>JAUMHI010000033.1:3216821-3272220 GCA_032359435.1 Enteromius unitaeniatus | reverse complement strand
AAAACAAAAGAAAAGAAAAGAAAACAAAAGAAAAGAAAAGAAAAGAAAAGAAAAGAAAAGAAAAGAAAAAAGAGAAAATTAAGCGTGAACGTTCCATCTCTAATGAGGGACGAACTGTTTAAAAATGCTCAAACAAGATCCTATAAATTAACAACCAATTCGCAAAAACATAAAATACTTGCACAAATTGCCATGAGAGTGTGTTGGCAAAATGACAATCAGCCAAAGGCATTTTTATAGTTCACTAACAAAAATGTCAAAAGGCTTATACAAACAACAGTAAACAGTTGTGTCCAATATTATAATGAGCTTCATCTCTGGCCACTAAAGTGGGCATTGACTCTCTGCTTCTGACCATTGTGCTGTTATTTCTTTAATAATGGAAGAAAACAAGCTGGTGAAACCCCCAACTGTGATGAAACATCTAGACCACACAGATTTAATGAACAATAGCTTTCCTTTGATGTGTTTCAAAAAGATTTGGCTTTTCCTTTTTTATACTATTTTATTTGGCAGACACGGAAAAGGTAAATGAGTTGCAGTGCATTTAATTCACCCAAAGCAACTGACAGTCCACTAAATGCAGTCTCCCTACTGAGAGCTTGGGTCTTGATCAAGGGCACTATAGTTATAGGGTTCTTTCAGTGACTCTCACATGTGCATGAGCCACTGGCTACCACTGCTCTGGTTTGGTGTGGGCCATTTGTGATACTTCATATGTTTTTCTAACTAGAAATCAAAGCCAGTAATTAAGCATGTCTCATTCTGTCAAACCATATTTCCTGGTTTAATCCTTAAAAATATGTTCTTCATCAAATGCTGAAATCCGAGGGGAATCCCACTAATTATTCAGTTCGACTGAGGGCCTTAGACAAAGTCACACTTCTAACAGCATTTTAAAGTGTTAAAATCTCACACAGGATCAGTTATTAAAAGTTCATTTCATAGTGCGACGCTTTGACTGTGGATATGAGGAAAGGGAGAATGGAAAGAGGTAAAACTTTTACGACACAAGAACAAATGACTTTCTATTCATGATACTCATTTTCACTGTGTGTGTGTTTTTGTGAAAATACATATACACCACTGAATGCGCTGTAGTAAACAAAGGCAAGGGAAAGGTCTTCAGCTGAACTGGCATACTGTGATCAAATGAAGGAGAAGACTGTGTGTATAAACCAATCACAGAAAAGGAGCGAGACAGAAAGAAAGAGGAGATGACTAAACCAAACAAACTGCGGTTAGGAAAGATGGGAGTTTCAGATTTCTAGGGGTCTCTCTCTGGCTTGTGTGAGAGTGTGAGGGAGTCTACAATGCACATGTATAAACAGACACACACACACACTTTCACTTGCACGCATACACAAATAAGTAAACATAATCACACACAGCACGGGAGATTCCTCTCAGGAAACCCTAGTGTAAATACTAATGTCATACTCTGTAACTCTTCAAAATGAACTTTTGCAAAAATAGTCAATGACATATAAAGTAATCATGGTAAACAGAAAGATTTTAAAATAAAGTATAGTTTCAGTAAGAAATGTAAGTATATGGTTTTGAAAAAATTAGTTATAAAAAGTTTTAGCATTTCCACACATCTTTATTATTGACAAAAAACAAACATAATAATAAATACAAATATTTTTAGGATAAAAGATTTAACTTTAGTCTTTTTTATACTTTTTTTTTTTTTGACAGACACGGGAAAGGTATTATATTATTTAGGTATTTATTTTATCATTTGCTGGGTTTTATTTTCACATTGCATTGATTTTTGTGAAAATAGCCTATACATATACTCCAGTCAAGGTGCTGTATGGGCCATATGGGCATTACTTTGACACAGCCACATCTGATAACACATTGCTATTAATTGTTATATAGAAACATGCATTGTTTGCACATCTGCTTAAAAATAATATGCATTGTGAAAGACGCTATAACACTAAACATGAACTGGAACTGTGCTTACTTTGCTTTAACTCAAATTATCTGATATTTCAAGACATGAGATAAAAAGTCACTGTATACATATCTTTAAACTGTAACTCTTTATTTTACGGTAACACTTATTAGTTGCTTAGCATGCGTATTACTAGAATATTAGCCATGTATTATCTTACTAACTATTAATAAGCAGCAAATAAGGAATTTATCGAGAGAAAAGTCATAGTTAATAGTTAACAAGTGTTACCCTTAAAACTAATAAAGACAAAAAAACAATGCTTCATATCAACGACACATTACTTTGTGGCTAGCCTCCATTCATAACGGCACAAGAAGATGATGAGCCCACAATAGAAAAGAAATGTTTATCCAGCATAACAGTTTTCATGACTGATGCTGATTGTTCATCTCATTGCTTACTAGTGTATTAATCTTGGTTGATCTTAGTTAATGTATGTGAGAGTTTGAACCTGAGCTATGTTGTATAAATGTTTGATGTTGGAAACCCCCATTAGACAAGCGTTGTCATTGTAGTTAACCACTAGAGCTCCTACACAGAGGCAATTTATCAGACTTTTTTAAGCCAGTCTTCCAAGAAGTGGATGTAATAGCACTGGTAAAAGATGGAGCCAGACTAGCTCTAATGATTCATGGTTCCAAAATGACCCTTTGTGCTCTATAATACTGCTGAATTAGGCTGACAGCTCCACTAAAACAATTACCTGAGCAGAGCACTCACAGAGCCGCCTGGAGACGTTACTGTCCCTGTGAGGGGAGCAAGAGGGGTGTCACAGAATCATAGACAAGGAAGATTTTCTGTGTTTGTCTGTGTGTATATTTCCTCTCAAAATTAATATCTACATTTATTTATATTTGCTTTTGTATGTGTACTTGTTATTAATGTCTGGGTTTACTCATTGATTCACTTTTTTTTTATTACGTACTGTACCAAACGATTTGTCTGTCTTTCTATTTGTCTGTCTATGTGGCTGTCTGTCTATGCATTTATCTTTATCAGAATACACACATACACAATACACACAAGGAGCGCAGTAAGTACACCTTAACACAATCATGTTCGAGGCTTCCTGCTGCTTCAATGGCCCTGATGGAGGCCACTAATACATAGACGACACACAAACATGTACTCCTGTACAACTCTCGCATTATAGGGCGAATGGGCCAGAGCCACAAATGTGTAACCTTTAATTTCAGTCTTTATCCCAAGGTAGATGGATCAGAGTAAATGGAAGAAGAGCAAGAGATTGAAAGAAAAACAGAATAAGAGAAACAGACAAGTTGAAAAAAGTACAAACAGACCAGCATCTAGCTGTGCGTGAACTCAGAGAAACCAAGGATGCCTGATGTTTATAGGTTGTTGGAGTGCAAATATATGTTCCCTCTGAATCGAATGAGGACAAAAAGATAGTAATTATTGCTGAGGAGCTATTAGGGCCACTTCTTTAGCTGGCTGTGCTGCCGTAGCTAACTAATGGACTAACAAGAGCAGCCACTGCTGTGCCATCTCATTCTTTCCCACTCAGTCCCTGGGGTACGTGTGTGTGTGTGTGTGTGTGTGTGTGTGTGTGTGGACGCATGTAGCTCTGTCTAGCCTTTCAGAGTTGTTGACAAAATCACAGTGCTGGACGATTAGTTGGACTACATGAATAATAGTCCTTCTCTTCATTAGCTGTATGTGTGAGGGGGGGGTCGGTCATTGTCTATAGCTGCCCTTCTCTTTTCTTCTCTCTTACTTGCTGCCCTCAGAACTTTTTTTTTTCCTTCTCTTTTCACCTTAACGCTTACAGATGTCGTGTTTCTGTACCTTCTGTCATTATTTATGGTGACAGAAATGCATGCTCTGCATTCAGGTTGTGCAGACTTAAAACCTTCCAGGGATAAGGAAGAACGCCACATGTACATAACAGAAGACACATGTACTCATGTCCAGGACAAAGAGAAACAACTAACTAAAATCACTCAAAGACAGGTCACCACTGCACTCTTATATGCCAATGGTATATGCTTGTTCATAATGCCCATAGAAAAACACGTGACTGAATAAAATACAAGCTAATATAACCTGAAAAATAAAACCTTTCCTGGAGCACCAAGTAAAACTAAAGCTATACACAAGCTTATCTAAACCATATGCAAGAAAATTAAGCATAACTTAAAGTGCCCCTATTTTGCCTTTTCAAATTTGATTTTTTTATGCACTGTGTCAAGTAGCTGTATATGAACATAAACTATCAGCAAAGTTGTGACGCCGACAGTGCACGATAAATTAAGTTTTTGTCTATCAAAAAAATTGTCAGCTCATATTAGCCAAGACAGGTAAGAAACAGCCATTTTAGGGGCAACTTTCCTATTTTAAGATAGTTAGTAATAGTAGAGTAGTAGAGTAGCATAAACACCTGGAACAGAGCATGGAACAATGACAACAGAATGACATTGTTTTAAGTTAGACAAAAGAAACAGGAGGAGATGGGGAAGGGGGTGGGTTGTTAGCAGCATACAGAGGAAGCAGCAAAGCAAGCAGATGAAAGCAGTGTTTAAATAAGATGATCTGTTGTGATTTGTGTCTGATAAGCTGATGGAGCCTGGGTTTGAAATTTTCTCAATCAGCTAACAGCAGAGCTTGACTACGAGACCAGCCTGAATGCTAAATGTTAAAAATCTGCTTCACACGAGTCGTTTACAAATCATATAGAAATGGGGTAAAATTAAATCGTTTTTTTGGCCCTTACATACATGCTAACCTGTTTTAAGAGATTTATAAAGCAATATTAGCAACCTTTAAAATGGCGTAATAGGGCCACTTTAAATCAATACTTCCCACTGATTTAACATTTTGTCAAAAATACATTCAATATAATATAGAAATAAGATAAAATAAGATATTACATTAATAGTCACAAGTACACTACATAAAATAAAACAGAGTGGCTGACATTTATGTCAGAGACTATAGTGGATGACTTTATCAATGAGCACTTCACACATTCACTAAGCACACACTGTTTGGATCTCCTGATATAATCAATGATAGAACAGTATATGGACTGGTTCACTGCATAATGCAAGTCTACCATCAAATAAAAGAAGGCTGTAGCCAAAATATTAATGGCAATAAACCCAAAATTATTCAAATTGCATAATAAAAAAATTTAAATGTTTACTAATTTTCTTAAGTTTAAGTTTAGCTGTATACTACCTAACATAGCTAAGCAATGCAGAATGTTACTTAAGATGATCTTAAGATTGTCATATTATATGCTGTATCATCTGAAGTTTGATATAAATCATTGTGCTCTTTTGTGCTGTTAAGGACATAACTGGGAATTAATAATCTTTGCTGTCCAAAATTACCTAAAATGCAGCATGATAAATCACATGCCTATCCTTAATCACAAGTTAGCATCTTCTAGTATTTTCAGAAGAAAACATGTCTTTGTGGAATGTCATGAGAATTAAGGCTAACCAAGACTGTCCAAAATGTTGTTAAAGTGTCCACAAATTTCAAAGGTCAGCATTTAGTGATATCACAAATTTAGTTTTTGTTTGTGATTACAAAATTCTCAGCGAAACTGCAAGTGAGACAGGCAGGAAAAGGGAGACAAAAGTGCACACGTCTCCTCTGGGACTCATTTAAACATTACATAACTAGAGGCCCATTCACACTTGACCCTTATTAAACGCAGCCACTCAGCTCAGTTACTGTCAATTACAATAAACAACGATCATATTCCTTCACACACAAGCACACACTTCAATGCTTAGAGAGTTTCTATCTTCCACAGACACACACAGCACATACACTGCGTAGACTTGACACTCGCATGTGCAGCTGAATTGACTTATGTTACACAAGCGTTTAATTGCCCAGAGTGTTGCACCTGCTCGCCTAGGGCACTGCTGCTGGCACAATCCCACATCACACAAGTGAAGACTGAACACTTCCTGAACACTTCTGTGTTAACCTGCTCTGTCACTTACCTGCCTGTAGGGAGAAAGAATAGACACTTACCTTAAAGAGTGTGACAGCAGAGGGAAGAGCAGGGGATCAGGAGCACATGGCAGGAGAAAAGAGAAGAAACAACAGTGTGAATATTAAACACTAAAAGCTCTCTGTGACTTTTACATGAATTGTGTTACAAGAGGGACGTTTGATACACACCACAGGTAAATATCCACATGTAATTTTTAGATAAATATATTTGCATTATTTTAGAGCCATGTAGGGACACAGTATATAGGTGTGTGATTTTCCATTGATTCCAACAGTTTCTTTGGTTTCTAGCCTTCCCCAAAGATCATGAGATCACCATTAAAATGACTTACTAAAAATATGACGTAAAACACCTTTATATGGCATGTTTACATAATAACCCATTTATACTTTTTTCTTTTTTTTTACTATGTGTATTTTATTTGCATATTATCTAGCAAATATTCATCTTACATCTAATTACAATTATGACATAATTGCTATTGAATTTGCTGTAATTACAATAAACTGTTTGTAGACTGAGATAGATTATTATTAGATGTCATTAAAAGGCAGCTGGTAAAGACGTATAACAATGTGATGCAGAATGGTCGATATTTGCAATAACTTCAAGAATCCTTTTATTTAAAGGGAGATGCTTGATGTTGCTGATATCTCTGCCAGCTCCACCAGCTGGATGGTCGATGAGAGGAGGAGGTTGGAGGCACCTTTGGTATTCTAGTGGCATTCACTCAACCCTTTTTGACTGTAGCTACAGTATGTGGTGTACTAATTAATCTTGTAATATTTTAGCATTTGCATTTATTAATATCATTGCAATCTTAATTCCATCTTAATAGCATTTTTATAGCTTTTATAGATTTTGTAGTTCACAAAATAAATGCACAGCAATATACTCATAGGGCCGGTTTCCCGGATAGGAATTAGATTAAGCCACAAATAGACCTTTGCTAATTTAAGACTTTTAAGAATTTTTAGAAATGTGTCTTACAAAAATGCATTATCTGTGAACATTTTAAGACCAAACAATGGCAATAATGTATTTTAAGATATCTCAGTGCAAACTTTTTCCAGTTTAGACATTTATTTTAATTGTCATATGTCCACTAGTCTTAAACCCTGTTCGGGAAACTGCCCCATAATGTTTAAACATCGGTCCAATAATCAGTCCAATTTTTTGAGAGAGGACGTTAACTTTGGACATTACACTTGGACATGAAAAAGCATTTTAACAGAGAAAAATATGAATGTGTTCTTTGTGAGGATGTGAATTCTCATTTACGATAACTTGTTTGCTTTTTCAACATTGACCTCTTCTTGGAAAATGTCTTATATGGTTCTTGACATAATATTAACACCTTAAAATTTGAGCAAAGTATTACTTGAGGAAACGCCAAACAAATAAAAAAATGTGCAGTAAGTGCATGTTATTTTTTTTCTTTTTCCCCTTTAAACAGACAAAACTTTGACTATGACTGTCTCTATAATTCTCACGGTCAACAGTTCAAATCCTTCTCCACTCAGTATTTAATCAGAGGATTTACTCTCTAACCTTTTTCCTTTCGTTTAAAATTTTGAAAGGACATTTATAGAAAACAGTACATATGCTGTAATGAATTCTGAAATGTGTCTCATATTGAGCCGTTTTTCATCTCACCTGTGACAGCATGTGAATTTTTAAGGGACAACCTGGTTTTCAATAAGACTCTGCTGCACACAGTAATGGAGAAATTGTACTGATGGGAAGGACAAGCAATTATAATCTGCTACAGGCCCCACTGGACAAAAAGTGATTTACTTGGAAAGCCACCTTTTTCTGTACTCAACTAACTGCTTGCCAGTCCACTCAGGCCCATGACAGCCTTCCAGATGTCAATCAAATTACCCGCTATTTACTGCTGATTTGGTGGTGTCATTCACAATATTCTTTCCCTTCTCTGATGACTGGGACAGGAGTGGCTGGGGAGGAGGAACAGGAGGGAGGTGGGACATCAGTGAAGCAGAGAAAACGAGGGTCTCTGTAAAATGTCATATGTCCACTTATTGTCCCAGATGAGGCTGGGGGAGGAGAGTAGAGGAAGGACATCTTCCATTTGAGGCGCATTGCAGCGGCGCATGCAAATCTGACCCAGGGGAACGACAAGCACTGCTTTTAATGGAGTTCAGGAAAACTCATTTTAAAGAGCCGAGACTCAGCAGATAATAATAATAATGCATTACGATAGGATGGGTGTGTGTGTGTGTCGGTGTGGTCTTGTGTGATCTATATATGATTGATAAGCACCTGAGATGGAAGGCAGGGTTTGTAGCTAATGAAAGAAACGAGATGCTAAGACATGTCTTCTGAACCGTTTAAGTGTGTCTCAAATAAACGCCTTTGTCCCAAAAAACATACAAGGTATAAGTCAGTTGTGGGTTTGTTGCTTTTGCCATCTACAGTTCTTTCCTAGTGTGACAAGAAGGGGAAAGGCAACTAAGATGAAGAAAAAATTGCACACAGAAGAAAAGAGCAGACAAGGTGTAAGAAAAAAAAAGAGGTGGAGCAGGAATGAGTGTCCTGATTGATGTGGTTTGACTCAGTTTCCAACGTGTGGAGACTTTTTGGTGCCTTCGGCAGTGAGTTGAGTAGGGAGAAGATCAGCGGCGCGCTTCAGTCAAGATGAGCCTTTCAACATTAAAGTCTGCTGATATTCAACTTACACCATAAATCCCTTTTATAGACCTTCGTAATTGGGACAAATGCAGGACAGGGAGTTGTTCAAAAGCATACCTTTAAACATTCACAGACTTTCTCTTGTTTTAAATGCTTTCTACTTAAAGAGTGATTCCCTACAATTGGTTCCCAATTGTTTCTGATACAATAAAAATTTTATGTGCAGTCTAGAACGTGCTGTAAAAAAAAAAAGAAATGCTGCCCAATCCTCCCTTTTTGGCAGAACTTTCTCAGGGCAGATTAGGCATGACCTGTCACAGCACTGACACAGAGTTCTTTGCCACCACACGGCCCCTGATGCCGCTCCTGTCCTGACAAGAACAAGCACAAGCACACCTACAGGCACCACACCTTCCCATCATCCCCCTCTCCAGAGACACACAGAACTCTTCTAATCTAGTCTTAGTCATACTGAGATTCTCTCTGTTCTCACCATGCCATTGCTGATAAGTATGTTTTGTGCATTGTGTGCAAGGAAGGTTTCTGCTCAGATCTGCTACTAGCCCACAGAGGCCAACAAGCAATCAGCTGGTGACTGAAGACAGCGGCAAGCATTTGATGCCCTCCTCTAAACATACACACACACACAAACACATTAAGCCAGTGAAGAGGAAACTTCCTGTGGGCCGCAAGAGAGGCACGCAGTAATCACTGTCTCTCTACTGGAAAATTACCTGAGCTGATTTCTGCTCCAATCTGTCTCTCCTCTCTCTTGAGAGGGGAGGTAGAGGGACACATCCCATCATCTGTAAGCGTAGGCGCACACACTTCTTGTCCTCCTACCTCTGGCCCATGTGACATTATTCTGCAGTTATGAATTCCACCAGGCTTTCTTTGTGTGTTATTAGAACGACTCAAATTTGCCTAACTCAGTGGCCTTCACCATGTGCTTTAGGTTTGGCTGACTGATTGTTTGCTGTATCATTGCACACCACACAATGAAGCCAAGGGGGCATGAGAGTAGAAAGAGAGGAGAGTGAGGAGAAGGAGGGGGAAAGTTAATGTGCAGGATGTGCTGCCCAGTAATGAAGGCTAAGCCCTTCAGGGAGCTTTGCACCCCACCCCCAGACCGCAGCAGTTAAGAGTCTGATTGGGGATAATTGGGCTGGCCTTCACTTGAAGTTACCGTTCAGCTACACAACCTATGTTTGCTGTCATAAGACCAGGCCTGACCGGACCTCTCACAATGCCACATGGTGTCAAAAAAAAAACTGGGCATCTCTTGGAAAAAAAATTATAAAAATTTCCCTTTATTACTATTATTATTGCTACAGCAACTTGGAAATGATTTGACTCCATACATTATATTAATTCAGAAATATCATTTTGAATTAATTCCCCATATAAGACCCCATATATTAAAGGGGTCATATAATGTTGCTAAAAAGAACATTATTTTGTGTTATTGGTGTAATGCAATGTGTTTATGTGGGTTAAGTTTCAAAAAACACATTATTTTCCACATTTTAGGAGCACAAAGTAGGAGCGGTTAAGGATACATTTCACTGCGTGTTGTACCTGTATAACTATGCATGTTACAAATAAAAGAATCTTGAATCTTGAGTTGTGACTGGCCAAATACCTTAAGCGTTTGGCGGAAATGTTACACCCTTTGTCATAGCGTGATGCCTTGTTCCTGCGCTATGACAACAAAACAATAACACATTACAAATGAGGCATTTGTTGCATCCAGTGGGGACATTGATTGATAATTGATTATTATGACTTTGTACTGTCTTTTTGCACATCGTGTTGCATCACACCTCATAAACATAACACCATAACTGCATTCCGGATCGAAGAAACGACAAACAACAAGCACTACCCTTCACTAAAACTTGTGTTTGAACAGTAAGTAGCAGATTCTTTTAATAAGAAAATGTAACTTAAAGGCTGTGAGTCAGAAGAGCCAGACAGTTAGAATTGCCCCATAGCCTCTGTGCACAGCTATAGGCTTCTCACAGGTTCAGGAAATAGTCCTCTGTTAATAAGCTGAACACACGCATCCAGCAATAGCTTCACCTTCTTTCTTTTTGCGTAAACATTTGGCCGGTGTTATAAAAACCCCACTTCATAAAGTTTAAATGAGTCGTTTTGTATAAAAAATTAAAATAAAAAGAAATGTATAAAGAATATCTCTTTGGTTTTGAGACTTTCATCTTTGAAACTACACAGATCTTCTTTATGCACCCAGAGCTTGTAACACTCTAGGGAAAAGGAACATTTTAAATCGCATCACATGACCCCTTGAGTTGTAAAGAAGTTTTTTTTCCCCAAATAACCACTAGATAAAGTCAAGATAAATTTTTACTGTAACTATGGACTACATTGATGTAGACGTTTTCACCATAAAAATTACACTGGTGATGTTTCTGAGAGAAAACAAATTTCCCAGTAAATGATCACATTTTTAACAGTAAGAAAAAAATGTTTTTGTTGTTTTGTAGAACATTGCTATTATATATAATACAGGAATAATAAGGCCTGTTGATAGGAAGTACATGTTATTTAAGAAAAATATCATTACATTTTCAAATTTCCTTTTTTTTTAAAACCTAGTCTGTGGGGTAAAATGCCTCCAGGGGTGTAGCTTATTTACTGTAGTTACTCTGTCCTTATTCGGCCATAGGTAATCTCATGGCTATGACTGTGATATTGCATTTATAAAACAGTTTGATGGCATGGAACAGTGCTCTGACATAAATGTAACATGATGAGATTTTGCTTTCAGCCAAAAGTATTTACTCTGACATAAATAACAGACTGATGAGATTTACCTAAAATTAACCATATCTCACATTTAACCACTATAGAGACAATTCTTGGCGAATTCATAATCACTGAATGGCCACCGATGCCCTGGAGCTCACATCTATAAAAATGTTGAAGCAAATTTTAGAATAAATTTTTTTGAAATTATTCTAAGAAACAATAAAGTATTTATTCTTTTTAAAGCTTTGTTATTGAGTTTCATCTTCCTAACTACGGCACAAGTTTTTTACCTTTTTTTTAACGTTTGCCCCCAAGAGGTGTATTTAAGTCAGTGTACAGTACATATGATATATATATATATATATATAAATTAGTATACAATAGAAAGGTAATAGCACGAAAAACGAGTGTCACGTCATTGACCTGAATGTGAAACCAAACACTAGCCAGCTTTCAGCACTTAATTAAATGATCTACCAATAGTGTAAGTGTATTTAGCTCATGTTGTAGAGGCATGTGTCAAATTAGTACTGGCACACTCTAATAAATTAAGGCATGCAATCGCACAGTCAATTGCACAGAATGAGTTCTAGACATTTCTGTACACGTTCTAAAACCTGTTAACGTATACTGATCTAAGCAGTTGAATCACTGAAGATCCAGGACTTATCACTGAGCACAAAGGGAAATGTGACCCTTTAAAGCCTCACACAGGTTATTCTCAGGGTGTTTTGTTAATCGTTTCTTTTTCTCTGTGCGCAACTGGAGGTGAGTAAGTGGCATGCTATGGAACAACACACAGCAGCACAAGCAATCAGGAGGGTTCAGGAGCCTTTTTCCGCCCCTGACCTGGAAAGTGCACATCAGCACTCACACTCAGCTGCTGCACTGTTCCGACCTTAACATGCCGACGGGGGGAGTGATAGGGAAAAGGGGGGGGGGGCCTGCTTTTTGTTTTGAATGGCAGGAAATCCCTGAGAATGTTTTCTGTACTCCTGGTGACAATCTGTAAAGGAGAGAGAGGGAGAGAGACATAAAGACAGAGAAAGAAAGGCCAAGTTTTGCTCGTTTTGCCCTCCCCTCCTTCTTGCCCCAAGTTGTCTGGGAGAGGCAAGTAAACATGCCCTTAAACTCACAAAAGCACACACACATTCACAGTTACTCCTCCCAGATTTCTCTTTCTCCAGCAGATTTCCCGTGGTTTGCAGGAGTGGCTTTGCTGCTGTGTGCTAGGAGGATGGAATGCACCGATCAGACGTGTAGAGGTGTTGGGCAGAAACACCAGTACTGTGCACGCCAGGGGTGCCGCCCAAACCATTAACATCCCTCTTTTTCTCTCTTTCTCTCAATACACCTTCATTTTTTTCAGCTTGTCTTCTTACAGTTTCTCTATAACCTTCTCTCTCTTGTCACTCAAGGTCTTTCCTTAATTCCTGCCTTTTCCTATCTGATAATCTAATTACTGTTGTCATTATGTTCTAATTTGTATTCTGTCTGTTACTTTGGCTGTACTCCTAAAAACAACCATGTTTAGGTTCACGGCTCAACAGCGCAGGATTACTGCTAGGAAACACGCCATTAAAAGAGGTGCTTTCTATAGTTTACAATCAATTTTAAAATGGGTCTTTTAAAAAAATAGTTTTTTAAACCTTTACACTTGCAATTAAATATATTATCTAGAACCCATGAAAAAAATGTAATAAAAATGAAAAAAATGCATGTGAATTATACAGAGCTATTCTCTTTTTTTCCTCAACGTCGTTGTAAATTGTATCGTGTTTAATGGGTATTAACAAAAAACGTATATTACATCGGTGTTTGCAAGACGGGGCTCTAGACGACGGCCTGTATTCCCTGTTGGATGGGCCGGCACGGTATGTATGATATGGACCATGGCCGTAGCTCTTGACCTTGACCAGTTACACCCCTGGTTAGACATGCCACTTAACTCTCACCCCTTCTTTTTTCTCTTAAAGGGTTAGCTTACCCAAAAATAGACATTCTGTTATCAATTACATAGCCCATAAAACTTTTGAATATATTTTTTAAACCTGAAAATTTTCTGTCCTTTCACTGAAAGTCCAAAATATCAATTGTAAACACAAAGATTCAAGCAGATTTAATTTAGACTTTTGTTCATATTGCACCTTTATGAACACACATAACATCGCACCATTAACGGATGCTGAACTCAGCTTACATGATGAGCAAGAACCAGTAAGGTTTGTTCTTGTGCATCAAGCAAAAATGGTTGAGCTCTATGTGTTGATCAATGTTTATACATGAAAAAAAGCCTAAATCAAATCTGTTCGTCATACAAAGCAATCATGTCTCTTCAGAAGACTAAATAATAAATAAAGAACATTAAAAATTAACTTGTGCCCTGAAGAGTCTACTGGACTTGAAAACACATCAGAATGTGTAATCCTCTGCATTGCTAGAATCACAACCAAGATTTTTAATTTCGCTTTATAAAAATGAATATCTCTTTCTTTCTTTCTTTCTTAGGAAAGGTTTACTGTATCCTTTACCATTTCTGCTTTCAGCATCACATCCTTCTTCCACCACAGCGATGTTAGTAAGCCCTTCTGCCAACTAAAGGCTCAACCAGCCAGACAACAAGCCAGACACTTCACTGACCTCTACCTGTATCCGTCCAGTTGTTAAAAATGCACTTTTAGGATGGACTGATCTTTGTCACATGTACACTTACTCAATACTGTACGTGCCTTGCTAAAGGATGATGGGACATTGACTATTATAAAGTCACACTGTGAGATAATGAAGTGTGTCTAGTCAGGAGCGCTCTGTGAACTCACCGTTGTTAGAACTAGCACTTCAATTACAGTTTCAAGAAATGATTTGCAACATTTAATCTCCTGTAAAACTACCTTTAGAGGTGTGCTTGCGTCCGCATCTCCCCTGGTTTCGCACCAAATCATTTGGACCTCAAACACTGAATTAAACAATGCAGATGTTCGACTGGAACAATATGCTCATGTGTGCCCCTGCAGAGGGGGCCGAGAAGACCCTGTCCACAGTCGAATGGAGCCCCCACTGACCCTCAAATTACATTTCTCCATTGTTATTACCACTATAAATACCACTGCGCACACTTTTATGGCTCTTGTTATCGTCTGCATTATTCATCGTTCAGGACTTTTGAATTATCTTATTGTGTAAGTGCGCATGAATGCACAGTTACAGCCCTCATATTTATTTACATGTGTATGGCTCGTTCGAGCGCTTGTTTTATTTCGCTTTTTTAATGAGCAACAAAGTGCTGGCAGTGGAGTAAATGTGACTCAAGCCAATAAAGCTGATTGAATAAAAGCAGATGTCTGTCTGCAATTAAAGCTCTGTTCATAAAATCTGCAGAGACAGCCAATCAGCTCTGTGCCAAACGGGCCTTTGATATCACCTGTGCTGGAAGATATGACAGAGGTCTCTGGGAGGGACGAGGGGCCCAGAACGGAGGACAAGGGGAGACATGAAAGACAGATTATGAGACGTGTGTGTCAAAACCTGCAACGATTCTGAAAGATTCCCCTGTCCTAGCCTCCACCCTCTCCATATCCTCCTTCACAAGGTGTCTGAGCTTGTAAGACGCTTTGACTAAAGTTAGGAGGAAACTGAAGATGGTGAGTCACTCCACAGTCGTGACTCTGTTGAGTGCAGAATGAGCCAATCAAAGACATCATGTCCTACCCAGCAAACTGCATCAAAAGAGCACAAGGAGACAAGGAGGTGTTGCTCGAAAGTATGGGAAGTGAGCAAAATGGCATGCGGAAAAAATGTCTGCAAATGATGCATATTTTACTCTGACATTCAATGCTTTCAGATGATGGGCATCAGAGCTGTCCGGTGGAAGTACTGAGGGTATCTAGCTCTCTCTCTCTCTCTCTCTCTCTCTCTCTCTCTCTGGGCTGTGGGCATATGAGGCTCTAATGATGGGCTTGCATGGTTAACGCATCCTTTTAGCGCATTGCGACTCAAGTGGGTGGAAGTGAGTTAAGAGCAGGAGCAGGAGTGTAAAGGTAATTGGGTTGTAATCCTGACATAAGCATTTGAGTGACAGGTAGTGCCATGCTAACGCTACAGCGACGCCAAACTCTGGCCTTTCAGTGCATCAAGAAGGCCCCACTGAACACGTTAGAAGGAAATAAGTGCCTCTCTTCTACATCTGTCAACTCAGCAGGGCAGGGACAACACAAGAGGACGTTGTAGAAGAGACGATTGAAGGAAGATATGGATAAGGGACGATTTGTGACACTTGTGTCACCTTCAATACAGAACGCTCTGGATTTCAAGATGGACAGATACAGCAGATACAGGCAGACAGATCAAACTGAAGTGGTTCCTATCTGTGGTTCCAGACATTTAAGCCAAAATTCATTGTGTCTGGGGAACAAACAATGTTTCAACAAATTGGTATGGATATGTCAGGCTGAATCTAACCCAAGAGACACAACTTTTTTTCTTTTTTTTCCCAGATAAACAGTCCTCACCACAACATATCCCTGCGATGCTACTGGTGACCACACGTTTAAAACTCTAAATAAAAAAAAAGATGATTTTCTAGCTACGCATTTACAAATAAATCAGTGCCACAATAAAGAAAAACATTTAAAAATAGACACTACAAACACTATTTACCCTATTCTCAAAAAAATTGATTTTCAGGTTGCACTGATACATAAGAGTGGCCAAGATAAAAAAAAACAACTAAAAAATAAAATAAAATTAAGTATATAATAATTTAGTCATTGTAATCATTATTTTAAAAAAAAGCTAAAAATGAATAACATGCCTTTGACCCATATATAGTTAATGTAGTAGTATATATTTAAAAATGAGCTACGGTGAGTTAGTGAATAATTTTACTGCTGAACAATGGACGGAAATTTCTTCCAGGCTGTTGGGTAATTCTGAAGAATTGCAAAACAAATAATGTGACAGAGATAGTATTTGGATGTTCAATATAAGTGTGTGTGTCTTTGAGAGTGAGTGTTGAGTGTCTAGAATGAGTGTAAACCTCCTTCTCCGGTGGTGTCTTTAAGAGGGGGCTGGTGCATTCCTGGTTTCTGGACTCGTTCAGGGTCACTAATCCCCTGCAGCTGTATGTCTCTGAGCAGCACAGCCCTGTGGAATAGATTTCTCACTGCCTACAAAGTAGTGATACATGTAAACCAGTCCCTGCTTCCTCTAAATGCCCCCTCCTTCTCCATCCATGAAGACTCTGAGAGCTATAAGAGTTTCATCTGTCTTATTACCCAGACTATGCACTCTTTCCAATTGGAATTTTTTTTTTTTAAATAAGCTTGTTTGCTGGCCTTGACTGGTCTAGTCTTCAACTTGTTTAGCTGAGTTATTGCATTATTTAAATATTGGTAAATGATAAAAAAAATAAAAAGTTTAATTTTTTTACTATTAGAACATACAGTGTATTAACAAATTATTAAATAAACACTTATTTTTAAAGTACAACAACACCCAGGGGTGTAAATGTAAAAATATTTGATGAAGGAAAGAAAACATAAACCTTGTCTGACAATGAACCATCCAGGAATTAAAAAAAAGAAAAAAAGAAAAGACAGTGGACAAAAGTGAACTGCTTGGCTGGCATACTAACCCCCAACCCCCCACTATGCATTCTTGCTCAAGACATCAGATTGGGGAGATGAGGCAATAATTCAAATAGTGACAATGTCAGGTTAGGGGGCTCTTCTCAGGAATGTCTCCTGTACAGACAAGATGTGGTTAATAATGTCAGACAAGAGAGAGAGCACATTAATAAAGTGACCCGTGGAAGGAGCCCTCTGTGTTCCCTGCACCGGGCTCAGAGGTGTATCGCAGCAGCTGGTATGTGGAAGGGCAGTGAGGACACTAACCAAAACAAACCTCACACAGAGAGCCCTTCAACTGAGGGAACACTACACAATCCCAAAAATACTCCTGCTTCTTTTGTCTTTGGCACATATCAGCTCTAAAGAATACTTTGCTGTGCAAAGAAATTCTCTGAGTTTTGGCTCAAACACATTATAACCTTGGCTCTGGGCAACCAAATTCTTTTTTCCCCAGCACTATAAAAATTGCCCAAGAACACCAGTTTTTAGGGAAAAAATATAAATCTCCCGTAGTAGGCCTATCTCTCATTCTCTCTGTTAATTTGTTAAACTTCCAGAGTTCTAAGGAATGCAAATGGAGCATTTCCTGATCTCTTCATCATGTCCTCTCCCTTTCTAAACTCCTGCCTTTGAAAAGGACCCAAAGACGCTGCCTCATCCGTCGTCCAGGGGACTTCCCCTGCTAGACCTGCCAAGAGTTTCCAAAGTCGCGCCTCCATAGCAAGTCAGAGATATCCATCTGTGTAGACAGGTATGTCGCCCCCACACACATGTGGATGAGATGATGCACGAATAAGATGACTCACAGTGACTTGTTCTCTTTCCCTTCTTTTTTTTCCCTCCTCTCTCTCATTAAGAACCATGAGCACTGCTGCTGATTAGTAAACATGTTGCAGTTCTGTCACCTAACTAATTCCCCAGAGGAACCAAAGAGCTCTCAGTGCCGGAACTGCTGGGA
The DNA here is from genome assembly GCA_032359435.1 of Enteromius unitaeniatus. NCBI lineage: Eukaryota > Metazoa > Chordata > Actinopteri > Cypriniformes > Cyprinidae > Enteromius > Enteromius unitaeniatus. Next base: position 3,254,248 of record JAUMHI010000033.1, on the reverse strand, counting down.
ATAGTACTGTACCATTAGCGTCTTATAATTGACAGTATGTTGAGTTTTACTGCAGGGGGTTCACAGATTTCATGGGGACCTGTCTTTGATCATACAAGATCCTACTTGAGAAAGAAAAATGCTTTCTCTTTTCTTCTAAATGTTTCCCTCTTATCGTCTCTCACCATTGGCCTTTGAAATTCTCTTAAGACAGAAACCTATCCCGTCGTCCTGCCGAGTGTTGTCTCAGAGGAGGTCAGGAGGGAGAAGAACACTTGTGAGACTCTGAGTTAAAACTTGTCACACCCTGATTGTAAGAGCCCTGTGTTTTTTCTCTCACTATGAGTGTCAGTTTAAAGAGAGCTCTCACAGTCAGTACTGACAATGCAGAAATGAAAATTCCCCCAAAGACAGCTGAGGGTTTTCAATGTCATTTGTTATGAGAAAAGAACATAATGGTATCATTGCTTGGCCCCTTCGTGTGAGTGTTTGTGATTCAGGTGGTCTTGAAACACTTCCAGGGAAAGAAAAGAGTGCTCACTGCGAGAGGGAATAGTATCTTGTGTCCTGCATTTGAAACTCCAAGAGTCCCTCTTACATAAATATCACGCACTGTATATCACACACGCTCCAACACACACATTCCACTACAGACTCTCATATGTGTTGCAACACAACAGCTTCTGCAGACAAAGGCTTTCCGCCCCCTAATAGTTTAGCACACCCGCACTAACGGTCCACAGCATAACATTTTTGGCTTTTTCCTTACCATTTGAGGCCCCTGTTTTACTCTCCCACCACAGACAATCATCTTTCTTTTGGCAGTGGCCTACAAAGTCTCTTCCAACTGGGACACCACTGTTATTCCTCACTTCTTAACATATGGGGCCAGGACTAAAGAAAAAGTGTGACTAAACAGACTCATGTCTCTCTATGACCCCCCCTCCATCAGCCAGGCTCTCACTACCACCACTCCCCACCACCAGATGCATCAGACCTCTTATCAGCACAATGTGTTTCTACTTTTCTAATCTACATAATTTATTAAGGTCAAAAAGAGAGACTGGGGAACAAAGCCATGTACAATATTATGTCTTGGCTTTATGGGTGTTGTTGAAATGAACACCATTGCCCTGAATATATAACACACAGCTCTCCCCAACCACGAAAGCTGTACTGGTACAGAAGGAAAACAGGGAGAGTGATGGATTGTTGGAAAAGTGCGGAGGTGGGGGGTCACAGGCTTTGTGTTGCTTGCAGCTCAGCTATATAGAAGAGTACCATGGGACAGTGGTACCAAACAAGACTTAAAGGAGACCTGGGAGAGGACTGACTCAGGAAGAGGGGGAAAAAAATGAGTAGTTAAATTACATAGGTAGCCTTGGTGTTTGCAAAATGTGAATACATAAAGTCCAGTAAAAAAAAATAAACTAGGACCATTTCAGGTTGGACAAATATGGCTTGATTGGGCAATGGTAATTAAGGTCATTAGAAACTGCAAATGTTGTGACTCACTTGAAGAAATCATACTTTGTCCTTGGAGTAATGAGAATATTAATACTTCATATTGTGCACATACCATTTCTATCAGCGCAGAACAAATATGTTTTTAATGGGCAGGATATTTTTTTGAGAAAAAGGTCTTTTTCTTCTCTGAACAAGAGAGGAAAACATTTTCGTCAACACATTTGTGTGGAGTTATGTGTCCAACAAATGGCAAAGTAAATGTTCCCTTTTACTGGTAAAAGCAATAGAAGATAAAATAGCTTGCACACTCTCAAGCTCAAAAACAAGCCACTGAATATCTGCAAATTACTCTGCTTGTTGTGGAAGCCAGCCAATCAAAGGTATGCACTGAATGGACAACATCTGCAGGAACACATTTTCTGAAGGCGAGCGTTTCGGAGGAGGAGGGTCGGGAGGGGGGCTTCACCCAAGAGCATGGTGGACGAGGTGGGAGAGCTGGACATTCCTGCCTGATGACAGCCGTCACAGTCACACACAGGCACAGGAATGTTCAGGGGGGAGAGGCCAGGACCTGAAATGTGCCGATGGATAAGAAAAAAAAAGACAGAAAGAGAAAAGAGATAGAGAGAAAGTGAAGGAAGGAGGAAGAATGTCACTGCAACACTTCATTAAAGCTCAAGGCTGGTGTTCCAGGAGGGCGACACAATCTGTAATTACTTACCCCAACCCCCCACCAATAGTAGCTCCAGTGTTCACAATTGTACCCCGTCCCCTCACCTCCCTACCCTCTTCCAACAATTTCTGTCATACAACTAGGGGGAGAAGATCGCCATAACAACCTCTGAAATGATCTCATGGAATGTGTCTAGTGGCACTGGAATAACCTGAATATGCGCTCCAGATGTGTTGGCTGTCACGGAAAGAGTAAACACATCTGATGGACAACGAATGACTGGATGGCCTCTTGGTCCACCCTGGGGAGTAGACAGAGGAGGGCCGTTACGGTGAAGAAATAGTGTGAGCATGAAAGAGGAAGAGAGAGAGCGAGATGGGGCATGAGGGGAGCGAGGGTGAGAGAAAGGCACCAGGCACCCTGAGGACCCGAGCAGCCTTACAGGCTGCCGGAGAGGCAGGAGCACTGGGCTTGATTGTTCCCGGCCTGTCCCTCCTCTGTGTGGCCTCCGAGGGGCTCCTGCAGCCTCAGCGAATTTCCGTCTGGCACAGACCTGCGAGCTCCTGGGAGCAAACTGAAATATGAACTGCAGGAAGGCAGGATGAGGGAAAGAGAGTAAAGAGGGGTCTGGGATGTGTTCGGGGGCGTCCAGATGGTGGTGGCAACTGATAGTGAACACGAATTTAAAGTGTGCACACTGAAAGTAAAAAAGCATCAGCCAAGTAGAAATAGCATATTTGTGTGCACTCAAATGCATGCACACTTGTGAACATCTGCTCAACTCTTAAATAACTTGGGCTCTTGTGGATATGTTCTAACTCCTTGTCTGTTGGTTTAGTGGCGAAAGTGTTGGAACTTCTGCTAAAGCCTAGGGCAAATGATTGGTCCGTGCTACTTGCTATGTGATACTTCCCTGTAACATTATTATAACCAGTGTTGGAGCGTGCTGAAGTTGTTCCAAACAGAACCACACACACAGAATAAGGGAGGGGAGGCTTTAAACCCAAGCAGACTACTTCAGTTCAGGCACTGCGGTAGATCTGCCTTATGTTAAAGCATGCGACAGCTACTTAAAACGTGAACAACTTAATCCCTGTCCAGTATGTAAATACAGATTTATATGGTTGGTTTTACAAATTTTGTTACAATACACTCTAAATGCATCTATCTAACAATATTGCTCTTTAAGTGAAGCAAACCTGAATTGGAAAGCCTTGATAATGGCATAAAACTAATTAAGGTGATCTTTTCTCGGGATTAACAAAGACACAAATTGCTAGCTAAACAGTAGAATGTCTCAAATTCAAAGTAAACTACCTATTTTTGATTTGCACAGTAAAGACAAATTTCTTTCAACATCCCAGCTAACACACAATGTGAGAACATTTTCTTAACATTATAAAAATGTTATTTCTAAATGTTCTTTGATAATTCATACAAATGTTCTGGAAAACCTTTCTCCAGAATGTACCAACAGGAACTTTGTATGTACTGTATGAACAATGAAAAAAAAAGTGTAGATTGTAAGAAGTACCTTATGTAAGTATGTACAATATAAAAAGGGCTAACCTGCAATTGTTACCTTAAAGAGCAAATTATATTATTATATTATATTAAAAAGCTAATTATAATATTCTAATAAATAACAGCAAAATTTCTGTGGGTGATTTACTGACAATTTGTCCGCAAATTAACGAACAAAGATGCAACGCCTCATTTGCATAATGACCAAGTGCAGTGCAAATTAGCGTAAGGATATGTTCGGATTTAAATAATGTGTTCTTCTGGCATTAAAAAATAAACTAATACGTGTGGAACCTTCTACTACGCGCTTTCTGTTCTGTGCTGTGTCTTCCTAGCAACAACAAATACAGCTATTTCAAGCACAAAATTGTTTTAAGTTGTGCTTTTTTATGATGAGTTAAATAATGGAGCAAGTACCAGTAACCTGATGATGGCAAATTTAGTAAACTGGATTGCATGAATAATTTTAATACTCTCCTCCCATAAATTTTGCATCTTAAAGGGAAACTTTTATAAATACATTGAAAAAGGTCAGGCGTCCTGTGTGTCCGCGCCTTTTCAGTGCTAATTCTTTACTGAGCGTCTTTCGTAAATACTGACAGTACTATTTTAACACCAAAAGATGGTTTACGTTGGCGCAAGCTGATAGTTAATCTGACCCCAAGTGATCAAGGCCTTGAAGTGTTCCATTTTGAATTTAAAATTCCACAAAACGGAGGGAAGTTAGCGAGGGAAGGGCAAAAAAAAAAATCATTGGAACGGAGCCCAAGTCTTTCAGCAGGTGGGTGTCAACACCTGCAGTGACTCAACTCCTTGCTGAGTTAATGCCTCTACTTACCCAAAGTCAACCTATGACTTGTTTGAAATTATAAGGGGAAGTCAGTGGTGTCAGCTCTCATTGTCTTGGCAGTGACCACCAATAGAGGACTGAGAAGATTCTGTCCTGCTGCTCATCAAAATGTTTCTACAAGGACAAATGCTGTACATGCTGATTTTTATATATGATGATTTTGTCACCAAAAGCAGAGACAGAATGGGCTGCGTTTAATGAATTTAGTTATTCTCAATGAAGCTGTGCATAGACATACATTTTCTACAGTAAGCCCCGAGTTTAAACACTCATTCATTCAAAGTCACAATGTGCAAGCAACAAAGGAAAAAGCAGTTTGTGTCTCCAGAATCTTCTAGAAACACTTAGAAGTTGGAGTGCTACCATCTTGCTGTCAGGCCAGGATTGGGTTCACCCTCAACGCACCAATGCACATCTCGCTAGGTTTAATGAACTAAGTGACCAAACTGCTGACACGCTGTCAAGCCATGGCACATGAGTGAACCTCCTGATTGTCAAGGTGATCCACAGTAAACTCAAGCACAAACCTGGTTCACAATCTTGACAGCATCACAGCAAACTGACAAAAAGGCATAGCTTTTAAACAACAAAAAATGCACTTAACACACACATATAGAGAGAGGTTGTGAAAATATTGTGAAGATGCCGTCGCATTCTCATGTCACATACTTTTTTGCGTTGCTGTTTAAGCCCACTTAAAGATATGTTGTTATCTGGCCAATAAAATGTAATTGGAGCTAATTATACTGCTGATTAGCCTAATTAAAGCTTAGCTTATCCACTTAAGGATTAGGGGCTAAAGTAAGCCTTACACTGATTATAATGTGAGTGTGTTCAGAAATCATAACTGTACAATTCCCTGGTCTGCCCATGAGACAGAGTCCACATTAAGTCACATGACTGCAAAGCTGCCAGAGGCTGGAAAGCAAACCTGTAGGTGACTGGAAGATTAAGTAGACTCATCCTATGCAACCTATTGGCAGATTCAGTATTTGCAATACCACAGGGAATCATAAACACATTTCCATTTCTGTGTACAACTAAATAACAAGAAACACTAATTTTAGGGATGTAATGATTGCTGGTTTGACGATAAGTCATGATAAAATTCCCCATGACTATTGTTACGATTTCATATTTTAAGTATCATTAAAACCACAATCGATTAGCAGGATTTTAACAACTCAGGACAATTAAGTAACAGCCTCCTGTGCATACAGCATGCAGAGTAATTTTGTTTTGTTTGAAAACATGGCGGAAGTCTGGAAGGTTTTACAGGGAATTCTACAAATGAATATATTAATACAAATTATTATATTAATGTACCTCTGAAAGTTCTGACTGTCTTCAGGAAAGATTTGATGGCTTTTTTTTTCATCTTCGCTACATGTAGCTAATACCTAATAAAATGCGGTTGCTGCTTTGTATACAGAGGTTACAGAAAACCGCTTTAATTCTGCTGTTCTGTAAGTGACACCTAGTGTCAGAGAGCAGATATTTACATTCAGTCTGTGCTCAGTTTTTGAAAAACAAAAAATTAATTAATTTGCATGCCATGCTGCAAATTTTGGCTGAATAGCATAGAAAAACAAGCTTATGTTGATTCTACACATTTAAACAAATCGGATAAATTAATAATATAAAATACATATACTCATTTCTGAATCAATTATAATTTTCACTCGGTTTACCATTTTATGAAACTTTTTCTCAAAGCTTTATTTGACCAATTCTTACATTTTAAAATTGTTTATGTCAATATGTCAAAATTATTTATGTAATACATTTTAACAATATGATAATACTGGTAAGGGTGATCATTTTGGTCACTACAATCGTGATAAGAAATGTTCATGTTCTAATTTAAACCTGAACTTTTCTGAACCATTTACTGTATGTTTTGAAAGAAATCTTTCTCTCAGATGTCCTTCGGTTGCAATTACATCTCTCTGGACTGTAGGGAAGTTGTTTGTGTATCGTATCATGTTTTAACGGTTGGGTCTGCACTCTTCTTGTCATGTATGAATTCACAAAGGAGATCATTAGCTGGGACACAGAGACAAATGCTGGCTTGAATTCAGTGGACCACTGAATCTGAATTGTTGTTGAATGCTGTCTTCTGTTTACCACTTTAAAAGAGTGAAGCCAGTCAACCTTCTTTCTGGATGTTTCATAAAGTGAAATGTCCAGTATGTAGCGTTAAAAGCATATTCAGTTTAATATAAAACAGATGGATATGAAACTGGCAATGGTTTAATATGTTGGTTGTTTTAAGTATCGCAGCAGTTGAGAAATTAAATATCTGGTGATTGCATTTGAAAATAACATAGACTACCACCTTAAACCCTACTCTAAACAATGATGTCTAAACAAAACATGATGTCTAAAAGCAATAAAATAAAAAATCTGATCAAAAATATTTTCTGAAAAAAATTATGCAATTAACTTGTTCTCAAAGTCAATAACTCAATTATCTCAAGTCTATTTTCACTTTTATCACAAGCACTTTGCATCGCAAGTGCAGAGCTACTGAGCAAGTTTACTACAAGTATAAAAAAATAAGTATAAAGAAGAATTAAAGAAAATAAATTTCATTTAAAGTATATAAATATACTTGCATCAAAATGGATAAGCTCACAAATCACGCAATATGGTAAAAGTATTTAATCTGGAAACTGCAGTGGAGGATAGCTCAAAAATTTAAAAATGTAAAAACGTACCAATGTTCTCAGTGAATACTGAATTATCGTGTCATTTTGGTTTCCGAGGTTTCATGTAGAAATCTAAAGCGCTGTTTATTTGTAGCATCCCGTTACGTGTGCTGTAGATTTTTTTTTTTTTTTTTTTGTAGCAAGTGTTCAGTTGCATCTCTGCTCGAGGACACAAAGACCTGTGTGCTGAGGAGCAAGATGACCAGCACTGTTTTAATGTTGTCTTAAAGCCTGATGGATTGAGTCACAGTGTTGCATCCGCAGTGATATGAAAGAGGACATTGAACGTTTCTAGCGCTGGCATTGTCAAGTTACCATAGAAATTAACAAACAAAACTGAATTTTGAAACAAAATTCAAAGGCAAAACTGTAACATATGAATTTAAATGTTCTTTGATGAAGGAAACTTCCTCTTCATACTGTGGTTAGGTGCTTCATACAGCACCTTAATAGTGGTTTGAGCAACTCTGAGTATTATGACCCAGTGGACTGACATAGGACAAATTCTTGGCACATGGACATGTACATGTCAATGTTCAGGCATACAGACCCACCAATTACTGAAAAATTCCAGACACATCAAGTTCAAACATACAAATGTATGTGAAGCTAAAAAATCTGGGCTGCACCTTCACAGTGATTACAAAAAATGACAAAATTACAAAAGTACTGATTACAAAAGTATATCTTAAAGGAATAGTTTACCCAAAAATGAAGAATAATTTACTCACCCTTAAGCAGTTCCAAACCTGTATGAATTTCTTTGTTCTGCTGAACAGAAAGGAAGATATTTTGAAAAAAGTTTGTAACCAGGCTGTTTTGGGTCACCATTGACTCCCATAGTATATATATTTTTTCCTACTATGGAAGTCAATAGTGAGCCAAAACAGCCTGGTTACAAACCTTTTTCAAAATATCTTCCTTTGTGTTCGGCAGAGGGTGAGTAAATGATGACCGAATTTTTCATTTTTGAGTGACCTATTCTTTTAAGATGCTGCAGCTAACAGACAACTAAAACATATTTTCGACTTAACAGACCTTAAACTAAAGCCATGGCTTAATCCATGCTGCCATAGTAGAAAATACAGTGCTTGATCTTACGAAAGCATGATATGGACCAACTGCTACCATTATTGGGTAGCACTTTAAACATGCTCCATTTACTCAGAGCTGGGAAGAGCCATTGAAACCTGCACTCTAAAATTGGCATTATAGGCTAGCTGGACTGTGGCTGGACAGAAGATGCGAGAAGCTTTGATGTGGGAAACAGGGGAACTCCTGGCCTGCTTCAGCTAAAGCTTCACAAAGACAAGCTGGATGAAAGGTACAAAGGCACTATGCTAACGTACTGTACCAACATGCTCTTTAACATTTAATCTAGTCTTCTTTCCCAGTAAGAGAAGTGAAAAATAAACTATAGGTATAAACAGCAATTTTTTAGGTTGAATGATATTTGATGAAGGTCCTTGGTGTAAAAAAAGAGCAAGATTTTTTTTGCAGCACTCATTTTTCTTCCTGTTGAAAATTCAGCTGAAATGTTCATAGGCTCATAAAAGAGGCCTGAAGCACTGAAGTGGAACAGAGTGGCGTTTACATGTGAAAACATGAACACAGGACTTGCTCAGACGACACACTGAAAGGGGAAATCATACAGGGTGTCACCAGCCAAGCTACTGTACTAACCAACCCTTCCATTAGCAAGTTATAAGCAGAAACGGAGACTACAGGCTCTCTCCAGCAGTAAATAAACCCAAGGAAAGAGGAAAGTGACTCTGCCACTCAAGATACTTTGTGTTACATGGTAAAATTATTAGGTCTCTGGAAACATCTAATTATGAGTATTTATGACAGGGTGCTCTAGTCTGTAATAACAGCTTGGCTTGCGAATGGCTCTTACATCTCACTTCCCCTTCTTTCTTTGTCTCACTTAGCTGTTATTGAAGTGTATTTTGAGTGTATCTATCCTTTCAAAAGATAAGAGGAAAATCCAGGTATTACAGTCCAAATCTATATATATCATTACTGTTAAAATCTTCAGACACCGCTTAGATCATTTTGATGTTTATAAACGTTTAATAATACACATCAGTAAGCCCTTTACAATAAGCTCTCTTTAAAGACCCCATAAATGTTACTAAAGCATAGTTCAGTGTCCTAATCTCGAAGCTCAGAGCTACTAAACAGAATGGCTCCTTTCATAACTTTCCTCAGACATCAGCCACACAGGACCGGCCACAGGCAATCCGACTTAACCAAGGACAAACATACAGGCAGGAGAGCATTTCTGCAGACCTCCTTCATCTCTATTTGACATGTGCTGACTCTCTGCTCCATTAGGACATGAATAAAGCCTTCCATACAGAGACAGAAAGAGAGAGAGAAAGCTCCAGATTTGAGCTGTACTGTATGTTCACAGGAAGGGTACACTGACTAATCCATACTCATCCCTGCTTCTGCCCCTGAGACACAACATGCTTTATTAGTCTGCTGCCCCTCACCTGAGGCACAACCAAGAGAGATATTTGACCAAAACCACAAACCCAATAAGAGAATATCGATTAGCAGCCTTCACTTCACTATAGCGCACAGTTATATATCTATAAAGAAATTAAAAAAGTGTCTCATAGCAAGAAACATTTTGAGAATCTTCACTAGTGCCAGAGCTGTTCGTTTGTTTCTGGTGGTGTTGGGTTACTGGCATGTAGCAAAGGAGAAAGAAAGAGAGGGCCAAGAGAAAAAAAAACCTAATAAAGAAAAATGGCTTTATTGCATTTATCCCCAAGGCTTTCCAGGTAAGATATTAATCTTTACTGTAGTTTAGAAAACAAGACTTGCTCAACAAAACATTAACTTTTATGGATATACATGTTTTAATCATTGGAAAAATACAGCAGGTTAACACTTGTATTGGTGGCAAAAGTTATAATGATGCCACTGTTGTCAAACACACATCCTCCAAAATGGCTCAGAGAAATCATAGCAATCATACTGTATGGAAGAGTTCAGAATCACATAGTATGTGAACACTAATCGTACCTCATCAGTAACAGGTGCTAAAGAAAAGCATATTACAATATTCTATTGGGGTAGCTTTAGTGGTCTTTTAAAATGAGCACCAAATACAACCTCACATTGGTTGAATTACCGGCCAATTTACGCAAAAATAAGATAATATTAAAAGTAGGATTTTTATTTCGCTTTGTTCAAGGATGTCCAAAGCAATTGTGGCATAATGGTGATCGCAAAATAAATAAACATTTACTGTATTTTTCTATCAATTTCATTAAATCTTATGCTCTAATAGGAACCATAATCTACACTTGTCTTGTTGAAAAGAAATCTGAATTGTTCTCCATATAGTGCTTCAAAAAGAAAAGTTGCTGTAATAATCTGTTGAGGGTATTTCATCAGTAACTGACCTTGACTGTAACACTTCCAAAGTCTTAAGGGTATAAAATATCTATCAATGAGAACAGGCCACAATAAAGAACGTCACCAAAGCCCTTTTGCTATTGAGAAACATAAAATGAGGACTCTCTCAAAGAGATGAAAATAGTTAAAAAACGTCTGAACTATTTGCAATGAAAAATGCAGTCTTATTAAAGCTTTAAGGCAAGAAGACTAATAAGTGTCCCAATTAGGAAGTGAGCACAGATTTCGGTGATATTAAAGCAGTACTAGTAACTTACTGTAACCCTTTGGCCATGGCAATGTACATTGCTATTTGTTGCTTTTTCGTTATTTCATAGAGAAAAAGAAAGAAACACATGTGTACATGTCCCTTCTGCCTCCAGTGGGAGCAAGCATCACCTTTTCATCTAGACACCTATTTAAAACTGAATTCCTGCACTAACTGTTTGCGTTAGCAGTAAACTTCTCCAGCCGAGTTGTCGTCTGGCCAGTCCCCTTTTCTCACTTTCTGTGTCGTCCTCACCCCTGGTCTTCAGTGTTATCAACATGTGGCACATGTCCTTGACACACTCAGCAAACTCCACGGCTTATTTCTCTCACCCTCTCTCTCTCTTTTAATATGAGGTTGCCCGGTAAAGAAGCTGGAATCTAATAATGGTGACAGTGGGGCTGTTTTGTTATTGTTCCCTCAGTCTCAGACAGAGAGGCTAAGCGGACGCTAATGAAACTGATGAAAAGAAACAACATGGACAAAAAAAAAATTATAATACAATAATATTGGTTGTATTTTATGTACAAAAACTACTTAAATATGCATATAATATGTGCTGAGGGACTTGATATAAGAGTCAGTGTGTTCATTATTTAAACTTCTTGGCTGTATATTTGTGTGTGTGTGTGTGTGTGAACATGTTTGGCTCCCCCCATTCCACAGATGCTGAGAGGAATTTTGCAAGGGGTTCCACGATAAATGTTGAGGTCACAGAAAGCAAAAGAGAGGCAGAGAGCGACCGATGAGACTGATGGCAGAGGGAAGACGGGACGCATGTCTCGTCTTGTGCATCGCTGCTGTGACTGCATTAGTGGAATGCTACCGTCACATGAAAGAGCTCTCAGAGACACGGCATTTCTGTCTGCTCAAAAGCTGCACTGTTCCCCTCTGTGCAACATATGCACAGATAAACACACCTAAAGAGGCACACACACTTGAATACCATAATTTATCAACGCACCTTCAAGTTATATAAGAAATCAAAGCATAAAAAATGACTGCACTTTTAGAGTAGTTTGAAACAAATAACAAATGTTTCCTTACCTAAATCTTTTACAAATAATTTAGTCAAGCAAAAATAATCAAAGTAAAAGGGACAAAGTCCGGAATGCAGAATGCATCTAGATGAATAATTAGTAAAACATAAGGAAACAGAACTTTCAGAATTTATAAATATAATATTCTAAGAGCTTAAACATGACTCACTCGATTTACGTCTCATCCATTTAGTGAGGTTTAAAAAAAATCTAGAATGTAGAAACAAAAACAATAAAATAAATAACAATACAATTATTTAGCTCATTTATCTTAGCTGAAAAATATCCAGTCTGAACACTTACATTTTGAATATTTACTGTATACAGTAACTCAGCTACATACATTCACTCACCCATGTGCTGCTATGCAGTTCTGGGGGATTTATTTAAGACCTACCACTTATCTTGTCATATCTTATTTCTTTCAGCGCTCTACTCCAAGCTCAGTCTGAAGTGACACTTTTTAATCAAACCTTTCCTTGGACCTCTTGGGGTCACTAAACAGGTTTATCCCTGTTCTTTTTTATTAAGAGACAAATGCACTTCTGGAAATCCCATTGTTTCCCAGCACATTCTGTACGACACAATGTGAAACATCTTATTCTGTAGTACCGCCATATAAAAAATAAATCACCCACAATAATCATACACCTCCCCACTGAGTACTTTAGTTACTGCAAGGCTTCTGTTTTGTGCTAGCTTGTAGATCCACAACATCCCCAGCCCAGCTCGGTTCATTCCACGAATAGAAGTGAATTATTGTCTTAGTTCTTTAAGGGAGCAGAGGTTACCCTTAAACTATCATTTCCTCAAGTCATCAATCCCGTTCTAGCAGCTGACACACTTGAGCATTTCTGTTTTACCTCAACATTTACAGCTATTCCGCGACAAAATACACTTGGCAATGAATCACAGCAATACGACAAAGAGTGTGTGTTCTTGTTGTGGAAAAATTCAAATATGCTATTTTAATTTAAAAAGTGTGTATGATTACAGTGTGGATTCCAGCACATAACCACAAAACCAAAAAAATTATCGCAACAACAGAGATAACATGTTTTCTGTGATTCCTCTGATACTCTTAAAAAGTATTTTGTTGAATTTGTTTTTTTATGTATTTTGTATAAAATGTATGATGTTTTTTGATGACTATTGTAACATTGCATTAGAAAATACAGAGTTCAATAAAAATAAACCATGTCTAATTATTGTAACATATTTTCATTGCTAAAATTGCATATACAATGATTTTTGCAATGTGTAATTATAGTCTTTCTTTCATATTTTGATATGATGTATAAACTGCTTTTCATTATCTTTCTAAAATCTCAATGATAATTGCCTGCATTTTAGTTGAATTTCACAGTTGTTGTTTTTTCAGTTCTTTCATCCACAAAATGTTCATAAATTCACATTTTACTGAAGGAAAAAAACTGTAACTTGAAAATGGTAACATCTAAATGAACAGATTTTATTTATGATCAAATGAACCTATAAACATTATTCTATACCAGCAAATTTGTATGAGTTTAATCAGGTAGCTCTTTATGGTAGCAATTGCAGTTTTTACAGGGTATAATATCCGTTATGAGAATCCACAGCTGTAGAAAGGAGATCAAAATGCTACACAATCTGTTTCTAACCGTACAAATGTACTAAACATCACAAGCAATTTAAACTGTTTCTTCACATCGTACAAAAACTACTCTGTGTTGGGCACTCACAGTTTGGCAGGTGTTATGACCCACCTGTCGTACCTACCCACCCCATCCAGCCATAACAAAGCTGTCTGTCTATCAGTGTGGACCTGTACAGCATGAGTTTCAGAAGAATAAAACCCTGATCCATGTTTTTCCCATATCACAGATTTCATAAGCATGTTTTTTTTTTTTGACTTAACAATAGTAGCCTAACAATTATTAATATTATTATTTTTACTATCATTACTACTATTATTAAGTCCTAAATTTCTACTTAGAAACTCTGACAATTTTACATGCGTCACCAACACAACTCTCTGAGAGGTTCAAGAGAGCTGTAAGATCAAATGAGCAGTGCGTGTGTGTATGTGTGTGTGGCGAATAGGCAGAGGGTCAGAGAACACTGGGCTAAGTGGACCTGCTCTTCATTAAGACAATGTCTCCGGGGGACGTCACTAGGGCTACCTGTCCGTGCGCTTATTGAACCGTCTAACCATCATCTACCCTCTTACTCTGCCAGGGCCCCTGGAGAATCACACCAGCACAGCTGACAAGTTCAGCCTTAGACTGTGCCTGCAACATGAAAGCAGCTCTTCATTTTACCTCCTCCTTCCTTCTCACACACCCTCTCATTTCTCCCATACTCCTGTCCTCAACCTATGCTCTTTTTTTTAAGAAGAGAGGTGATGAGACTGAGAAAGACAAAGAGAAAGAGAAAGAGAAAGAGAAAGAGAGAGAGAGAGAGAGAGAGGAGGATAGAGATAGAGAAAGGGGACATAACTGCGTTTGACTCTTGACATGGAGCAGATGAAATGTTAAGTGTCCAGACAAGTCAGGAGAGCCGTGCAGATAAAAGTCATCAAATGACACTCTTGGAATGCAAATTGGCATTCTTGACTGCAGCAGTTGAACAACTGTGCCCCATCACAGACAGCCGCTGAGATTAGAACCAAAAAAAAAAAGATTTAAAGTGCCAAACTCATAAAACCTTAAGTAGAGGAACAGAACAGTGAGATTTTTTTTCCTAATTGTATATATTCAGCGATATCTCCTCCTTGTCTCTGCGTTCTCTGAGAATGAAATGCCTCAGTGTTCACCTGCCCTTGTAAATCACTTTCTCTCTTTTCAGCAAAACGAAAGCAATAAACATTAAGACATAAAGAAGCACGATAGAAAAATAGTGTAATTGTCACCAACAGGTTGCATAGGAATCTGAAAATCATCTTTTTAGATCAATTTAATTTGGTTGCATCATTGTTCTGCTCAGCTGATTTATTAATACAAAAAGAAATTTTAATTTAAAATAAACCATAAATGCTGCCACTTAAAACTACTTAAAAAGTATTGGAGAAAAAAAGAGAGAGAGCTGAATAATATTATCTTGTATTTCATAAACATTTTGGTGAAGTAATTTTTTTTTTCATGGACAACATGATACATTTTGTTTTTACCATGTTTTTTAAATGATATTAAGGGGATTATTTTAGATCTGTATTGCATTAATAGTAGACTATTTATCAATTCTGTTATATATTGTATAACTATATATCTATTACAGTTGTGCTGAGTTAAAAATACAGAGGGTATGGATGGATTTTTACACCATCTACAGTGTTAACAATTTTGACATGACCCATTCATGCTTTCATTTATTTCAATATTTATGTTTTTATTTGCTTTTTTACAAAAGTGGCTTGTGTACTCGTATAGTGTGTTTATTTAAGAGTAATAAAGAAAAAGTGAGATGAAACCAATCCCCAGGTAAAGCAGTTTATCTTTGACTTTATTTTGTAAACACTCTTTCTGATTAAAATAACTGACTAACACTTTCGACAAACTTGAGTAAACTAAATCCTTAAGAAAAACTATTCCGTTGAACAGATTTAAGTTCATCGATTGTTCATTCAAACGTTTCGTGCCATTTAGACTATGACTATTTAAGTGTAAGCTACGTGACGTAAAGATTGTAACGAGCGCTATTCACTACAATAACGTTTGTTAATATCACAGATAAGGGTTATCGTAAAGTGTTCGTGTTGATCGGTCATACTCACCATTTCTTCATATTGTGTGAACGGCAGAATGAAGTTCAGTCAGATCTCGCCCTCATGTGGGGGGACGCTCTCCTCTTCCCTCTCCTCTTCTTTACGCAAATCTCTCTAAACTCACTCAAAACTTTATGTTTGTCCTTCAGTTTCAAACCGATGATAGGAGGAACATCAACAACAGTCCTTTATCGTTAATGAAAGAAACAACACTGATCATTTAAAAAAGGGAGTCATTCGCTCTCGTCATTCGCATGTACCGGGGCTCTGTAAAGCGAAAGAAGCCCGTTGAAATATAAGCTGTTTCGGTGGATCCAGAAGCCCAGCGCTGGTTCCGCTGTTCCAGATCCGCTCGTATGAGACACTCCACCGGGACTGAAGCGGGACAGAAGCGGGACTAAAGTGGGTGGGTAGTTTGAAGCAGCGGGGTAAATCTCTGGCTGTCCGGGAAGAGAAAACTGTCTTACTCACTCCCGGCTATTTCTTCTGCATAGTCAGCTCTCTCTGACTGCTGCATTACATCCAAAGGAACATGGTAATATATTTTAGTCTAGTGTAGATGGTAGTGCATTATCTGCATTATCGTTGATAGTAGATTTATAATCTTGTAAAATTGAGCGATTATCTTATAGTATGGGCTATTTGGTAGTTTATTATCTTCTCGTTTGTTCAGTGGTGTATCTTTAAGAGTAGTGTATTCTATGCTAATATCGGCTGGTTGTATGTAAGTAGCCTATATTTAGTTTTTTTTTTTTTGTAAACCCTGAGAGACTGTATCGTAACTGTAATAGTTATGTTCTGATAAGAACTACAATAAACGCCAGCAACACTCCTACAGACACCGTTTTTATTCTTTTCTCGTTTGCCTATTGTGAAACTGTACAGAAAAATGTTCACAACGATTTACAGATGACAGCAATAATGCACATTCGTCATAGTTTTCTATAACTGTAAAACATTATCCTAAACTGACTTGTTCAATAACTTTACAGCTATTTTATGACCAATGAATAGAGCTATAATTTTTAATGCTGTGTAAATCAATGATTTTCAATGTGTTGGAATCAGATCTGTGTCCTTGTTTTTAAAATTTATTTAATGTTCATGAGGCCTGCTTTTGCCCATTTTAAGTTCACTTAAAGGAGATTCCCCCTATACAAAACACACACACACACACACACACACACTCACGCGCATATTACTAAGATACTTTGCTTTAGAGATGTTTGAGGACACTGATTTCCTATATATCTCCCAAACTTGTGTCCCCAGACTGTCTGAACAGAGCGCTTATAAATGTTTAATTATGGACTTGTTTCTTTTTTCCTTACAGTGCCGCACAGAGCTTGATTCTCAAGAGTGAAGGCTGAGGAAAGTCAAATGACAGACTTCTCCTTTGGACCAATAGAAGCCCCTAAATCCCAAGGCAGTCATTTTGATCAAGCTGAGTGCCTACAAGCCCCACTCACATGTTTGGTCAAGAGGTAAATAATAGATCAGGGATTAAACTTGTGTAGAATTCGTTCTAGGGTAACAAGCTACACACTCCCAGGATATGCATATTCATCTGATGTGCAAGGCCATGGCAGAGTAAATACCATATGCCCGGTAGTTAGAGAGCATAAATCCCTAATTAAATGAGATATTACTGTACATTGCTCCCTGATATTAAACAACAGAGCAGAGAAAATAGACCTTTAAAGAATTATGAGTAATGGATAAATTAGCATGTTCATGTGGGTTCAGTTTCCTACAAATAAGTAATCCAGTGTTTGATGTTTGATGCAACTTCTAGCTCATAGACGGAGCATTAAATTGTTTTGAAATCTATTTGCATGCATAATGTTGTCATACTTTAAAAAATATATATTTTGATTACACTGCTCAAAGGAGTCATCCTCTCAGTGCAATGAACAAGTTGCGTCTAAAAGTTATGAACTCAGCAGCTTGACTCTTTTATTTGCTCAAGAAAAACATGACATTAAAGCAGATTCCTTTCTGAAATCAGCTGCAAAAAGCCACCTGTGGGACCCGAGTATAAGTATTGGTTTATGTCAGACCCCTTTCCAATTGTCTAATTACTCAAAGGGCAGTTGATGATGAGCTATTGAACCTTCTACCAGTTTTGGTCCTTTGGGACGGCCATCAGCTGTCATAGACTGTGTGTCTGTTCAATAAATGCCACACATATTTCCTGTTTGTGGGCACTAAGGAAAATGTCAAGCTAATGGTATCACCTGACTTGGGGAGGAGGCCACACGTGCTTTGCTTCTTCACCATCCACCCTCAATATGGAAACCCTTTTTTACCATTGATCTCTTCTCTTGTGTAAACTTTCCACACACCAGCAGGAACATCGATTCACTGTGGAAGGAAACAAAGTACGTATTTGTGTTAGCTAAATGCTTGATGCCATACTCTCAGATGATAATGGCCACGGACACCTCCTTGCACACATTCATAAGCATAAACAAAAACAAAGGAGTGAAAAGGTTCTCTGTGTTTGCCAGGGGCTTACATTATTTGAGCAGCATGATCCTCTCAGGGGAAATCTGATAGAGCCTGTAGGGGAATCACTTCACTCCTTTTTCCCACAATTCAACAGAGACACATGGGGCAAGCATTGCTCCCTCCACCCCACTGGCTCCCCTTTCTCCCCCCATCGCCCACAGGAAGAGAGCCCTCTTATCAATCCCCTCATTATCCAAACCCACTGCCTGCTGAAGACAGTTAGAAGGTCATCAGATGGAGCCAGAGACTCATGCACGGGGGACAAATGCTCAACAGTGGAGCTTGTCCTGGGATGCAGAGCATTCTGTGGGAGCTCCGGGTGTGTTGCACGCAAGCGGATGGGCGCGTGATGACAGGTTTGCCGATGGGCAAGTGGAGAGATGCAGCTTTGTAGGTTTCAAGCCATTGCACAGAATAAATGACTGACTGTCACTGCTGTGAAGGAGCTGGATTGTGACTTGCAGAGAATTATATTTATAAAGAGTTAAGGACTTTATTTAAATAAAGTGCTGTGCAAAAAAGCCTAAAAATGGTAACTACTATATAGGCTGGTTTTATTCAAGCTCATTGAATCAACTCATATACATTCATTTATGGCAACTACTTTGTATATGTTAAATCTGTTTTTTACATTGTATTCATATGCTGAAAATGGTGACATTTAAATGAACAAAAATATTATTTATTGTCGATGAATCAACCATTCAGCCAATTATTAATTCATACCAGCAAGACAAATTTGTATAGATTGAATCAAGGATAAATGGCTTGGTTATAGTTAATAATTACATCTTTTTATTACGTTCCATGTTTGCATCAATAATTACATTGTCAGCCTTACCACCCATCTCTAAATTTAACCATTCAGCAAAACTTTTGCCCTCACCTTAACTGTATCTAACCTTAACATGAGCACAATAAGTACAGTACATTATACCTCATTTTCAGTTCAAGGTAAAGACACCTAATGCAAAGTAAAACCATTGTTAGTAGTAGTAGTTGAGGATTTATTAGCATTATTTGGGCATATCATAAATTGCCTTAATTACTCAATAACTCATCCAAATTTAAATTGAATTACTCCAAACTTTTGAAGAACATTAGATACATACTGTAAGTTGGTTACATTTCAGGATAAAACAATAAATGTAGGAAGTAGGATGGGATAAAATTCTGTTTCCCTTTTTAAAACCAATATCCTGGGGCACATAAACTGTCAGAACGAAGTTTAAAGCTTCTACATTATCTCAACTGGATTTGCACACCCACATGTTCATCCAGTGGGAAATGATGTGTGGTGCTCCTCTTTAAAATGTCTCTCATTTCCATTCCAAAGTGACACTGCCAGATTTGCAGCCAGCATGTCTACAAAGCGTGCATCTTGTACGTTTTTAGAACATTATAAAGCGCGTCGCCTTTTTCTTCCCCTCTTTATCAAAGGTAAATGCTCAGCAGAATGACAGTCCTCCTACCTCGGATTGCAGGCGGAGAACCGGGGCTTTCCCAATCCTCTGTGGTGAGATACTTCCCGTGCTCTGCCTACTCAGCCCACCAAGGGATTGTCGATGCTTCCTGATTGTACGGGCTGCGTGGTGATTTGGTGTGAATACATCTCTGTTTCTTAGTGACATGGAGAAGGAGGAACAGAGTTAAATGGAATCATTTTATTTCTCATCACATCAAAAATATTGGGAGAACAGCAAAGACAATAGACAGAATCAGCATTTGTCATGCTATGAAATAATGTTCTATAGTATGCAACTCAGTTTCTGCTATTAAAGCAGTACAATAATGTAAGTGCACAAAATATATAGAGAGAGCGATTTCGCAATCTTTTGCAAGTCTTCTGACCTTCTTTTACTAAAGAACAACAAAAGAAAGAAGAAAATCATTAAAACAGGACACTTAAAGAGATGACTTGGGAACAATGTCCCAATTATCCTGAATTCAGCTTATAATAAGCATGTGCAAAATTGAATTATATTTACAATAAGATTTAAAAGGATTTTAAAACCATTTTTTCTTCCCACAAAATACTACAGCGTCCAGTCAAAACTGTACTAAATAAAAGTCAAAAATTGCTGAATTTAAGCAACCTGACAATATAGATTACCTTAAGATGCAAAGCGATTTAAATGTATTGTCTAAATTTGCTTTGGAATTATTTTGTGTTTGCTGTGTTTAATCCAGATTTAAATGAAACTGGAAAAAATACTACATTTATTTCCCACTTGAGCAACATTTGCGTGGTTGTCTGTGGATCTGAACTTTTTACAGGCCTTGGGGGTTGTAAATGGAGCATGTTACATTTGTGACGTTTGGCCGCTGTTGGAGGCTGTCGAACGGAAACTGATATTAGTGCCAGAGAGTGCATGTAAAATCACATTCGGAATGGATGACTGGTAACTATCATGAGTAAACAAAGGGCTTTGTTGAGCAAGAAAGAAAAAGTTGATTCAAAAGTGCCATGTGTCTGCGCTCCTAAAAGGGGCAGATGTTGCAAATTACCAGCCAGTCTACTGCCTCTGAAATCGCAGCTCAAATGAGCATCCTAATGAGAGGCACTGTTTGCGGGTCAAAGAAAAGCCTAATCACGCTAAGTCAATTGACTTCTTCTGGAGCAAGAGAGCATGCAAGCTCCAAAGCAGATGACCTGCTGTCTGTTGCACTCCTGCAACCTCCTTTATATCTGTCTAATCTTGTTTCTGTGGTTTTAATCATCTAGCCTTTTGACTATGATATGACTCTAGTCGGCAAGGACAGGAACAGTTGTTTATACTCCATTATACAACCATTATGCAATGAAAAAAGAAATAAATTCTGAATGATACACGAGTGTAATCTGTATGATAATTTATATTGTTTTGAACAAAATGAACAACCCTAGTAGAGTCTTTAGTAGCATTTATTTAAATTGGTATATTAGGAATTATGAATTAACTTGAAAACAAAATGCACTGATATGATTATGAGTGATATGGTAATATCCAAGAAACAGTATATAATAATAATATTTTGTTTTCCAGTTGTGTGAACACATGTGCTGTCAAATTTTGAAATGTTGGGCTTTTAGTTTGGGGTTTAGTTTCAGACTAGTGTTAAGAAAACATCAGAAATACAATTTTAAGTGTCTATTTTACTGAACTTCATTAATTTGCTTCAGTAGAGGTCAATTACGACACATTTTCAGAAGCCTAGACATGCACAAAACTTGCACAAAACAGGTTTTTTTTTTACTTGTCATTTGCCTGATGTTATAGCTACAGTATTTTATTTCTAAAACATGATGGAATGAAAATCTAAAAATCTGCCTTTTTGACTTTTTGAGTGTGGAGTGATAAAAAAGATGCAGCCTATACAAAATACCATTTGTAAAATTACCCTTATTATTATTATTATTTATTTATTTATTATTATAATTATTTGGGTTTTTTACTGTTAATTTTTTAAGCCTATTCATTTTTTAAAATGAATTTTGTTTATTTGTTTTTAACCTTGTATTCAACTGGGGTGTCATACCTCAAATAAAGTTACTATATTGATCATAGGTTTTGCAAAATGTGATTATTATATTTATATAATAAATAAAAAATGTGGTTATTATATCTCTTCTATAAACAGCATATGAGAGAAAGAAAAGAAAGAAAGATCGAAAGAAGGTGCTATAATAGCTATTGTAGATCGTTGGAAACTATGGTAACTATTTTTAGGCATTTATACATGTTAAGGAAGGTTATCTCATTTTAATATAATATTTATTGTACTCGTCTGTGATTTAAACAACTTCACATAATTGTTAAATCATTGTTAGTGTGGAATAATACGTTCCGTGTATTATACTGATAGCATGGAAAACATCAACGTTAGGCTATTCATCCTATATGAAGAATGTCCATAGAGACGAGCGAACCGTAAAGCGTTTCGGACTGTCGTGAAGTGTTGTAAACGGCTCCGTGTCAAAACACGGAACTGGCGCGATCATTTGAAAAAGTGAAGGCGTTTGTTTGTATTTCCACTTTAATGAGCTCTGTTTTCTGTTTTTCCCGTTTCAACCTCTATGAGAATATGCAGTCAGATGTGATCAGAATGGTGATTTAATAATATTGCAGATCTTCATTTTGTATAAACCGTAAGTTCAGCGGTATCCAAGGACGCGCAGGTCAGACACAGTCACACACACAGCGCACTTTATTTACACTAGCAGTTTAGTTCATTAAACCACCTGTATTTGTAAGCTGTTTTGTTCCTATTTTATTATGCACCTATTGATGCTTTATTGTTGCAGTTAGTCATACGATTTGAATGTGTTTTATTGTATTTTATATCGTATTGGTGTATTGTGTGTCTCTATGTTACTACAGTGTCCATAGAGAGTGCTTGATTATTTCAGAGACTCAGATTCAACTCCATTTAGTTGTTCATCGTGTTATGTCTCGGTCTGGCTGTTTGTTTGTCTGTCTAATTAATTGTGGACTAGACAATGATATAAATGAACTCTTTTCTGTTAGGATCTCAATGGACTCAAAAGACAATGAACGTGTTTTACTCCTCGAGGAAGAGGTGAGGAGTTTGTCTGAGGAACTCGCTCAGTGCCAGGTATATTAAACTATTATCATGATTGTTTTTTGTCAAATTACTATGTCCTTTGTCAAATCTTCTCTGTCTCAGGCTATAGGGACAGTGGTTTCATATCAAGTCATATCAGAAGCCCATATAAAAATGATATTTATTTTCTTTTCTTTTTTATTTATTTCATTTTTTGCACATTTTCAATGCTAAGACAACCCAACTTATGTGGCGTGACTGTACTGAGCACCAAACCCATGTGACATAAGGATCCTGCATATTGTTAAAGCCCCACCAGGTGGTGCCTAAAAACAAATACCTGCATTGTCAACAGTGTCTCAAACTCAAACTATAATTTTTAATAGATTGACTAATATGCCGTCTTTTTTGTTGAGCATATAGTTTACTTACAGACATCCTTAACACTGATCCTGATAACTACTAATTGAGAAGAGCCATTAACAGTTACTCAGTGGGTAGTCTTTACTGACTATACAGCGATAAAAGGCTTACTCTGACCTACAATAAGACTACAGCATCAGTGGATGTCGACTGACTCTGTCTAGATTTTTTTTTTTTTACTTGCCTGCGGTTCACAATTGATTTTTCTCCATTTCACTTCTAATGACAAGCGTGTACATATAAAGAATCACATATAATTGATGTAAAAGGCGCTGTGCTCATCCATCGACTGCCATTAACTGCAAAATGTTTGTAGTGGACCTGAGAATTATCAGGGAGGCAGTTTTACTTTATTAATATTTGTATAAATAGCAACATTCAATGAGTGCACTCATCCAGTGGGCATTCATGGTCTGCTGTATAGATAAATAATTCATCAATACGACTGCCTTTCAACATATCAAACACCTTCCATTTCATGAGAAAATCTCTGTAATGTGCAGGAGTTGCACAATCTTCTGATGTAGTGAGCTTAAGCACTTGTGAAGAGACCACCTATTTGATGGAGGACTTTTCTTAATTTGTCATTAAACACAATGAAGGCTAGGAATTGTGAGATCTCTATTTCTATTCATTTGCTCAGTCTCTCTCTCACACACGCTACTTTGTATGTTTAGCCTATGGTCTATCAAGGTCTGCCTGCACCATTTAGTAAATAATTAATTAGACACTTTTGAATGGGGTTTAAAATTCATGTACTAATTGGACACCAGCAGATTCTGCAGGGATTTATGACTTTAATCTTATAATGATGTGGACATAATTTAACAGATAATTTTATATTAAGTTGATCTGGTATAATTCTGTTTTTTTTATTAATGTCAGAAAATGATGTCTCTCATTAAATGTAATGTAGCTTAAAAATCTTTGAAAGCCATTTTTTTTTCCAAAGACACTTTGAATTGTAAGTGTGTCTTACACAGCTCTCTGCCCACTTTCTTCTTTAGGCAACTAGTGAGTTGAGATTTACCCTTGTTTTTTTTGCACTGTTTCTGTGTGACTTTATGAATAGGATTACTCTGATTTAATTTCCTTTTTTGTTCAATTGTTAGAGCAATAAATTTGAATTAATTTGTTTGATCTTCAGTTTCAGCACATCGCGGTATCATTTACTGTGATATCTATCTATCTATCTATCTATCTATGTCTCTATCTATCTGAAATTGCTTATTTGGGAGCTACTTTTTAAAATTGGGCATTTTACATAATTTAGTTATGTATTTGTTTTGCATTTGCTTTTAATAGACAGACAAGGAGTTTGTGTGGTCACTTTGGAAACGACTTCAAGTGGCCAGTCCAGACCTCACCCAAGCAGTGAGTCTTGTAATGGAAAGGTGAGTCACATTGTAAAGTCACCTGTTTTTTTTTAAACGACTGCAAATCCCATGCACCTATTTTCTCAGTCCTTTTCTTCTATTGAATCATTATGCTTTTACGTTTCAGACTTGAAATAAATGCTTTTTCTGCCACATGAAATCCCTGATTTGCGAGCACGGTTCTGCAGGGGTGTGTGTTGGGTGGCTGCGCCGTTGAACGCAGTTATGAGAGAACCCAAGAGCAGATGACGATCTAAACCCTCTTATCCTCCACACAGACTCCCTCCCTCTCTTCTCATCTAAACGCTGAAAAAACTCCTCTTTGAGGGATATATACTAGATTTAACATGACTTATGACCCTCAAAGAAGGTGTGGGGAGCTACAAAAGTGGCATGGGAACGTGTTGTGGGGAAAAAAAGATAAAATTTATAATGCCGAACGATTGCCATCGCTGTGCCTTTTAAAAGTTGTTATTATTATGATGATAAAAGGTGTAGATAAAGCAATATTTTGCACTTGGGAGAAAATTGAGGCCACTGGCATGGCTTGGCAATGGCTGTGTATTTATTTGGGTGCATATTAAATAATTCTTTTCACCACCTGATGAAAGGTCAGAGATATGGAGCATATTTTGTGACCAAAAGCTTGAGCTTAAGCAAATGTGTTCCTCGACTCTGGAAGCGATGATAAATAAAAGAGCACCAGCCAGGCTATGCTCTCCCATATCCCTCATGAGCTTCCTCCTCAGGCAGAGGCAACAAACCGAGCTGCTCCTCAAAGAACTGGCAACATGCACCTGAGGGCGTGTGCATATATCAGCATTGTGCCACACGGGAGATTGACATGATAATTGTGCTGACTCTGTGAAGCACTCAGGCTACTGGGAATTCTGGCCGGTCTAGTAGCGAGTGAACACTTGGCTTGGGATATGGTTAACATCACCAAGCTTCAAGGCAATGGTGTTCTCTGAGGAGAGCCGTATCATGTCAGATGTCCTCAGGGAGAGATAGAATGAGAAAGGGTGGAAGAGATTGAAAAAGTGAACCAGGGAAAGGAGGATCCCAGATGAGTGGCGGCTGTTCAAACAAACTCGCCCCAATTGTGATTCTTTTGTCTTTTCCCTCCAAACACCCACTAAAGAGGGTTAGATCCTGAAAGGAAAGGAGTGTTTGTGTTTCCCCAGTGAGTAGTGTTCCTGTTTTGATATCCTGATAATTACTGATACCTGGAGACTGGAGTTATATCCCATCATTCCCTGTTGACCCTCTGCGGTATAAGCTCAGAGAATGCGCTGAGTGGTTGAAAGGCAATTTTGCCTGTTTCTTCTCCCACAGCATCCAGTCTATCCTGCAGTGTTTTATCTCCTAACCGAGCATCACCGTTGCATCATCCCAAATAGATTTTCAAATGTGAATGGCTGCAGTGTTCACTGAGGCCAGTGGATCGGTTCGCCCTCTTCTGTATTCTGTTACTGTGACAGCTTGCACCTTTAATTTTGCTCTTTTGTTCAATCTGTGCTATACTAGAGAAAAGCAGAAAGCTGAGAACAAGGACAGGAAAGTTCTGGAGATCCTTCAAGCAAAAGACTACAGAATCCAAGAGTTGGAGCAGGTACTGTGAGAGCTTTACACAACTTAAACTACAGCCCAGCCACAGGTGGACAGACATCCATGTGGTCTCAGAAACCTTCGTCTCTCCTTTTTTAATGAGCGTCTCTGACTGCTTGATATATCTGCTTGGATGACAGCTAATGATGAAGCCGTGTTGTTAATTCACCTTTAATCATGCCCCTTAATGAAACATCTGTCAGTCGGCTTCATTAGGAACTCTTTACCAGCAGCGAGTCCGTCAAATATGTCCACGCATCACGCATGCTCTTCATTTGTGTAAATAAGATTAGCCATGGCTTGATAACCCATAGCGCAGGGGTCTCCAACCTTTTTTATAGCATGGACCGGTTTTCGTTTCAACAATATTCTTGCTGCAGGGAGGTGGGGGGGTTCTTGGGAGGGTTGGAACAAACATTTTTTTTTAAAGTGAAATCCTCTAGCTGTGTATTTCAACAGCATGCAACAACAAAGTAAAACAAAACCTTACTTACGAACCATAATAATCAATAATCAGGGCTTGTTTTACTGCAATAAAAAATCTCAGCAAAGAGGGATTATGACCGTGAGACTTGAAGCGTGTTGCAGATGTCCAGTCTATTCCATAACTTCGTTTCAGTGGCTGTTAGCACAGAAAAACCCACTTCGCAAGGGTGTGAATGTTGCATAAAGGAAGTAAACACTTTAGAGCCTTTGCAGCTATATCTGAATATTCTGTCTTTGTTTTAATCATTTGCGGTCTCAATGAGCTGATGCTCTTTAAGCACTAGCATGGATGATTTGCGGGGCACGTTTCCAAATGGGTCAATGACCCATTCCTTATTAGTTCTTGGATCACTTGCATTTGGAAAGCAGCGCTTAAACTCAGCTGACAGCAAAGCTATGTGATCAGAGATCAGCTGGGAGAGAGAAGGCCCAGGTTCTTTTTTTCCCAAAGGGGACAATGTTGGCAATATTGGAAACATGTCGAACGTGCCCTTTGGCACTCGCTGTCCCCACAGTTGCAACTTGGCTTTGAATGCAGACACTTCATCTGCCAATTTGAAAACAGTTGTCATTCTTTCATGCAGTGAAATCAATTATATACAAAATTAATTATATGTTGTACATAAGCCAATAATATTGCATTGTTGTCAACATCGGTCAATTCATCAGCCTGCAGTGCGTACCCTGACGACTCATTAACCCTTTCAAACAATTGCTCTTCAAGGTCCTCTGCAATATCATCAGTTTGTTAGCTGAAAGAGGAATCTGGCCTACCTTGTTAGCTGCAGCTTTGTCAAACATTTCACAGTTCTTGTGAAATGCGCAGGTATACTTATAGATGTGGTTGCTTTTACCATATGCTGTTGCTTGATTTGTTAACTTTTTTTTTTTTTTTTTTTTAGATTTGAAATAATCTCAATGCTGGGTGTTTAGTTTCAAGATGCCGTAGCAGTTTTGAGAGCATCATTGACTCATTAGCTAATTTTTCTACACAAATTATACACATGGGGTTTAGAGCATGTGAATTGCCAGAAGAGACGAAACCTTATTTTAGAGATGAATATTTTTTGGTTAAAGGCGCCTTTATTTTCCCCCTTTTTCTTGCCAGCAGCCGTTTCTTCGTTGTCGTTATCATTTGTTCTTTTCTTGCCTCCTTCACTAAAGAAACTTTAAAGAGATGTTTGTTTTCCACACATGTTAATATTAGCTGAACCTAAAAGTGTGGAACTAACATTTTTCTGAAACCGTGTCCTATATACGTGTGTATATTGGCTCTTAAAGGGGAAATGCGCAATGAATACAGTGGGATTGTATATAGCCTACAGTCATTTTTTCTAGGTCGCATCTCTTTCATGGGACCAATTCTGTGTCGCAACCCAGGGGTTGAGGACCTCTGCCATAGCAGACCAAACTGGAACTTACCAAGCACCACACTATGGCTTTGACATCATGTCAGCTTTACTAATGGATGGCCAGTGTGTTTATTTTCATAGCAGCAATTATATTTAGTGTCAGCACCATAAATATAAACACCTAGATGGCACATTAGCAACTATTTCTAATTACAGTGATGCGTCTCCATGTCTGCCATATTGGAAAGGTCAAGATCTGCTTGTAATTGCAAGGAAGTGAATGTCAGACAGATGACAGGTGTGCTTTGAAAAAGGCTGTAACAGTCCCTTCTTACCGATTTTCAGAGGATTTGGTTTGTCATAAATGTCAGATGGTTCTGCATATTGTTGACAATGTTACATTCAGAAGGAAGAGTATTGGTAAAGTGCTCTTCATCAATGATCTGGAACAACAGTCTGATTGCTTGAACTTTATAAGGAAGTAAGATTGTAAACCATAAATAAACCAAGGCATTTAGCAATAGTTATAATAATAAATGCTCAGATTTAGGTAACAGGTTTCCTTGAAAAACATTGATCGTGATTGTGATTTACTCTCTAAACCATAAACTATGCTTATAGCAATATAATAGCAAATGTGTTGATCAGAATAGTTTAGTACAACAGCTAAACTGCAAGTGTGATATTGCTTTTATACAACAATTCTGTAAACAAGATATTAATGCTCTCTTATGTTTCTGCCATAGCATCAATCTTTAAATGTTGCCAAGCTACAAAAAGACTGAAACAGAGTATGTGAGTGGACTTGAGTAACAAAGAAAATTCCTGCTCCCCACCAACTTGTGAGCTAAAGTTAATACAGAGTTAAAAATAACTCAACTTATGCTGCCCACGTACTCAAGTCGTGAATGGTACAAAAGATATAAGCGGAGTGATGCAAACATTGAATCATTCCAGTACTATTTTACTCCAAATTTGCTGTAAAGCACTATATATACTTCATCCCACCAATCAAACAACACATCTTGATCGGTTAATCACATTTAATTGTTATGGCTGTGAAAAAGGACCATAGCGTTCTTTGTCCAGGCACATGCTTACTGATGCATCACACATATAATTGTTAATCTGATAGAATTTATAAGTGTATAAAAATAAAAAGAACTATTCACGATAGACTGTGGATTGTAATATTCATAAACATAAAATGTTTGAATGTTTGTAAGAAATGATTCCAAAATGGCAGACGCTTTGACATATCCAGAGCAACTGAATACTGATCATGTGCATTGATATGTCTGGTCAGCAATTCCTTAATATAGTGTATTTGGCCTTTGTTTCAGATTCAGAGGCAACTGTGCGCATTTTGAAGTTGAGGTTTTAGTATGCAGTATTTTTAATAGATTAAAAATTAAGTTACAGTTTTGAACGAGTCTTTTCTTCTGTCAGATTTAAGTTGCACTGGCCTGTTAGTGGAAAATGGCCATTGTGCCCTGTTTAAGAGACTCATTAATAATCAGAATTCTGGGTACCACTCAAAACCACTGGCATTTGTGTCATCCAAATTTTGCGCCAAACGAACTCAAATGTGATTAATTGCTTTTTCCTTCCTTGGCCATGTGATGGTCTGCTGAATCCTCATCTCATCTCTACATTTCCACACTAACTTTGACCAGCTTTCCTCTCACCCCACCCCCTTCCTTTACCCCTCTTCCGTTTTTGTAACATAATTAGCTTTCATTTTTGAACTGCACTGGGGATTTCTAATGCTAATCTCTCTGTCCTAGACCTCTTAACTTCTTTAAACCTCTTTTCCTACCAATTGAGAAGTACTAGGGTTAAAACAGTGCTTGCCTACCTCATTATCAACATTTTGAATTGGGCTTCGCTTGTGCTATAAATCTCTATTAAAACCTGCATTTGCATGGTGCACAGACTGAACATAAGTTCTCTATCTAGAAAGATTCAAGTGATTTCCCCAAACATGGCAATTAATTGCCTCCCACAGCTCAGGGTTATTTTTTGAGATATCAGCGTCGAGTCGACACAACCCATTTGAAGTGTGTGTATTAGCAATAGAAACACATTATCGGAATATCAGACCTGGTAAAGGGATAACGTCGAACGATATTGAATATTTGCACAAAGCAAGGGGCCAGTTCACCCAAAAATTTCTCAGCAATTATATACCCATATGCCATTTTATGTCATCCCATAAGAATTTTGTTTGTCTTCAGAACAAAAAGGAAAATGTTTTAATGACATCTGAGAAATTGTTGTCCCTCCATCAAAAGTCCATTTCGACAAAACCTTAATGCTTTGATTAGTAAAAGTACTCCATATGAATCAAGCAGTTTAATCCAAGTATTCTGAAGAGACACATTCACTTTATATGATAAATGGATGTAATTTAGGCCTTAATTTAGGCATAAACATTGGTCAATGTGCATACATAAAGCTACTCAAATCTGTTAAAGAGAAGCTAAACTATGCTTGCTTGGTGCAATTCGTAATCTCTTTACAAACTTTCAGAATTTTAGTGTAATGCAATTTCAATCAAAAATCTTTTTTGTGATACTAATTTATCCCCAATGTGAATTTTGTTTTGATTTGAAGTTTTCAAAAATACTGTAACTGAAAATTAATTATTAACGTTTAGATAATTAAGTAGGCCATTATGTTCTCCAGTATTATTATTTTTTTTTGTCATCTCTCAATATTTCGGGCCAAATTAAATTTATAATTCCAATATCATATTGCTGCTCTATCGTCATTTTTAGACACAGTGAAGTGCTTCCACACTGCTGACGTGTTATCCACACTGTAACACGCCATCACACCATCCACTCATATTGAATAGATAATAGACACACTCCTCATTGGAGGAAACAGCAGTGATTTTGGCCTTTCAATTGTTTTTTTGTTTAGAAACTATTTACGTACACAATGTAGCAACAACTGAATAATTCTAGCTTTAACATGTCCTGTTGAAACATCATAGTACAGCACCCGTTAATTCCCACATTTAGCAATACAGGACGAAATGTCTCCGTATCACACAACAGCTGACCCCATTACAGAAACTATTAATGAAACTTAACTCTCAGTCCTGTAAACACTCATACCCAGATTGCTTGTGACTAACGGCTGTCTCTCACGATCACTCGTGTGGCTTTTTAAACAGAAAGCGACGGCACAAGAGCAGGAGATAAACAACGGAGAGCAGCAGTTGCGTGGCAGTGAGAAGGAGTGCGGTCTAATGAAGAAAGAACTGGCAGCTCTGCAGCACAGACTGGGGAATAAGAGTCGACAACTTAAGGTTTGGACAAATTTCCACTGGCACCACTTTTAAAGCGCTGCCTCTGTGCCTGTGACACCAGGAAGAGAGGGAGGGAAAAAAAACCTGACAAGCCCCTGGAGGCAATTGCCTAAGGCCTCAAAATCCCGGGTCGGGGGCAGGGGCGGTGAGGACGGGGGTGGTAGCGACAGCGTAGCTCGGAAAAGCAGCTAACTTTCTCAATAAATACTTAATGATGGCCGAGCAGAGGAAAGTGTGTGTATGTGATGTGGCTTCTCCTTAATTACCTTCTGATGGGACTGGCATGATTAATTGATAAAGTGAAGATCTGGGGAGGATGTGTCTTTTCAGGGTCTCTCTTAGCAAAGGGAGGGAAGGATAGTGTGGGCAAAAAAAGAAAGGAGCGAGAGATCAGCATCAAAGGCAGGCTGGCAGTACTAATGGGCCTGTAGTGGAGCTATTCTCATTAGAGCTGTCATTAGAGCTATAGATGGCCCCTGCGCCAGGCTACCTGCGTGGGCTTCGGCTTGCCCTGCCAACGCAGGTAAGCTCCAAACTTCTCTCTCCGGCCCTGCCCTCGCTGCCGCCCTTTTATCCCAATGCTGCGACCGTCTCTCGCTCTCTTTTCCCCGGCAGGAAGCGAGGAGGCAGGCGCAGGAGTGCGAGGAGGAGGGCAGGCGTGCCCTACAGGAAGCCAGGCAACAATTAGATGCTCAGCACTCAGCCTCTCAGGCAGAGCTGGAGAGATTGCGGGACCAAGAGGCCGTCAGCAGTTCCAGAGTCAAGGTAAGGTCCCCCGCTTCGCACCCTGTTCTTTTTTTTTCTTCTCTTCTGCCGCTTTCTAAGCGGGTTCATGTAAATGAACTTGTCTCACAATGCACAAATGTTAAATATTGATAGATATGTTCAGGGGGGGGCGAAATAATGACTTGGTGGGTTAACATGGTGGACCCAATTTTTCTTTTCCCTGCTCAACAGCGGGAGTGTACCCCGTGCAACGTGACCAGAGCTGTTTTACATGTGGCCCCGAATCAGTCCTGCCTGCTGTCGCGGTGCTTAGCGACTCGGGCTATAATGACCTACTACAGACGGAGCAGGAGCTGTTGTTAGCATGTTCCATAGGGCCTCGTTCAGCATTTGTGTATGTTTAATAGGGCTTGTGTCCTCATGGGTTGAGTGTCACTCAAGCACCTGTGTGATTACCTGCTTTACATACAGATTTGTGTTCATTACTCTCCATGGGGAAGGGCAGAGGCAGGTCTGTGTGGACCTTAAACTCTAACTAGTCCAATTAAATTAGACTGTAGTGGTGCTCGGACTGTGTCCCCTTTCCTCCTGCGCTCTCTGTCTCTCTCAGTGCCCCTGTCAGCACTGGCTAGTTTTTAATGAGGGCTGGCCCGTGCTCTCCCTGGCCTGAACGTTTGATGCTCGGCATCTGTTTGCTTCTCATTATCTCCATCAGCTCCTGTGATATGCTGCTGATAGGCTTCCCGCTTTAGTTGCTCATCTTTTACTTTCTTTCCCTTGTCTTTCTTTGTTCATATTTTTACTGTGGTCAAGTTCTCTGTAAGGTTATTTGTTGTCAAATAAGTGAGTGTCCATGATAGAAAATTTTTTTTTTTAATAAGTTCAATAAACAAAAAAAACATCTAGTTTAGTTTGTTTGTTTTTAAGAAATGGACAAGAAATGGATATCTTATAGCATTTTCAAAATAAAAAATAATGTATGTTTATAATTTAAAAGCCACCATCAAGTAAAAGGATCACATTTTCTTCTTGCTCCATTCTTTTCAATTTGTTTATTCATTTATTTATTAGAAACTAATTATTTGTGTAAATGAAATGTTGCTCTGTTATCACCCCCAAACCCCTCCCCAATCCTGCTAAGGGGTGTAATATTGATAAAATAGATTGTTGATAATGATAATTATTTTGCTAACTGTGTTTTTGTGCTGGTTCCTTGGCTGATTTAGGCCTGTCATGGACAGCTGACTCCCAAAGCTTTTCATAATTGTCATAATTATGTGGTTTGCTGCTTAGCTCACAGCAGTGACAGAAATGAACTCTTTTATTATGAGGCAGTATTTACCTTCTTAAATTGATTTCCAGGGGCATTTTACTCATTTTATAATAGCAATTTCAAACCTTATTAGATGTATGTCTCATAATTGTTGAATTCTTACATTTAATCAATAAATGAAATTAGAATAATAAGGCACTATGGGGTGTTACCAGTCAAATTAAATAAGTATTAACCAAATCAATTTTTCCAGTGTAGAAATGGCACAGATGCCTCATCTAAATCAGCATTTCAATGCATTAACACTGCAATTACAACTACAACAGTAACACTATGGGATTAATGTTTTTAAAATATTGTTTTGAATATTGAAACATTAAATTATTTTAAAACATGAAATGTTATCTTAAAGTATTAAACTAAAACTAATGAGACTTAATGATTGAGCCATTTATTCAACAGATTTGGTTAAAGGCTGATTTATATAAGAAACAATGCAAATAACTGGATCATGGATTCGTTAATTGGTTTAA
Organism: Enteromius unitaeniatus; assembly: GCA_032359435.1. Classification (NCBI taxonomy): domain Eukaryota; kingdom Metazoa; phylum Chordata; class Actinopteri; order Cypriniformes; family Cyprinidae; genus Enteromius; species Enteromius unitaeniatus. The sequence continues at coordinate 3,220,428 of JAUMHI010000033.1, read as the reverse complement.
AAATGCTTATTTATTCAGACGTGAAACACCATTGGGTGTTAGTCAGAGAATAGTTCCAATAGTTCCACTGTGGCTTTGTTTGGAAATATTTTCTTTGCTGAAATAAGTAAAAACAGACAATATTGACAAATCTCTGTCTAAAGTGTACATAACCACATACCACATTACCCACATATTTAACTGTTGAATAAATTAAATTCATATTTGCAATTGTGGTGATATTTAAAAATTATGCTAAACGATAGCGCATAGAAATTTAAATGTAAATTATACAGGGCCATTTTTTGCCCCAGTTTATTGAATTTTGGGGTATTCTGTACACATCATGCGGAAAGTGTGTATTCGCAGGGTGAATCTTTACTTTGTTTGTTTTTTTACATACAGTACATATACATTTTACACCCATATTTCACACATATTTGTCAAAAACGCATGACTTTGGTGCAGTAGACAAAAGGCTTTTAAATAAACAGTAAAGGAGATTTATTTTTTTATTTTTTATGCTCTTTGTTCTTCAAAATTAATTCTATTTTAGGAGTTGAGTTAACATGTTGATCACAAAAAGAAAACAGTAACTCCCTGTATAGTACAGTATGTAAGAATTGCATACATTTATATACCTAGACCAAAAAAAAGTATTTCCTGGCATTGAACCAGTTTTTAATTATTAATCAACTTCTCTTCCAGAATTTAGAAGAGGAACTATTCAGAAACAGACAGGACGTGCTAGAGGCTCAGAGTCGCTCAACTGCTTTGTCCCTTCAGCTTTCCACTGTAGAACGGGAAGGAGCTGACAAAGTACAACAGCTCTGTCAAGTCCAGTAAGCAGCACTTACACAGATTGATTAACCCTGACCATATGAGTTGACCGTAATGTGTGCGCATGTTCGTGTCCAGACGTGAACTCCAGGACTTGCAGTGTCTGTACAGGCAGAGTGTGGAACATGCAGGAGAACAGGCCCAACTCATTCAGCAGCTGGAGGGGCTTAACCTGGACACGCAAAGAGTCCTACGCAGCCAAGAGGAGGCCCACACGGCAGACACCGTCTCCTACCAGAAGGTACAGCAGCGCATCTGTTGTGTGAACTTAGCGCATGTCCTCACGAGTGAACACGTGCCCCTGGGGGGGTGAACTTGTGTTCCAGCAAGGACTTAACTGCATTAACCGAGCTTGTCCTTCACTGTCTGTTTCTGCTGTGACAGCTCCACAGCGAGCTGAGCGTGTCATACCAAGCCCTTTGGCACAGCCAGGAACAGCTCCGCCAGCGGGAAGCAGCCCTCAGCATGCAGCTCAGCCAGAGAGATCAGCAGATCCAAGAACTCCAGGCACAGCTGCAGAGTTTCACAGCCGCCGCGGGGCACTGTGAGGTGAGTCCGTGTGGGGAGCACCATGACAGATTTACATCATGCTCAATGCCCTTTGTATGCAAAGCAAGCTGAATGAGCACTTCAGCAAAACCACACACCGTTCATTTCCTTTTTCTCCTCTTAGTATAACCGCATCCATAATAAATGAAATGCCTTTCAGTAAGAGATGAATGGGAAGAGATGACCAGGAGTTTTTGTTCATTTTTGCAAGACTTCATGCTGTCTGACAACTCCAAAGCATTTGGAATTAACCCTGCTCGAACTTTGCCAGAGATCCTCTCAGCAGATCAGTTATTACATATATACGGCATGGGTAGGATTTTTGTAGGTTTTTTCCTTTTTTTTTTTTTTTTTAGGCTGCATTAATAGTGTAAAAACCCACTAAAATAGTAATAGTAAAAATAGAGAAATTGAGAAATGTTAAAGCTTAAAATAAAAGTATTTACTTCTAAATGTAATTTATTCCTGTGACGGCAAAGCTACATTTTCTGCATTCATTACTCCATTCTTCAGTGTCACATGATCTTTCAGAAATCCTAATATGTGATCAAGCAAAATTTCTTACTGTTATCAAAAGAGGCATGATGCCATTTAGTATTTTTGTAAAGAAACAAAAATTTTTTTCAGGATCTATTTGATAAATGTAGAGGTCAGAAGTACAGTGTTTATTTGAAATCAAAATCTCTTAGCCTCTAATATTATAAATCACTATACTGTCCCTTTATTGCTCATTTTAAGGTTCAGTATTTAATTTCATTACATTGCTCCAGTGTTTTTAATATTATTTTGTTACAAAGTAATTTTAATTAACTTAACTTTAAGATTAATGAGCAGATTTGTTTGTTAAAGCTGAAAGTATCAATTCATGCTTTATCTTCTTTGTAAAAATTGGCCTAATGTGGTAATGATGTCGTTTTGTAGCAGTCATGTGGATCGTTGCTTAAAATGCAGCTTGAGGAGTAGCAAATAATAAGTACAACCATTGCAAGGTTTCCAGGGTAGAAAATGTCTCTAAAATATGGTGTTGTAGGTGTAGCCAGATATGTGTTCTGTGTGTTTGCACACATGTGCATCACAGTTAGTCGACACATCACATGGTTTTGGGTATGAACAATAATTCATGCTTTATGCAGAGTTCCAATGTATTGCTTTGAATATGAAATTGTGTTTACCGAACACATGTAGCAACTGCCTTGCTGTTTTGTTTCTTAACGGTTTTACCTACAGACATCAAAGTGATCTGATCAGTTATCCCAAGGTGTAACACAGTCAAGAGGGCTTTCCGTTTCCCCGCTATAATTGCACTGACTGGGATGTGTATTCTAGTGTAATCTCAAATTCTGTATCAGCTTCTTCCTGAACACCTGTTAAATTCTAATGCACTGGTTGTTAGAGCTTTATTTTAATTTTAAATGTTAGGAATGATCAAAGTGCTGATCAGCAGAGGGAGTTGAGCGAGACCAGACTCTCATTTGAATAAGGGAGGAGTGATAGAGCAAGGAAAGTCCAAGAGGAACAAAAAAGAAGCTCATTGTGTGGCTAGTTGAGACTAAAGAAAAACTCAAAGGCCAGGTTCTTCTGTGGTGAAGATGGATGTGGCCTGTCACATATAAATAATCCAAATTTTGCTTCAGCGGAATTAGGCAGAATACATTAGTGTATGTTGTATTACATTCACTTCAAAGACCGTCCACATCTCTGTTTCTAAATAGATTTTTATCATAATGTAATATAATATTATATAACATAAATATATCTTAAAAAATATTTCAGTTACACTCCTACAAGGAACTTTGCAAGCATGTTACCTAATTTGCATTAAATTTACATTTAGCAGACACTTGTATTTAAAGTCACTCAAACTATTGACTCAATACAACAAGCAATTCATCATGAAGAGGCAAATAACACAAGAGACATGAAACTAGCACGCATATGTAGGAGATTTGTCTGGGACAAAAATGATGCAGCTGACCAATCATCAGAGTAAAGCTTTCAGTAAGTAATGGAAGGTTTCATTGGAAAATACCATTTGTAGAATTCATGCAAAAGCAACAATAGTGCACTGTTTATTGTTGATTATAACTCTTGACTTACCTGGACAAATCATCACTTGATTTTTCCTTAGCATTTTTTTGAAAACTACTGTAAAAATGGCTGTGATTTTTAATGGTTAAAGATCGTAAAATGCTACACTACAGCAATTTAATAGGTTGGTATATTGACATTATATCAGTTA
>JAUMHI010000033.1:3195340-3216721 GCA_032359435.1 Enteromius unitaeniatus | reverse complement strand
ATTTTTAATGGTTAAAGATCGTAAAATGCTACACTACAGCAATTTAATAGGTTGGTATATTGACATTATATCAGTTAATGAAATACATAGTTTTTTTGTTTGTTTGTTTTTGGGCTTTTTTACATAACCTTTACATAACTTGAACAAATCTTTACCATACATTTTAAAGATTTCTTTTTCTCCTTAATTAGTTTTCATAGAGGACCAAATTTTATTGTTGTTAGAAAAGAAACATTTAGATTTTTTCCCCTAGTTGTCTGATAATTTATTCAAACAGTAATGAATATTTTGTATTCAGAAACAAAAAACTAAAAAACATTATCTGTTCAATATTAAAAACAAAATGAACAAACAAAAAAAACTAGAGCTCCAGTCAAGTCAACTGTTCCAGTTCATCTGCATCTCTTCTTTGAAGTTCTCTTCACTATAGTAATATGCTATATATTAATATAATAATGGTTTCTGTATTCTGTAACTTTGCAGATGAAACAACATACTTACTAACTTATGATCTATTGGTTTGCGATCTGAGCATTGACTGGCCCACTATGTGGCTTTGCTGTATATAAGTCATTGTTTTTTGGAACTAAATCCCAGTGGATTACCAATTGCACTGTTTCCCCTTTTTTTCTTTGCTACATCTATATTTCCTTTTATCTTTTCGTTTCTTCCGGCAGTCTCTCTCTGCAGTGATGTGACCCCATGTTGTCACAATGCTGTCTGTATTGTTTTCTGATCTAAATCAAGCCTTAAGCCTTCTAGGTTCTTCTATTCTTGTCAAAAGCCATTGAAAACCAAATCTAAAATTGGCCTCCCGAGGCTTACACAGGAAGTGTTGTGTCTTGCAGTCTATTAGCAATGCATTTAACACTCTATGTGACAGATCGGTGGCGGCAAGAAGGTTTATTGCTGCTTTCGTTCAATTGTCTATGCACTTGAGCTATTATACAGACAGAGTGAATTTTTATTATGAATACTGTCAAAGAACTGTTAAAAGAGCATTGCTGCTCACATTTCGGAGTGATTGTTTGTCACTCCTCTAGGATCTACATCTGGCAAATTGATTTTGTGGTGTGGATTGATTGGACATGCAGATTTTTATTAACCTGTTTCAAGTGAATTTATTGATTAATCCTAGAATTAATTAATGCTGCAAATTTTTTTTCTTATGTGTTTAGCCAGATTTTTATAGACAGCCAAAGACATTTAGGGGCCACTTAATCAGCTTCATCACCTATAGAAGTATTTATTTAATAGGTGGAATGTTATGAATTTAATTAAACTTTGAGATTGCGAGAAACCTCCCAAGTGATGAAATTTCAATGTCTCTCTCCCTATTTCTCCCTATTCCAGAGCCCAGACGCTCCTCTCAACATCTGCCTCTGCGTGTTATTAGTGTTAGTGAAAGCCGGGCTGTCAGATGTATAATTGAAGTGTCCGCTCCCTGCACACACGGCTTGTTATGTGGGGTCATGTTTAGATGAGTAGATGTGTTTCTTTTGATCACTATCTGACGCTCAAACCCTGAGCTTCCAGCATACTGAGAGGCTGCCGATGTGTTTGGCTTTAAATCTTTAGGAGGCAGTGCCTCCATCACTGTGGGCTGCCTCACCAGTTTGTTTCACTCAACTTGTTTAGATAACATTAGCCCGATGATGTCTCATCAGACACAGCAAGTACAGTACTTCCTAATCTTTTCAGAGGCCACTCTTTGTCTTTAACGCTTGTTCTGCACCTTCACTTTCTGCTGGCTGTTAGCGTGTAATGACTAAGTGCAAATTAGCAGTTTAACTTTGTTTATCAGAAAATATTTCCAGTTGATTTGCATTATAAACCGTTGTTAGTGGTTCTTATTTGGATTGTTGAGACTATATGTTTAAACAAAGAGTACACATACATGCAATATTGCTCTGAAGTTTACAAAAAATGTAGTAAACTTTGTAAATTTCACAGCAAGACACAACACTTCCTGTGTAAGCCTCGGGAGGCCAACGTTAGATTTCGCAGGACTTCCTTGTCCTATGAACAATTATCTGTTTTTTTGTTTTTTTTTGTTAGTAAGGTAGTGTCACCAACGGTGCTTCTGTGGCCCTCTCAGACCGCCAGCAGTGGGAACCTTTGCAGGTTTACTAAGGTTCTTACCCGGACTCTTTTCACCCGCGTTCCTCGGCCGTGAATCCATTGTTCCAGCGGCTGCGCCTCACGCAACACAACCCTGCATGGCTTTACCGGACAATTATGACGGCACTCCAGGCAAGTGTAGAGGATTTCTGTTACAATGTTCCATCTCAGCCTCAGAACTATGTCACTAATGATAGCAAAGTTGCCCTAGTGTGCTCACTGTTGATGGGGAAAGCTCTTAGCTGGGTTACGGTGCTTTGGGAGGGAGAGAGCATGGCGTTCTCTTCTTATCAGCACTTCCTAAAACAATTCAGAGAGGTGTTTGACCACTCCGCTGATGGTAAGGAGGCCGAGGACGAATTACTCAACCTTCGTCAGGGCACCTCATTGGCAGCTGATTACACGGTCACATTCAGGACTCTGGCAGCTCAAGCGGGATGGCAGGGGACTCCTCATAAAGCTATGTGTCGCGGTGGACTCTGGGACGACCTCCAGGCGGAATTAGCTTGTCGTGATGAGGGATGTTCGCTGGAGCAGTACATGGAGATGTTGATCAAGATTGATAATCTCCTTCGATCCCGCAGGGAGCGCCGTTACACATCAGGGCCTCCACCTTTACCCAGCAAAAACCCAGAGGAACTCTGTCTCGTCTGTCTCCCCTGGATCACCAAACATGATCCCATGATCTCCTGGAAGGATCGTGAAATCTCACAGTGGTCACCTACCTGCCTGAACCACTGCTTAAGCGTTCCCCAGAAACCAGACCTCCCTGCACCAGTCATCCCTGAAGAATTCCTAGAATCACTACCAGCACTAGGGCTGGGCGATATATATCGTGCGATTATATTATGTGCGTCTCATCAGTAAAGACGGTTCTTTGATTAGCGGGAAAACTCCGTCAGCTGTTTTTAAAAGGAACACCAGCTTATAAACAGAGCCGTAGATCACTAAGAAGCTGCACGTTGAGTTCCGCGGGTGATTCAACGTGCAGCTTCTCAGTGATCTACCACGATCTGTACATCGCATTCAGTAAGACCAGGGCAACACAGTTACCTCCTCACCGGGAGACCAACCAGAGGCTGAGAGCATGAAGCAATACATCAAAGAGGAACTAGCAAAGGGATTTATCCATCCATCAACCTCTCCTTGTGAAGAAGAAAGATGGCTCCCTTTGGCCGTGCATTGACTATCATGCCCTAAATGAAAGAACTGTCAAGTACAGATACCCGCTGCCTCTTGTCCCCCCTGCCATGGAACAGATTCGCACCGCACGCATCTTCACCAAGCTGGACTAGTGGAGCGCCTACAATCTCATCCGCATCTGGCGATGAGTGGAAGACTGCCTTCTCAACTACTGCTGGGCACTATGAATACCTGGTTATGCCCTTCAGACTCTCTAACAGTCCTTCCGTCTTCCAAGCCATGATCAATGGTGTCTTCCGGGACATGCTAAACAAATTTCTCATCGTATACATTGACAAGATCCTTATCTTCTTAGAAATTCAAGCACGTCAGAGCGGTTCTTCAGAGGCTGATCCAGGTGCGAGTTCCACCTAACCACAATATAATTTCAAGGATATATAATCGGCTCCAAGGGAGTTACTATGGATGACAGCAAAGTCACCGCCGTAGTGAACTGGCCCAGACCCTAAACTTTCAAGGACCTTCAGCGATTCCTGGGTTTCACAAACTTTTATTGGAGATTCATTCAGGGTTTCAGCCAAGTCGTCGCTCCTCTCACATCCCTCACCAGCAAGGGCAAGGGCTCCACACGGCTCTAATGGACATCAGAATGTGAGCTTGCCTTTAAAGAACTCAAGGGTCCTTTCACCTCTGCTCCCATCCTTCGTCACCCTGACCCTAACCGTCAATTCACAGTAGAGGTTGACGCTTCTAACACGGGCATAGGGGCTATTCTTTCTCAATGCCATGGAGAACCTCCCAAGCTTTACCCCTGTGACTTTTACTCCCAGGAAATTAGGCGAGCGCAATTACGACGTGGGGGGTGACAGAGAGCTCTTGGCCATGAAGGTGAACCTTAAGGAGTGGAGACACTGGTTGGAGGGGATTGCTATAAACCATTATACCACTATGATCATTGACAGGTTTTAAAAGTCCTGTCGCCTCATCCCTTTGCCCAAGTTACCCACCACCTGGGAGAGAGTACTCGCCCTTATGAATCAGGCCTCAGTTCATCTCCCGGGTCTGGAAGGCCTTCTGCACTCAGCTAAACCTAACCTCAGGATATCACCCTCAGTCAAGCGGCCAAGTTGAGTTACTAAACCAGGAACTAACACGCTTCATCCAGGCCTATTGCCACCATAACCAACAAGACTTGAGTGAGAATCTTCTCTGGGCGGAGTACACATAGAACTCCTTACGCAAACCAGCCAACAATCTCACACCATTCCAATGCGTACCAGGGAACCCACCAACTTACCCACCATGGACAACTGGCTCCAACGAAGATGTACACCTGCAACAAGCCATCCACCGAGTCACTCATCAGGCCAATCGCCTCCGGAGAGAGGGGCCACAGTACCAGGTTAGACAGTGGGTCTGGCTTTCCTCCCGGGACCTTTGTCTCCGCCTCCCGTCCTGTGTTTGTTTTCCCGTGTATTATCCCATGTCTTTTTGACTTTTGCTTGTTTACTGATTATTCTCTCGGACTGCCTACTACATACCTGTTTGCTGGTGATTATGATTCCCGCCTGTTTCCACTGTTGAATAAAGCTTTGCATATGGATCCGAATGACTCAGAGTGTCTGTTACAGGTAGGCTATTGTATGTGGGAGCCCCTTTTCATCTTTTTCTGTGTCTTAACCAGCCATGACGTGACTCTGCGATGCGATAAATGGTATTTTTTTCCACATTAATCAGACTCTGTTGTGACCTGCTGACAGCTGACCAGCCGACAGCTCAGGTACAGAAGGTGTTCTGTATGATGTTAAAATGGTTTAATTTGATTTGGCGAGTTGTCCTTTTATTAAAACTCGACAGCCTGTGCTGTAAAAAGGCAAATTATAACTAGAAACTTAACTAGAGAGATCAGAGTAAAAGGGCTGTGGTGTTACCTTTGTCTAAAAACTTCAAAACCCATAATGCATTGGGCACGTTGCCATATGTCTGTGGGTGTGGATACAAAAACAGGTCATGGGACAATGATCTGCAGTTTTAATAAAAGCCTAGAGATGTCAAAAGTTTGCCAGATGATTTTTGCTGTCAGATAGACGGGACACATTTGAGAAAGAGAACACACATTGTTCATTTGCCTTCAACCAACACTGAAACATTATAAAGCTAGTTAAAATTGACAGACTTGTCTTTTTGATAGCCTGTAAGAGACAGTGGAAAATGTACCTCTATGTAATAACTAAACTCTATTTAAACAAGTGTACTTCATAACAAAGTCTGTATCAGTTATTTATTTATAGTGCGACTGGTTAAGATATACTGTTATGCTAAAAGGAAAAAGAAAAGTTCAGGTTTAAGTTTAAGATAAAGTTAAAAAGTAAATAAATGTAATAATAAAAAATAATCAATAATGAAATAATACAAATAATAATAAGTGACACTGTGACAGTTGCATTTGCAAGATACAAACTCATAGTTACTTTATTTATTTGCTTATTTCTGCTCTTAGGTGCAAAGAGTCTTCTGTATTTGCAGGATTTTTACTGGTAAAATGAAGCTGTTTGGTGTCAAAGGAGTGCTGCCATTGCTAAATCTAGAATATCCAGAAAATTGCTCAATGATCTCCCATTAAAGGATTAGTTCACCCAAAAATGTTAATTTTTTTTTGATGATACCAGAGAGCCATCTGACCCTCCATAGACAGCAATACAACTGAAATAATCCCAGGTCCAGATACTGTATGTGGTAAAAACACTGGTAAAAAAGTCCATGCGACATCAGTGGATCAGCCGATACAAAAATAAAATAAAAAAATATATATATAATATAATATACTCAACCATTCTTCTGATCGCTGATTACGTCAAATATGTTAAAGCTTGCATATGCAGTGCGTTGAGATACTCTAAATTGGTGGAAGACACAAGTCACAGGAGAAGAGTAAATGTTATTTTTGTTTTATTTTGTATTAAAAAAAAGTATTCTTATAGCATCGGTTTTACCTGTGTTTTTGCTACGTTTCTGGATCTGGATAATTTCAGTTGTATTGCAGTCTATGGAGGGGACAGATGGCTCTCTGAAATCATCAATAATATCTTAATTTCTGCTCCAAAGATGAATGGATGTCTTATGGGTTTGGAACGACATGAAGATGAGTAATTAATGACAACATTTCATTTTTGGGTGAACTAACCCTTTAAGGTTGTCATAGGCATAAGACTTATGCAATAATAATAATAATAGTAATAGTAATACATTACATAACCATCTAATGTAGTAATAATAATAATAAATGAGAGGAATATTTATATTGAAAGTGAAATGAGCATAATTTTTGGAAAAGCTACTGACTACAAGTAACAAAATTGTCGAGCAAAGTTATTTGCCAGTTAAATGCAGGTATACTGCACGAAAACACATACACACACGCTGATTGGGAATACAGCTTTATTTAATCCTTTCCTAATTTTATATATCATTATGCAGCAGTAGTCGGTTGAGCGAAGCTCCAAGGCAGTCTTAAATGTTTTATTTGTATTCTATAAGAAAAATACTATGACCTTTCAGTTGGTTAACACAGTATAGAGAATTGAACCATGGCTTGTACTGTATATTGATATTTCTTCAAAGCATTATGAAATATAAAAACAGCTGTATTAGAAAGAATGCCGCCAAATAAATCCAGCCACTGGCTGTCCTAAACATTTTGTTGGATGCTGGTGAGTTTGTTTTGCATGTTTTCTACTATAATTATATGACCTCATGTGCTCAAGTGCTTTCATCAGATGAGCAGCGTGTGTACTGAGACTCATTAATAAACCCCTGCCATGTGTTAAAGGCCCAACCGGTCACTTATTCACTCACATACAGTCCCCGTCCATCTGCAGGGGCTCTGATCACCAGTTAAAAACACAGGCCTGCTCGCACACGACCCTGACCCGAGAGCCACTCACGCCTGTGTTGATACAAAAACACAGCCATGCAGAGACGCCTCTGTGTTTTACACCTCCATCACGCTCATGCCAGTTCAGGGAACACACACACATTACAGCAGCCCTGGCCCAGAGTGAAGCCCTCGTCTACTGGCTTCATATACAGTCAGGGGCCTGATTATAGCTGTTTTGTAATTAACAGTGATCAGATTTGTTTTGTGGCAGAAATGGTACATGTGTAGAACAGTCTAATTCAGATGCAGCTTGCAGCTTTGCCAGCAGACGGGTCACAGGCCTTGGGGAGAGCAATCACAAGCCCCTCCATATGTTCCCTCTGCTTCTACACTGAGACCACCAGTGCCAGCAAAACTCCCAGAACAACCTAATCGTGTTCTGTAATTACAGCACGCTGTTTTTTTCCCTCTCTCTCTTTCTCTCACACACACACACACACTCTCACGTTCTTTCACACTCTTCCTTTTTCTCACTCTTTTATTCTCCTTCTTCACCCCTCATCTTCCCTGCTGGCTAGAAATGAGGGGAAAAGACTCAAATGCTCCCTCATCAGATCATTTGTAAATTGCTTTACGCGGCTGATGCCGAACTCTGTTGGTTTTCGACTGCTTGAAATTATAAATAATTGTAACAGATGCGCCAATGTGGCCGGCCTCCAACAAATGAGGCCCCAGATAATTTGGCCGACCCTTTTGGCAGGCCAATTTAATAAAATGTGAACAAAATCTACCTGCTAATAATTTATCATCCCCTCTCCCAATTGGTTAAACTTAATTACCCTGGCAGTTAACAAGGTCACGCCCAGATGCCAAGCCCGGCTGTAGTTTTGATAATGCAATCAGGAACCCGAAGGTGATGACAGCGCTGTTGTTTTTTCATTATCTTGCTCTCAGAGAAAACACAGGTGCCAAGGCCTACTTGTCTGCTGGCGGTAATTACCAGTCGTCACAGCCTTCAAACTTGGTGCTGCAAACATGTCAGAAACACGGATAAACTTTACACACTTTCTTTGAGTTGTCTCTCTGCAAAGAAAGGGAAAGATTATGTAACATCTGTTTTCATCCAGTCCAAGAAGAAGGCATTGGGTCTTGTATTTACTGGATACGGGCTTGCAATAGATTTGCTTTCACTTGTCATATTATTTTGCTAGGAGTTGTATTGGTAATGTTGTAGTATCTCTTTCACGACTGTGAAGCAAATCCACCAGTGTGCAAACGAGTAATAACCCTTTGCATTGTGAGTCGATCGCTTACACATGTGGCTATATTTTGTGCTGGGTGACTAAATAATGTGCGCTGTTCCCGACTGGCTAAGCTAATTATGTTTAACTCACCAGTGATTGAGTTATGGACTAAGGAAAAATTTAGACCAGATGCATTTTCAGTGCATGTTGTGTTGTGATTGCTTCTGTTTGCGTACACACTATATTATAGAATTTGAAAGAATGTGTAAGCTAGAAGAGTGCCGCATTGTTAGTGCATTTTTGTAGGTCAGATTTCCCCTGACGAAATCAAATTTTTTCATATACTTTTGGATTACTGTAGGAAATAAGCTTTAAGTTTATGATTCTTGCATGTTTGGTTCATTGTGATAATCTTTACAAAAGAGCACAATTTTTTTATTTTTTTATTTAATTTTTAAATTAATGAATTTGACTTAAAACAATCACAAGAATTTTAAAGCTCAATGTAGACTTAAACCAACTACACTATGGTCATGTAACTTCAGCTTCACCACCACCAAGCTCCAACAACTCTTTCTATCTTTATTTAAGAAAGTTTGAGTTTGATTATAAAGATGGACTGTTGGACTGATGGACTGTCCATTTACAGCACACTATCTACAGCGCACCTTTCACCTTGATATAAAATATCAGAATATAACATGTAATTTTGTAAAGGATACTGATTAGCAGTAAGCTGCCGGATCGTGAAAGTGTATGATCCAAGCTGCCCGATACATTAAAAATGCTATATATCCTGCACATTACAGCGAGTGGGCTTAATGTTTAATTCAGCTCGCCCTGTCAGGTGCTCTGACAGGTACACCACCAATCAAACTTCTGGAATTGGTAAAGAAATAAAAATGCTTACAAATGCTGCATTTGCTTGCTTTAAAATCTCTAAAAAACATGATCATTTAGAAATAATTCCAATATGCTTATTAGTGGGTCTAAAAACCTTTTGTCACTTTTGATCAGTTTAGTGCATCCTTAATTAAATGAATCATCCAATAATTAAAAAAAGGAAAAAGGAAAAAGAAAAAAAAAAAATCTGAAATTGCGTGTGCTCAATGAAAAAGTATTCACCTGCAACTGGATACTTAGATCATTTTAGTTTTTAGATCATAGAGTTTTCAGGTCAGTTTTACTTACACCATTATGTATATATTGAATTGTACGTGACATTGCACTCTAGGACATACGTTTTTGGTATTTTTGCATTTGCAGTGTGTTTTGGGTCTTTGCCTTGATGGAAGATTAATTGTCCCAGCGCTCCTGCTGATTGCAGCTTAATTAACACCTGAGTTTTTCTGTAGTTAGTGCTGTCTGTTTTATTTATTTATTTTTATGCTCCTTGCTCCTTCCCTCCTCCTTGTGAAACATCCCCTAAGCATTATGCTGCCACCACCCTGATTCCTTGTGTTCTAGGGAACATATTGGTCAATCTTTGGGCCCAATTCCTTCTCTTCATGGCCAGACATGGGCAGTCAAAGTACAACTGCACAATTTGGCCAAAAATGTACAAATTATGTAATTACAAAATTGTAATTACATAACAATAAGAATATTAAGAATAATATTTGTATTCATAAAAACTAGTAATAATGACAATAATAGTTATTATTATTATTATTACTACTACCAAGAGAGAATCACTAAGAAATAATATATAAGAAATGCTATTGTAAATTGCACATATTAATTATTAATTATTTAAATAGCAACCTTTGGCTTTTTTCTTTTTCTTTTTCTTTTTTTTTTTTAATTAAAAGAAAATCTGTTGTGTCTTTGGTGCCCCTACAATGCCTAAAAAAAATTGTTGCCTAGGTAGCTAAAATGTTAAAAATGTAATTTACAATGTGCCATAGAGTGATATAGTTTTATATTAAAAAGCTGACCCTGTAAAACATAATTTTCCAACCCTTAACAGTATTTTCCAGGCTTCTTGCCATGAAACATGAAAGTGTAAGTGTACTGAAGACGTCCTTCCAGACAGCCTTTTTTTTTTAAGTCATCATGTGATAGTGTGTGTCTCCATCCCGAGGATTCATGCATGACAGGAACCTACTGTAGACACACAGAAGTTCTTATTAATGTGAGCATAAGAAGGTAATATTTTTTCGAAGATAAAGTTGCACCATGCGTTGCAGATGTTTTTATGATATGCATTTGGTTGTGTAGCTGACACTAACAACAAAAAATCCTTCTCTTAAATACTTATCCTTATCCCTTCTTCATATTATCATAATAATGCTGAAAAACTTTTACTCTTTGTTTGACATGATAATGGGAAGTGCTTAATAACATACTTTACTCAGAAATGACCAAATCATGAATCGTGAAAGCAAATTCTACAGTATAAAGCATGAAAGCTCCGGTCCTCATTCATTGTAATGAAGTGGAAAAGCTTAATCCTTCAAATCCTTCTCTTTCTTTTTTATTTTTTTAAGAGAAGAAAAAGGATGAACTAATTGGAAGGAAATTAGGTTGAGTGAATGCTAACAGTTTTGGGTTTTGGGTGTTTATAACTATATCATATGCATTGATGCAAGATTCGATGGGTTTTGATTGCTGTAATTAAACGTCACTTACATTTGAAAACCCAACATAACTTTCCCAATTCAGTATTGAGAATTGATAAACAGAGTTATTTATAAATATGCTGTCAATTAACCACTTATTTCTACTATTACTGCTTAGAAGCTTGCATTCTACAATTAAACAACATATTATTGTGGCATCCCAAAGAGGCACAACATCATTTTCAACGACTTTTTCATTAACTGTTCCAACCTGGTGGAATGACCTGTGTGACACTAAGCTGGATAAATTTGAAAATAGCGTTTTCGTCTAAAAGCACTCCGCGGCCACACTATCGTGCTTTTGATATTTGCCTTCACTTTACGTCTTTTTTGAAGAAAAGCTATCTGGAGCATGTGTAAACTGATATCAATCTTTAATAGGGCTGTCAAAATTGGGAGCAAACAAAACAACTGCTGTACAATGCCGTCCGCTATCAGTTGAAAACGGTTTTCAGATTTATGTTTTTAAAAAACTCAGTTTTCCTTGACAAAAACACCATCTCAATGTGGACGAAAGGCAGAAATGGAGAGAAAAAGATGCGTTTTCAAACAAAAAAGTATTAGTGTGGACATGGCCTCAGTCCGAGCTGCTGAATCTTTAGCCATCCTCAAGAAACAGCTAAAAACACATCTCTTCCATCTTTATTTGACCCTCTAACTCTAGTGTTATCTATTATAATTCAATTTTATCTTCCTTTTGTCTTCTTTTTATAAAAAAAAAATATCAATCTATCTATCAATTTCCTAATTATTCTTTAACTGCTAGTTTTTCTTTTTCTGCTTGTTTTTTTTTTCTTATTTTTTTCCCCTATATTCTATGGACTGTTTTATATATATAAAAAAAACAAAATGTGTATTGCATAAGGTTAAGTGAGACATGTCATGGTACTTGCATGTTGTTGCTTATTTGTTGGTTTTGATTGCTTCTGTTGTCTTCATAAGTCAATTTGTATATAAGCGTCTGCTAAATGATTAAAATGTACTGTAAATACAATTACTGAATCTTTTTTTTTCAACAGCACATATACTAAAGTCTGATTTATTTAGACTATATGAAGCATTAAAAACAATGCCAATAATAATTTAGCAATAAAAACAACTGTTTGAGTATGTTCAGAGAAAAAAAAAAATAATAATAATAAACCCTCTATTAAGTGTGATTATTTTCACCTATTTTCTTGTGTGAAAGTCAACTTAAATCCCCATTTTAAAGCTGATATTTTAAAAATGTTCTTCCCGAGACCACGACTTTGTCAGCTTTTTCCCCTCTGATGAGTTTGCATCCCTGTATGTGAGCATCAGTCTGTTCAGTCTAGGAAGGGTAAGGCTTTCTTTGCCACTAGTTTCACGACTGCTGGAACCGTTTCTTTGTTCTCTATATTCAGGTATTGATTGCTTCTCCTTTGTAAGCTTTAATTTCACTCTTTTGCTAATCCTTGCAGAGTTGAGGTCTTTGATGATGAGGACACCACTGTTCCTGTGTATGCTGAGAATGTTAAGTCTGGTTTTGGGACATGTGTCAGAGGAAAGTTCAGCTATGCTGTTAATGAGTTGACTTCAAGACATCAATAGGTAGATCCTTTTGGACTAAGAGCTCCAAGCAAGTGACTCTAGTTAGTTGTACTCAACGGCAGCCTAGTCAAGAGATAATCAGCTTTTAAAGGATATTTTCAGTTCTCTGAAGTATTAGTGTTTTTTTTCCTAGATTAAGGGTTTTTGATCTGCTCCCTGAAGATCTCCTTCTCTCAAACTGTAGTGGTGCGTCTGCCATTTTGTAGTTTCACTCTTTCACAGTTGATCCGCCATCTGGCCTTCCTCCACTGCCCTGACCAGATTTGCTCACAACTCTCCACTGGTTTTAGGTACTTCAGAGAGAGTCCACTCTTCTCTCTCTCTCTCTCTCTCTCTCTCTCATATTCCCTCTTTTTTCTTTTCTCCCCAAAGTCTGCTTCTGTTGTCCTATCAAGTGTAACTCTGGGCCCTGATAGAGCAATTAAAGGCGCCTCCCTCCCCACCTTTGGTAATGAGGCCTGGCGCGTTTCTCACTCTATAACCCTTTAGTCTCCCCTAATGGGACATCATTATTGTCAAAGAAACAATGTAAATGGAAATGAACATGCTCATTAGGTCCCTGCACAGAGAACCCTTCAGCAGCATGCCGTGTGCTCCTCCTCGTGATTCAGCCCGTGTCCCCTGTTAGGTTTCGGAGAGTGTGCAGGCTGATGTTTGTGTGTTCGTACGTGAAGGGCTATTGCTCATCTTTTGCTTTTGATAATTAACAACTTGCCTATTGTGTTGATGAAAAGGGGTTTTCTATTGTTTCATCGATTTCTTTTTGTCTTCGTCAGGGCGCCGGGTCTCTGTCTCCAGGTGGCGGCAGCAGTGATGGAGCAGACAGTCAGGAGAAAAGGATTCAGTGGCTGCAGGAATTACTTGTGCTTAAGGTGAACATTAAATACTTGCTTTATTCTGTCACTGTGGTTCTATTATCTTCTCTTTGGAGACCTCTTAGGAGATCTATGCCCTTATTTCAACGTTTTAACGACATTCTCCTGCTACACTTTATTTCAAGGTGTACAGTGTAATTACACATTTAAGTATGGTTAGGGTTTGGCATAGGGTTACCTGCATGTAATTATGAATACTTTATTGTTGTTATTATAATTAAATTACATGTAATGTGTAATGAGGACACTGTAAAATAGTTTTACTCATTCTCCTGCCTTGTTAAAACATTGTTGTTTTTATTTTTTAAATAATAAAAACTAGTAATTGTAAAATGGAAAAATGTATATGGTAAAACAATGGCCAAAATAAACATTTCGTGGCAAATATACACATTTCATGATGAAAAAAAAAGTTAGTGATGTGTAGCCAAGTATGGCGTGATGCACTCAGAATTTGTTCTCTGCATTTAACCCATCCAAGTGCACACACAGCAGTGAGTAGTGAACACACACTGTGAACACACACCATGAATCCCCACAGTGAGCTGCCATTAGCCGCGTTTCCACTGTTGGGGCTAAAAGCAGGCAAGCTAGTGCGTGTCAGTTGCGTTTCCACTGTCACTTCCGGGGCTCGATCGTGCCTCGTTGGTGCTTCCTCTGGGCCAATGGCCCGGCTTTTTTGGCCCGATGAAAACCTTGGGTCAGCTGGGGCTAGAGTTGTGGTTATGAACAAAGGCTATGAACAAAGTTTCTCCACGGCTGGAGAGCATCAGCGCTGCAGATCATTTCATAAAGTTAACATAAAACACCATCATCAAAGACTTTTAAAATAAATTTTAGGTAAAAACTCACTTTTAGACAGAAACAAGTGTTTGAAATAACTTTTTTTTTAGATCCGGTATCGATTATGATGCCCAAGCTGAAATAGGTAGGTTATTTATAAAAGACTATAGCCAACACGCAATCCATAACATTACCATAGTACACATGATGGTATTAAAAACGATTGCTTGAAGAAATCAGATGACAAATTCTTATTCTGTCACAATGGTGTATTTATTTAATTTAATTATATATTATAATTTAATTATATATCTGTCATAGCTAAAGACTTTAGGCTTGTTTGAGATGTGCCTAGCCTCGCCTGATATTGAGACGAGAGTAGGCGGCTGCAGTGAGGGGAGGAGTGAAATAAACGCAGTCAAGACGGACAGTTCTGGCCTATCGGAGTGAAACAGATGCCTACGAGATTGCTGTGCTGCTGATAAACTTGATATAATTTCAGTTCTATTGCTTTAACATAAATATGATAAATATAAATATGACAAAGAATACCTTAAAAGTGCATGCCATTTAATTCCATACAAAATTATCGTCCATTTCTACTTTAATATAAACATGTATTTTATTTCTTTTAATAGAAATATTACAACAATTACATTTCTCACACAGATTGCACTGTCATCGTTTTTGGAAATATGCATGCATAATTTAAATACATAATCACATGAAAACAGATAAAAAAAATACAAAACATTTTAGATAAGAATGCTGCATCACATTGTCTGAACCAATCAGCATGAAGCTGTGTTGTCAGTCAGTCGTTTCTCGTTGTGCTTTTGGTCAGCGCAGTCAGTGGAGAGCAACTGCGCTCGACTGCTCCATCTGACACAGCCGCCTCGCTCTCATGAGAGTTTTTTGCCACATGTCAGTATGGCATCAGAGCAAGGCGGACGTAACTCGGACACTTTTCTTACCGGCATGGATCTCACGGTGATTACTAGTGATCGCTTCTGCGCAGATTTTGCTAATCTTAAACAAGCCTTTTAGCTCTGTGTACATAATAAAAATATCATAATGGTTTTTGTGGGGGAGCTCCTTTCTGCTAACCTATCCAGGTCCTACTAGAATTGATCGTTCTTTTTAAATGTGATGTATGTGACTACAAATAAACAGAAGACTTGACTAAATAAGTACTGTAGGCTTGTGTCCTCTTTCTTTTGTGAAATAACCCTTTATACCGCTTTATTTTTGTTTGAAATATGTGCAGTCCTGATAAATGAATTCTTTATGATCAATATTACTTATTATTGTAGCATATCATCGCTTTTGGATATCTAAAAAAAAACGGGGGCATTTATCATGTTCGTTTTGTGATAGTGCTAGTTCCAGTGACTTTTTTTCTCATTCGTTTTTTTGATAACTTCTCTTCGTTGGTGAAATGCTAGGGTTGCGTGACGTTGTTCCAGGGAAGTGTGGAAAGGGTTTTAGCGAAGCGCAGCTTCTGGCATGACAGTGAAAACGCGTTGTGATTGTGGGCTCGGTGCTACAGGTCTGAGGCTAGTAGCCCTGTCTTGTCCGTTTAAAGCACTGGCCCGACAGTGCAAATGCAGCTATTGTTGCCATGGAGCCCGGGGAGTAGTTGGGGGATAGGTGCCTTGCTCAAGGGTCTCATCTCAGTCATGGTATCGATCGTGAAAGAGAGTGCTGGTCATTCTCTTCTATGACCGTGACCGTTGGGTTGCAAGTCCGACTCTCAAACCCTAAGACCATGACTTTCACTAACATGGTAGCACTTTAGTTTAGGGACCAACCTCACTATTAATCCAACTAAATACCTAAACTTAACAACTATTTTAGCCAACATTTGAAGTGGATCAAAAACTTTCATTAAAAGTTATCCTAAGACCTAAAATCAAAATGTGTTCTTGTCTTAAGACAACATTTGTCTTGAACTTTTTGGATTCACTGCAGATGTCGACGACTATACTTTACTAACTATAATTAAGCAGCAAAAGAAGAGAGAGTTTGTTGATGCAAAAGTCATAGTTAATGGTTACCTACAGTAATAGTGTTGGCCAATAGCAAACACAAAGTAATTTTAGTTTTACATAATAAAGTAAATAAAGACACTTTCCATTGATGTATATACTTTTAGGATAGGACAATATTTGGCCGAGATACAACCATTTGAAATCGTGAATCTGAGGGTGAAAATACTGAGAAAATCACCTTTAAAGTTTTCCAATTGAAGTTTTTAGCAATGCATATGACTAATAAAAATTAAGTTTTAATATATTTACGGTAAGGAATTTACAAAATATCTTCATAGAACATGATCTTTACCTAATATCCTGCTGATTTTTGCAGATACTTTTGACCCATACAATGTATTTTTGGCTATTGCTACAAATGTACCCGTGCTACAGGTTTTGTGGTCCAGGGTCACATATTTGGAATTAAAATATAAAACAACAGACTGTAATGCTGTTAAACAGTTTGAAATGATGTCAATTAACAAGTGAAAAGAAATAAAAACATATATGAAATGGATTTAAAAAGATATTTCTAAATTCCAAACCATGGTAGTCTGATACACTGGCTGCCCTTTGGCTTATGAGTATGTATTTGCATATGTGTGCGTCTGACTGCTAAAATTTCAGCATGAAGGAGCTCATAGCAGGTAGAGTCAGATGTTGTCCTCTGACCACTGCCCTCTAACTGACCTCCATCCTTCATCATCCACACGCACACACACATTGACTGTCTGCAGAGGCAATGAGGCAGTGGGAGAGAAGACTGCTGAAGAACTCAAGCTCTTCACTAAACCAATCATCCATGTCTCTCTTCTGACTCTTCAAGCCTCTCTCTCTCTTACCCGGGTCTCTTCTCTGCTCCCGTCTTCACCGTTCCTGCATTTCCTTCCTTTTAAATCTGGAGGAAACTAATCTAGTTGGTGTTTTTGTCTGTCAGATGCTTGGGTTTGTGAGGCTCAGTGACAGTCAACTGTTCCAGCGGTGTGGAGTACTCATCCTCCAGTTGGTATTGATTTTGATGCCCAGGTGGATGCGTGCTGGGTACTTTAAACACCCCCTTTATGCTGTGATGTCACTCAGACACGAAACGTTGGTCATTCAATCTGAGCAGGCCTTCATTAGTGCTCTGCTTTGTTTCACTTCTCTGTCTCATATTCTCTGTCTTTCTGGTTTGAAGGCTGAGTGTCCTCTTGTGAATTTCTGAGCAGTAAATCCATACTTGTCACATTGGCAACCGGTCTGGGGCTGGCTTGTTCTCTTTGTCCTTGTTAATAATAACAGGGTTCAGGGCCCTGCATTTCCCGCCCAGCAGGGCTGCCGTGTCATAGCAGCGGTAAACAAGCTTTCCTCCCTTTTAGAAAGCCTTTCGACAAGTCTCCTGGCCCTGGCCACTCAAGCTGAAAGGTGCGCTTGCTGTCTCTGCCAGAGTTCGTCTTGGCTAAGGTCAGAATAATAGAGGGCCTTCTTGTCAGGAAAATCTATATGTTCACCCCTGAAAAGTCCCATGTAATCTTTGCCGGAGATCCCCCCCCCTTTTTTTTCTTCAAATAGCTGTGAGGCAAAGACCAATATTTACAGGCATTTGGGGAGCGACCCGGCTCACTGAGGCGTTCCTCCTGCTGCGGGGTTTAAGTGGAGGGAGAAGTCCGCCTTTTCCTATTGGCTAACAGGCAAAATGTCAGGCCACAATAATGCTACAGGTGCCAGGTTGGCGTGGAAACGCTTATCAGTGACTTGTTCCCAGAGAAGCGCTGAAAGAACACATCCCGAAAAGAAAAACACTCTCTTTGTTTAAACTTTGCTAGTGATCTTCACACAAATACTAATGATGTTGTGACTTTGATCATTTCACTTAAAGTGCTTTTGAGTGTCGCTAGCAAAGACATTTTAACTTAACAGTATAAAAATGATCAAAGATTTTATGTGAAGTTCTACATAATGTAACTGGAAATTATTACAAATAATTCGATATGTGATGTGTTTAAATCGCTAGAAAGTTTTTGAGCTGAATATAGCTATATGGCAGTGTGTTGTTTAATCTATTTCGATTATAAGATAACTGACATGAAAAATAACCTTCTTTTTTTCTTGTTGAATTTGAAATCGCTATGGAACTAAATTAGTGATAGATCTTTCTTCCAAATTGTGGCATGCATCTGAAAATAACAGATTATCGAGAAAGAAAAAAAAGTTGTCTGGAGACTTGGTTCACTCGATCGAGTGCTAATTGGATTTATAGAGGGAAATGAATGCGAGCTTGCAGTGATGGGGTATCCCGATATACATCAGCAGAGAGAAGTCTGTCATCTCACTAGAACATCAAGTTATGGCATTTTGATATAAAAATTACAAGGTCAAAAAAAATGATGATTTTTTTTAATCCAAGAAAATCTGAGAACATCACCTTTAAAGTTGTCCAAATTAGGTTTTTAGCAATACATATTACTAATCAAATTTAAGTTATACTAAGTTATATATTTACAGTAGGAAATGTACAAAATATCTTCATGGAACATGATCTTTACCTAATATCCTGCTGATTTTTGCCATAAAAGAAAAATCTATACTTTTGATCCATACAATGTGTTTTTGGCTATTGCTACAAACCTTGCTACAGGTTTTGTGGTCCAGGGTCCCTGGGTATTTGGAATTTAAATATAAAACAACAGACTGTAATGCTGTTAAACAGTTTGAAATGATGCCAATTAACAACTGAAAACAAATGAAACACATATGAAATGGATTTAAAAAGATATTTCTAAATTCCAAACCATGGTAGTCTGATACACTGGCTGCCCTTTGGCTTATGAGTATGTATTTGCATATGTGTGCGTCTGACTGCTAAAATTTCAGCATGAAGGAGCTCATAGCAGGTAGAGTCAGATGTTGTCCTCTGACCACTAGTGATCTTCACACAAATACCAATGATGTGGTGATTTTGGTCATTTCATTTAAAGTGCTTTTGAGTGTCACTAGCAAAGACATTTTAACTTGACAGTATAAAAATGACTAAAGACATTGTAATGTGAATTTATGTGAAGTTCTGAATAAGATGAATGTTGCCTTGCTCTTACCATAATGCCTTTGACTTATTCTTATGTCTTGGATTAAGAAAGTCTGCATTCTGTCTGAGAGTTTGTGGACTTCTTGATCTAAGTTTCTTATAGTCCTGTATAATCTTATAGTCTCTTATGATCCTTATCCTTTCTTTGTAGTTCTACTTTGTTCACACAGTTAATAAATGTTCAGTGTGTTCTTAGGTTTGTGTCAGTAAACAATAGAGGTCACTGGAATATTTTGAAGCAAAAAAAAAAACGACAAAAAAAAAAAAACTTTTTTCAAAATGCTTTTGAAAATATACGAAAACACCATGCTTACATAGTATGGGGGCTTAAGTTGAATTACTAATAAAAATAGCTACGCAATATCATTAGATACTGTGCATTAGATAATCATATGCTGATATTATATTTTAATGCCTAGGTCACAAGTTCACAAAAGTGATTTTGTTATTGCCGTTTGTGTTTGGATGATTGTTCCGGTGGCTACATTTTCCACCCGTGAGGAATGTTCCTTGAGTTTGCTGCCGGGAGCATGACCTTGTTGTGAGGTTGAGAGTGGAAATATGGTTTTGTCTGTTATTGTTTTTACATCAAGCTGGAGATTCTGAACAAGGTGTGTCTGTTGAGAGCATGCTTTTATTAAAAGCATACCCTTTCTGATGTGGAAGAGATTGTAATATGACACTTTTCCATTCCATTGTTGTGATTGGCTGTTGACATCAGAAAGGTTCACAATGGGATGGCTTACCCTTTTCTCTCCATATGGAACCTATTTGCATAGTCTAAAGTGCACTGTTAGAACAGTGCCTTTTACCTATGTTTTCTTTCCAGAACACTTTTAAAACAGTCTAGGCATTTTGTGGAATGCGTAATTCCAAACATGAGATGATGGTTGAATGGTCACCCAAGCATTTGTGTATATTTTTGTAATGAATCTTCAGTGATTTGTTGTGAGAGAAGCTAAAGTCAGAAAGTATATGCTGCTATCTGAAAGAGCTTGTAGTGGTTGTGCTGCAGCTTTATCTACAGTTTGTGGAATAAAAGTATGTATGTGAAGAGTTTTGTATTGTAGCCTTTGTTTAAGACAGTGGGCAAGGTAAGGTCTGTTCATGCCAAATGCAAATTTGCAGGGCAAGGACACTTAAAAATAGATATATTCACATGGGGTATCTGGTATGAGCATTTACATGGCAACAGTCCAGTTTTTTTTCCTGTAAGGGTGAGGAGTCAGATTTTTTTCTTCTCCTTGGACTGTAAAGTAAACTGACACACCAGTGAGATTTGGTGGGCCAATGAGAGGTTACTTTTGCACAATCCATTGCATTAATGCCACTAATGGCACCATTTTGTAAGTATGTAACTGCTGTGTCTTATCTTTTTATATTTTAAATGTGATGGATCACTGTAGCACCTCAGTTCAAATGGAATAAGAACCGATCATCTTTTCATATTACTTAAAGCATGAAATAAACTAATTAACTGTTAAAAAAATTACATTAAACGCACCATTTTCAATTAAAGTCCACTGACGTTAATCTACTTTAATCTACCTTTTTTTTTTATTGACTGACACAAATGGCAGATTCGGACGTTATGATTGGTCAGTTTGTTTTAAGCAGAAGATGTTTGGCTTTGGATATTTTTGTATACTAAAGTAATCTATTTAATCTTTAGGGGCAATTAGGCAGTGATTTTATGTTGTTTTTTTATCATGCAACAGAAAAATAATAGTTAGATAAATCATCTAATTAGTCATTAGAATAGTCGACTATTCAATAAAATAATCACCAGAATAATCGTTTTAAAAATAATCACTTACCCCCAGACCTAGGTGTAGGATTAAGGAATCTAAAATATGACTTAGAATCGAGCATTAATATCACTTTATAAACTAATAAACAGCCATCATGCTAGTGATTTGCATGCTAATAAGCAAAGTTAATAGTGAAAACATTTTACCCTGATTTTTAAACTCAAAGTAAAGTGATTAAAAGTGAGTGTATTGTGTCTTATATTTGGAATTTGTGCTCAGCATTTATCTCATCCAAAT
>JAUMHI010000033.1:3139698-3195240 GCA_032359435.1 Enteromius unitaeniatus | reverse complement strand
CAAATACACACACACCGTAAATGGACTTCCAGAGCAGTGGGCAGCCATTTTTGCTGTGGCACCCAGGGTCCCACTCTCTAACCATTAGGCCGTGATTGCCCACTGCCCATTGTCATGGTTATGTGCACATTTGAGCATGTGAATTCATCTAATTCATACAATAAAGATTTTAATTGTGTTTGTATGTGTGTCTGGTCATCTGTAAACTACAGACTAAGGAGAATGAGGATCTGCGAAGAGCCCATGCCAAACATCATGACCGTTTACGCATTATTCAGACCAATTACAGAACAGTGACAGAGCGGCTGAAGGAAGCTGAAGATACCCATGACTTGTAAGTACTATTTAAAACTTGATATTTGCACATAATAATATAGATGTGGCTGTCATCCTCTTGCTTATTACGGTTTTGTACAGATCCTGACACAAACACTAGTTAAAATGCATTGTGACTACTTACTTTAAAAATGTTTGAATTTTTTGCTCACGCAGACACAACCAAAGTTTTACATACTTTCAAATCGATTTGAGTGTTTTCAAAACTATTGAAGTTAAAAACAAAACAAACAATAGAATTAGAAATTAGAAGTAGCAGGTGTTAGGTTTTCATTTTAATTTCACTGAATAATTTTGCACTGTGATGTAAATAATGACCACTGGTTATTATTTTTTGGAAAAATACAGATGAAAATATTGTGTAACGTTACCTGTTGTTAGTGTTTTAGGACATTGTTTATTGAGTGACAGCATGCTGAGTGATATCCTTTGTTAACATTATTAAAGAATGGCTTCATATAAAATCTATAAATCTAACTGGAAATTATTACAAATAAATCGATAAGCGCAAGTTTTTGAGCTGAATATAGCTAAATAAAATCTATGAAGTACTAGAGTACTTTACTGTGAATTTAGATTGTACTGTAAAAATTGTAGCTGTGCCAAGCTAAAAGTTAGTAAGGAAAAATGTGTAAAGATTTTTGAAAAGGTTTATCTAAGTATGCATCCTAGCAACTGTAGTTTAAAAAAAAAAAGAAAAAAGGATATGCAAATACTCTTCTTTGGTTCACGTTTCCACTTGCACAAAAAATAAATAAGTAGTTTTAACAGACTTGTAGAATTGTTTCTCACCCTTACTCTAATCTCTGTGAAATGCAGCGCAGGCTTTGGCTCTTATGAAGAGGGGTGCAGAAGTACTTCATCCTGAAAAGGCCAAGGTGACTGTTTATATCGGCAGAATAGAGAGAAAGAAAAAAGTAGGGGGGAAGATTGAAAGAAAAGGTTTTGATTCCCTCCTTTGAGTCTTTGGTTTTAACCTAAACCCCTAGAAGCAGCAAAATGTCATGACAATTTCCCCAACCCCCTTAACATTTTCCCCTTTCTTTTTCACAAGCCTTTTAAATGTATATAATGGAAGCGTATGTTGAGTATCCACACGGGATGCAAGTGTTGACCTTGTCAGCTGTGCTCTCTTTGGGTTAATTAAAGAAAACAGCAGTGCAACGTGATCCCGTGTGAAAGGAGTGTGAATTTACCCACCTCTATTCTGTGTGTGTGTGTAACACAGGCACAAAAGAGAAGGAGTCTCTGATAATCTCCTTTCTCTTAGTTTTGATAAGGGGGGGGAAAACACTTACTTTTCCAGAGAGCTCTTGTTTTATTAAGCTTTCCAGTCCTGTTACGGGAATGTTCATATTCCATACAGAGCCGGTAGTGTCAGTAACTCCTCGGGGAGTTGAGTTAGCAGGGCTGTTGCATTTACCTGCTGAACAAACTCGTTTCGAACAGTTATGCAAATGTGCCTAATGCCTCAAAACCAGTGGAAAATCGGTTAGCGAGCTGCTAGCCTTCTGGCCAAAGAACGATTTCTGTGGTCAGGCATGCATCAATCTGGATATATTAGAAGAGTTAGTGTTATTACACATGTATTAGCACAAGCGAGAGCAGGAGTCTCAGAGCTCGGCTGTAGACTAACATCTCATTAGAATGCAGCAGCCCTGTGTAACCCACCACGTCACTCACGATTAGCGTTACCACTATTAGCAAAACATAAAAACATACCCTCTCTTTCTCCAGAAGGGATTTTCAAGTTTGTAAATCAGACCGGGTGCGTGGGGATGCGGAAATAAAATTAAAACTTATTAAAACATCCACACGCTGATCAAAGTTGCACTCATAAACAGATTCGCTGAATCAAAGAAATTAGCCGCTGCCTTTTCAGAAAAGTTCTCGCAGTTTACTCGTTCGCTGTATAATGAAGGGAGATGGAGGTGAAGGATGCTTGAGGGGAATGGAGATGTCTTTCTCTAAGGCCTGTTTCATGAGTATGTCCTTCAGGAGACCATTCATAGCTTTAATACTGAATTTCACAATGGATTAAGACAGAAGATCTCTGGGCTGCTGCTTGTTAAGCTGTTAGCTGAGGAGTGGCTTCTCAGGGTGAATGTTTTCACATGATGTAGGACTGCTCCCACAGAACCCAAAGGCACTCTGCCATACAGTAGGTTCAAGGACGTTATGATAGGAAAGTGTCTGTGGAATAGGGTTTAAATAGTATTTGTGTTACAGAGCTGCTCTGCTTGTGTAATATTGACTTAAAAGTAGTGTGCAAACTGAGAGAGACAGAGTGTCAGTGGAAGGAACTGAACTTTAGATTTTTCATTTTGACACAGATTGAACACAAATGATTCAAAACACACATTTGCATTATATTCAAACCACGGATGAATATAGTGAATATCTGATTTCATGTTTTACTTCTTTTTACACAAGTTATTGATTTATTTCTTCACCATGTAAAGAGCAACAAATGAGTATGATTTTTTTGTTTCCGTTCTTCTCTTGAAGTAAATTAAATAAGAACAATCCACCACATCTCCTATTCTATTGAATTGAAAATGAGAAATCTTTCCGTATTTACACTTTGCAAACGTTACCTAATGAGTCATTGTTTATATATTTGAACTCCAGTACATTCATGCAATGCAAACATTCTATGCATGCATGGGAGTGGACATTTCTGCGGGTGATCTAATGACAATGGCAAATTAAAGAACACAGATGCTGCCAGATCATTTCCATAATGACCAACACAGCCCACCAAGAGCAGGGCAAATTAACGTAAGATTGCAAAAAAGCAGAGCTGATGATAACCGGGTGCACGTAATCTACTAACAACACAGGCAATCAAATTAGTCGAAACATGTTTTTTGGGGTGTTAAAAAAATGTCATGAATACCAATAAACTGACCGTTTATTGGTACAGTAAACACTCTCTCATTCGCTCAACGGGAAAATCCTACAAGAACATGAACAACGTTGACTATCAAAAATTACTATCCGCATCTTTTCATAGCTAATTATCCGCTGTGTGTTATGTAATTATGTTGTTACATTAGGTTTTATTAGTACAATAACTGAATGTAAATGATTTAACAGCTTAATGTTGGGGGCAGTCGTGACCTACTGTAATGGATAGTGAGTTGGACTTGTAACCCAAAGGTTGTGTGTTCGAGTCCCAGGTCCGGCAGGGATTGTGGGTGGGGGGGAGTGAATAACCAGCGCTCTCTCCACCTTCAATACCACAACTGAGGTGAGACCCTTGAGCAAGGCACTGCTCCCCGGGCGCTGCAGCAATGGCTGCCCACTGCTCCAGCTTTGTGTTCACAGTGTGTGTGTGTGTGCGTGGTTGATCACTTCTCACTGCTGAGTGTGTGCACTTGGATGGGTTAAATGCAGAGCACAAATTCCTAGTATGGGAAACCATATCTGGCCACATGTCACATCCTTTTTCTTAAATTGGTTAAATAATGCTTAATTCAGTAGTATAAAGTAAAACTGACATGAAAGAATTTCTAGTACATTTGCACTAACCAACTTAGCTCTTGATTCTTTATTTTTTTTCATCAAATTTTACAGTGATCTGTAGTAGTTGTTTAGTGAAAAGACAATAAATAATAAGAAGAAGAAACAAAACATACATCAAAAGGATTTTTAGGATTTTTTTGTATGTTGTATGCTATACATTTTTTGCTAATAATCCTAGATACATGTTCATACTTAATATTTCCTTCATAATTACATTTTTTGTGTTTGGTATTGTGTAGTAGACAATGGTTGCATTTCACTAGTCCTCTGTAAACTGACCAGAGACATCACAGTTAATGTCTGCAGTGACAATTAAAGACAAAGCATGGTTATAAAATAAATAAACAAAAATAACAATCCTGTCCAACTTTTTTGGTCAAATATCAGTCATCAGTAAGTGATGCTCTCTTGTGTTTCAAACAATTGGTGATTCAAGAACTTCTGGTGGCTTCTTGGCAGTTTAGAATTCTTTAAGATTACAATTCCCCATAATAACAATTATATTGGTATATTTTAGAAGAAAGTACTTTAGGAGAAGATCTTATCTTAAATGTTTCTGTTATTTTGGGTTTTGGAGATTTATTACTGTACCTTTTTTTTTTTTTACAGAAAGAGTGGCAAGCCTAAAAATCTCATGTTTCAAGTCAGAAAGATGCTGCTATTTGTATAACTGGTTTTTGTTGTTGTTTGTTTTTTGGTTCAGGTCAAAATGCAAAACACAAGTGCAGCAGGACAGTGAGGATTTATGGAACGAATTGGTGTTTTATAAAGAGGAGAACAAGAAGCTACTCTCTGACAAGTAAGTGTCTGTCGTTTTGTCAGGTCATGTAGAGCCGTCACAGTCATTATTAGCACCCAGCGGGGATTCTACTGCAATTTCACATAGATGACTGCTGACACTTCACGAAAAATGATATTGTCATTTCAAACAGAACTTAAGGGAAAAAAGCTGTCCTCAATGCCTTTTAGCACATTCATAACCCAAAGTTACAGTGATTGCCTCTAGGACTGAAATTTTGGCTCACTGTAAGTGCTTCCAAAGCTAGTATGTTAAATCTTTCGATCTATTTGTCACACTGTACTGCTCTCACACAAAAAAAGAAAAGCTAATAAAATGATTTCAGGTTTTTCTGTAAACAACTTCCTTAACACAACACTGAATACAGATGCTCCGTGCAACTCCAGACATTTATAGCAGCTAAACACACTGACATTCCTGTCTTGAGGTTTGCTCCCTGGAGATTTTTCGGGGGTACATTCAGTGACAGTCCGTGCCCGCGCGTGTGTTAATTACTGCTGATCTCGTCTGCTGGAGGTGTCGCGCTTCATTAGGCCGCCTTGGTCCTTCCCTTGCCAGGCCTCATTTGGCCCATCCTTTGCTGAGGGGTCTAACCCTGCCAGCCAGTGCGGCCTGGCCCTCCCCTGCTTGATCTCTACCCCCAGCTCGCTCGTACAGGAGGGCTCACTCTTTTCACGCCCCCACCTTGCCGGCTGCCTGTCCTCCTAATCCCAGCTGAGCTCATTATGATGTAGCCTGGCTGCCTCCCTCTCTCTCTTTGAGCCTGAGCTGTCCAAGCTAATTACAGGCTAGCAGCCAACACTCCCCGTTAAGGGCCTTCTGCCGCCGCGCTCACACTAACGCGCTGCTTGGAAGTGACCTGCGAGGAGCACGAGGGAGCTGCTCTCTTTCCAGCCACGCAGCACCTGTCCTTCGGGGTTAGCCGTGATCCCTGTCATGCCCGTTCCAGCGAGCACTGAGTAAACTTAGGCCAGCCTAACTCGTGCTTTCAGGAGCAGAAAGGGAAAAAAACCCTACAATGTTGAGGTGGAAGGGGAGCACTGTCTTTGATCTCCACTTGCCCGAGACGAACATTACCGACTATGTGATTGTGGAAGCACAGGTCCCCTGCACGCTCTCGGTTTCTTCCGCTCCCTGGCTTCTATTCGTTTGCACTTAACCTTGCTTTATTTATCGTTTGCTCTGAGAGGATTGGGTCGGAACGTGCAAGGTGTAATTAGGCCGGTCTTGTTTATCAAGCTGTTATGTGGGACAGCGAGCTAAATTACTGTTGATGGCCCACAATTAAGGATGGGCCGTGGCAATGGGTCTGCACTGGCAGAAGATGGCAGGTTGCCGTTTTACTGACCGTATTAGGATGATTGTGCTTGTGAAGGTTGCACTCATAAGCGTCGCGATGATCTGCTAATGGTTAATTACCTTATTGAGGCCTGTAGTTTCAGGCTGTCTTAATTGCCGGCCGAGACGGCTGCTGGATACTTACAGAGCAGCGGTGGGCTGCCTCTGCCTTATCTCGCTGCACTCGTTTCCTTCAAGTGCTTTTTACAGTCTGAAGGTCTCCTATTCTGTACCCTTTAGCTAGATATTGAGTCCGAACGGAGATGTCTTTTTTTAGGCCTCGCTGTTAAGTGGGTCAGTGAAATGATAAAGAAAAGGACAAATCTTTTAAAAATGAAGTTGAAAGCATATAGTTCTCATACATCTTTGTTTTCATTGATTTTGAAAAATAAAGTTATTTTTTAATTGAACTTAAAATGTTGATTTGTAAAAAGGAGTTGTTGTTGTTTTTTTTTTACCCATCCAAAACATGCTTAATTGTTATTATACAATTAAATATTGTTAATATCTTGTCTATTAATAATATTAATCAGTATTCATTCATTTTAGTAAACTTTCGTTTAAAAGAGCATCTAGTTTAAGTGCAAGGAAAAGTGCAACGTTAGTTATTGTATATTATATTAGGTATTATTTTATATATATATATATATATATATACACATAAACAAGCTGTAATATTGTGCATCTAATTGCTCTCGTGTAACCCCAATAAGAAAATCGCTTCAGTTTGTTTGTGTTCATTCACTGTTCAACTTCAGCTTCTGCAGTTGAGTAAAACAGGGCATTTCCAACACAAATGACTATAAAATTGTGTTCCTTGTAGGTTTTTGTTCCTTAAAATTTGTATTGATTGTGTGTGTGTATATATGTGGGGGTTATTATGCACTCACCAAATTTGGATACACAAAAAAATATCCACTTAAAGTCAAATTTTCTTCTTTTTTGATACCTTATAACTTAAATTCAGATATTTAAAAAAAAAAAAAAAAAAAAAAAGACTTGTTCTAGAAAAAAAGCATTACATTGACACATTACCTGTATTTGTTCAGGACCACCTCTATATGTCTGTATATTTTAGTGTGCATTTACTGTAGATATTCATTTAGATTTTTTTCCCGTAGGGACATATGTGCTGACTGCTAATAGCAAATTAAAATCAGCAGGAAAACAGAACGACCAATGAATGCCTGTGTTTAATAACAGAGGAACGCCTGCATAGGCGACCCACACCCATTGTCAAGAAAAGGTCTGGATAGCTCTCTGGAGAGAACATTCAATTTCAATTGAGCAATTCAGTCAATTGCTGGGGCAACTAAAGCAGCATGTTGGATGCTTTGAGATTAAAATATCTTGTTTTGTAGCGAGACAAGACTGGATTCGCTTTGGTATCATTTGCACAGTGCCCATTTGTAATCGCTCCCCCCGCTCTTAGTGCTTTTTTTCATCTGCTCTTTCTTCCTCATTATGCATCTGCCTCTGCTCGGGATGTCCGCAGTTGTTAATTGTTGCTTAGGGTTTATGGGTAAAAAGAGCCAGGAATTATTTAGGCCTCATAAACAGAATAAACAGCCCTTAGACAGTGATAGCTACACTCAAACGACATCAAAGTATAAATTACCCAGCCATTAAGCTGGAAAAAAGCCTTTGAGATGATTTACGCTGCTCGCCCTCCACTGAGTGTGACCATTACAAACATGATCCCCGACTTTGACTTTAATGAAGTTTAATAAAGTTTACCCTTCTTGTGCTGCTGTTTTTTGCTTTTCATCTTGATTGCTGTAAGGTATTAGGAGTAATGAGTGTCTTTTTGCCCTGGGTCCCAGACAGAGAGACAGAAATGGAAGAACATATAAAGTCAGAATGCTTGATGTGTGTTTTGAAGACTAGCACAACTTTTGCCCCCACCATTAATTATTTGTTTGATTAATGATGCCTTAAAATATGCAGCTCACTATTCAATGATTGAATGTTTTGCTGTTTCTTTTAGCTCACTCTTAGAAAAGGGAACTTAAAAGCAGCAAATTTTATTGAAATATCTCTTTTCTTGCATCGTAGCTCAATTATTCTGGATTTGAATTCAAATGGGAGTCTTATAGTTGTATGAGCGCAAATTTGAGGATTTTCATCTTGCTGTATTTTAAGGCACATTCACACTGCAAGAGATAACAATAACTATATTGTTTTAATAATTGTTATTCTTATTCCATAAAAATAGGGAACTCCACACCACAACTATATAACGATAACAACACATTGCAACAATATCTTTTAAATTACTTTAAGTACTATTTTTTTTTAGATGATGAACAATAAAATGGATAACAGTCAGATAGAAGCAATTGTGCTTTAAAGAGCTTGAGCATTTAAAGTGGCAGACGACAAGCCTTTAGCAAATGCTTTGTTATCAGGTTATCATGTTGATATGAACAGTAATATAGTTATTATTATTATTATTTTCTTTATTATATTATATAATTTTTGGTGTAAATGGCTCTTTACTATGGATGTGAGCCTATTCACACAGATTGCAAATTTTTTGCAGCAGTGTTTATAAATATATATATTTTTTTTTTTTTCTTTTTTCTTATAAAAATAATCATGTAATACACAAAATTTTCCTGGCAGTAATTCAAGGGATGTCAATGACCTCTAGTACAGTGCTTTTCAAACTTTCTCATGCTAAGGGCCCCCAAATTTAATGATCTCCTTGCGAGGGACCATCCATCCATCTATTTTCCAAACCGCTTGTCCTATGTAGGGTCATGGGGATGCTGGAGCCTATCCCAGCTTCTTGGTAACACCTGGGATGGATGGCCAGTCCATTGCAAGGTTAACACACACACACTCACACATTCACACACTCTCTCACACCTACGGGCAATTTATGGTCTCAGTTTCACATATGCAGCATGTCTTCGGATTGTGGGGGGAACCACACTTGCAATGGACCCATTTTCTAAAATATAAAAGCTACTACATATTCATGTATAAAGACTTATAACTTCAAAGGTGATTTTCTCAATATTTAGGTTTTTTTTTTGCACTCTCATATTCCAGATTTTCAAATAGTTATATCTCGGCCAAATATTGTTCTAGCCTAACAAACCACATATCAATGGAACGCTTATTTTTTTCAGCTTTCACTGAAAAAACTGTACCCTTATGACATGTTTTTTTGGTCCAGGGTCACATTTATTGATGTGTTGGCATTATATATCCCTCCTCATACTGTTATTAAGATGACTTTAGATTGTGAATGAATATAATTGTTTCCATTAAAAAACTTCTGGAGAGTAATTTAAAATCTAAATTCCATTGCTGAATACTTTGTTGCATGTACAAGAAACACTGCTGAACACAAACACCAAAAGGTGTGTTATTTTATAATAGCGTTCTAACAACATACTATTTCACATTATGCAACAAATATTAATTATTCAACATTGTTTAACATAGCAGTTTTTGTGTATATCTATCTATATCTATCCATATCTATATATATATATATATATATATGTGTGCGTGTGTGTGTGTGTGTGTTTGTGCATATATTTTTTAAGATGTAAAGGTGCATATTCATATGGCATTCATATGGTACAAATATAGCCACAACACAAATATAGGTATTAATCTGATTACTCTATTAATAATAATTATTATTATTATAATCTATTATAAATTTACATATGCACTAGGAATGTTTACAGTAATCTAAAGCTTAATCACAATTTTGCTTTTTTTGCCTTATAATGCTATTAAAGGAAAAACCTGAGTTAACAATTGAGTGAGTAAATTGGCAAAATTTCCTGTAAATGCACTCACCCCCAGGCCATACAAGCTGTAGATGAGTTTGTTTCTTCAACAGATTTGAATGCATTTAGCATTAAATCACTCGTTCACAAGTGGATCCTCCGTGCTGTGCTGAAAACATCACAATAATCCACGAGTAATCCATAATATTGCTTTATCCAGTGAAAAAGTTGTCTCATCTGAATCATAAAACAGATAAATATTTTAAGAGTGTAAACAGATCTTAACAAATATGTGAGTGGATTTTGAAGTGTAGGGACAACAGTGGATGGACTTTTTTACTAAAGGGTGTGGTAAATTATTTAAAAGTAACTTGGCCTGATAAATGACGTGGAGATTGTTGAATAAAGTTGTTTTTTTTAGCGTACAAAAAGTATTCTCATAGATTCATAAAATACAGACTGAACCTCTGATAGTAGATGGACTATGTCTTTCATACTTTTCTGGACCTTTACACTGACGGCACCAATTTATTTCTTTCCATTGGTGAGCAAGTGATATAATGCTACATTTCTCCAAATCTGTTCTGTTTTCGATCATTAACTTTACTAATGATGTGTTCAGCAGTGCAAGAACTGGCCAATAATTTCTCCCTTTCAGCAACATGTTTTTGCATAAGAATGCAGTAGTTAGCAAACCACTCTGATACAGTCATTGCAAAACCAATTCATATATTAAAGTTATATTTCTGATCTTGGATGGAATATTAGTTTTGATCTGTCAAGTTATGTTGCGCAGTACCATGATGTCTGTCCTGTAGTGCAAATAATTGCTACCAACCAGCTGCTATGTGTATTTAGTTGCATACAATAAAAGAGCTGTTTAGACCTTTTTGCAGTTATTGTTGTCTTCCTGTTCACATTGGCCTAGTTGTAGTTGTCATAAATGTAATAGGATTGTGTGGGAATAAGTTGTTAGTTATTGCTCAGATAACTCCAATCACAGTGATTTTTATTTTCTTTTTTTATTTATTCTTCTCCTTCCGTCTCAACTTTAGTTTTTCATTTATACCGAAATGTATCCAACAAGCATGTGAGCTCTAGAGAGGGGCCTGCTAACCGTCCCATACTAATAAACATCTGTTATTCAAATGATGTACTCGCTCAAAGACAAGCTGGGACTGGAAAGCAGAGGGGATTGATAGAGCAGAGGTTCACACTATCTCACAAAAAACACTAAAAACAAATCTATGCTGTTGACATGAACAGAGAAGCTGTAGTAGCTGTGTTTTGATAGAGTGACTGGTGGGGTCATGAGAGACCCACTGCTGATCTCCACAGCTGGAATGCTAATAAACCACCTTGTGCTGCTGCTTAAATTTGCTTCATTTTAGCACAAGGAGTTGATTTTAGAAGCACAGGTTATATGTCAAAAATAGGTGAAACGTGGTGATTAGAAAAGGGAGTTGATGTTCATTTCCGTCTGAATTTATTAGTGGATCCTTTCTTTGGGTGGGGGGGGGGGACACAAGTCCCTTGTTGTGGTACAACTGGAGTATTACCCATAGTTCTTTGCTAGTAGTTACACTATGATGAGCTAAGCCACTGCAATTCAGCAGAGGTTCTTCTACCGCTGCTCTAGAACAAATGGGAGGGGAACTAGGTGTGTGTTTCAGGTGCAGATGTCTCACTGGGGCCTACCCAAATCCTCAGCAGGCTTCTTTTGGGTCCTAATAATAACTTGAAAGTGCCTCTTTTTGCCCCTTTTAATTAGTCTCCAGAATGCATACAGCTAATTGGTGGTTCATAATTGGGTTTAGATTCGCTACTTGTCTGTTCAGATCCCCCTGCTCCCCACCCCAATCCCTTCTCAGTCTAGGTGAAAAGAAATCCTCACACCCTAGCCAGGGGTTTTATGTTTCTTGTCACTTAGCACTTTGATTTCTTGGTGAATTAAGAGCTATTTAATTAGCGGGGTTTCTTTTTATATCTCCATCTCAGTAGGGGAGAGATTTGGATGGTGTCAGAGTTGAAGTTTTTTAAAAGGTAAAAGAGGAAGTTTCAAAAGCAGTGGCTTAACACACTTTGACAGAAACTTATTGTATTCACAGCCTAGAATAAAAATTATTCTAAAAAAAAAAAGTAAATTCATGCATAGAAACAACATACATAGTTGTCAAGTAACATAGTGACACTGTGTATCTCCTTTGTATCTGGCATTAACGTGCATTTAGTATTCGGGAAGGTTTTTTTTGGGATGGTTCCATTTAAAACTTCATGCATCTCGTCTCTAGCATGATTGGAGTGAGCTTGTGCAAATCCATACTTGCATGTACCGTGAGTTTGCATTAATTGAAACATTGCGGATGTTTTCACAAAAATGTAAAAACATTGTTGGATACTTGTAAAATATCCTTTTGTTGTTTGACTAACCCCATGTTGATAGGGATCAGTAGTAAAGAAAAGAGGGAAAAAAATCATAGAATCCAAAGAAATAGTTTAATATGTATTTAGATTTTGTTAATACACTTGGTTGGGAAAATTTCGAAATCACATTGGCTGCTCTTTTTATTATAGCTTTTAAAACTTAGCCCATGAAAGTGAAACGCATGATTTGTAGTGCAACCTCATCACATATTAAGTTTAGACCTGAATGCGGATAATGAAAATGCATCTAACACACCTTTTAAAAGTAGTTTTAGTCATCTGATTACAATCTTTCTTTTGATCAAGACCAATCCATGCATGTTAATTCTGGTTGGAAGTGGGCTTGTATATTTCTGGATTGAATCCATTATGCTTTAGTTCGTGGTCAGTGAATAGACCGTACAAATCAATAGCAAATTATTTAAATCAATACATAACAGAGATGTATGTATGATTTCAGAAGTGGTATTGATATTGAAATAAATGGGGTTTTTAACTTGTATTAATAACATAGTCCATCTAAATAGCATTACTTGGCGCTGTAGTAATTCTGCCATCTAATTTGGATTCTGTTGGATATGTTTAGAGCTAGTCTGGAAGAGGAACTAAATGCAGCCCTCGACAGAATTGCAGTGCGGGACCTACGGGAGCATCAGCAGGAGGAAACGCAAGGTATCACACACTGTCCTATGCAACATACTTCAAAGGCATCACTTGCACTACTTAATGTATTGTAATGTAACTGATGAGTATTAAGCTGTTCCATTGTATAAACTCTTATAAACATTCTGAATCCTTTCTTTTGGGGGATTGCAATGATCCTTTTCAGTACATCTAATGCCAAGTAAATTAAGTGTTTATTAATGCCAAGTCCCATGCCCTTATTCTGCATAAATTGGTCAGTCTTAGGTGGGTTATGGAAGGAGTTTAAATATGGGACTCCAGTATCCACTCTATAACTAAATAGTAACAAATGTAAAAAGAAAAAGTTGGTTTGGATATCTTTAATATGATCATTTTTAGAATACAATCGTTCACTTGAATGATTTATCATGAAATTGCATGAAAGGTTTAAAAAGTATAAAAAGTCTATTCATAAGCACGTGTGAGCAGGTGTGAGAGGATCGAGCGCAAGAATAATCGCTGGCAGATGACATATCATGTGCCCATGAGGGTTTGAAGTGAGCTCGTGAGCTCCAGTTTCCTCTCGCGGAAATGATTTTCCGCACATGCCAGCATCATTGGTGCGCTCCCTTATTAATGGCATAGATATGTTGGGTTTGTCGTTCAGGCACGGCTCCGAAATCCGCGTTTTGATTCGGTTCAGTACATACCAGTTCCTTAGCTACCGGTGTCATGCTGGTTCCCAGGTTTCCGTACCCAACACTACACGGGGGAGCATCACAGAGATCCGCGAGAACTGATACTGATTAACATTACTGGTGAAAAAAGATTTACTCGCCATGTGGCGGATGGCGCTTTAAATGTAACTCGCCAAACAGAGAATTTGCTCGCATTTGGCGAGTGTTAATTTCGGACCCTGCGCAAATCACTTTAAGACCTCTTTACCAGCCCAATGGGTAACTCATACTGCAACTATGACTGTCAGCTAACAACTCAGGAAGGCAAAACAGGCCTCTGATTCCATGGCAACCGACTAATAAGACTGGATTATTGCTTGAAGGAATGTAAACAAAGCATGGTATATGGTATGCTGTTTTATGCATGTTTATGGTAGATCACTAGCTAATATCACCTACTGACCTACATTTCGTCTTCGGTGTCTAAATACTCAGTGGTTTGACCTCAACATGTTTCAAAAGACCCATGGCAGGGACCTGCCTTGCCTTTTCTGGATGCTGGACGCCCACCATCTCTTGTCTCCTAGCTAAGCCTGGCCTGACGCAAACGCATCGGGTGGGCCTAGATGCAGCACAGTCTGCAGTCTTGTGAGATACTAAGATGAAGATTTAACTCCACAGCAACACCTATGTTTTACCCTGGGCCAAGGCCTTGACTTTTCATGTAACTCAAGATCCACGGGTCATGACAGATCTCTTTCTCAGCTCTCGTTTCATCTACCAATCATCAGAGTCAGGACATGTTTGGAATTCATCATTCTTCAAACCAGGAAGAACATAATTGGCAATCCAAAACCTTGGAACCATAAGGGCTTCGAGACTGCATCGGAATCTCGCCAATGAGGCAATGCAAGTATCGTACATATAACTAAACGAAACAGAGGTTTAGTATTAGGTATAAAACCCAATATGAATGCCACTGAGGGTTTTACAGGTGGTCAACTGACTCTTTTAATAACTTTAATTTTGGCTTTTCCTAATGGTTTACCCTTAAAGTGCCCCTATCATGCGATTTCAAAGGTTGCTAATATTGCTTTATGAGTCTCTTACAACAGGTTTACATGTATGCAAGGTCAAAAAAACACTTAGAATTTAGAATAGATTTTACCCCATTTCTAAATTATTCATAAACGAATCTTGTGAAGCAGTTCGCAGAATCAGTCTGTCTAAACCCCTCCTTTCCGTGAGCTCTCACTGCTGTGATTGGTCAGATGGCACAGTCCTTTATGACTGGTCTACCGCAGCAGCGCGTGTCAGAAAACGAAACGCCCATTGCCATAACTGAATGACAGCTTTGCTAATACCATTGTATTATGTTTATTTTTTTTACATCTACTTAGATAAACATTTAGAGGGGTCCACAGACCTTGCACCAAAACTACTCTTTCTGACATTACTAGGGATGCTTTCAGAGAGAATATGTAAATTAGTTAGCATGGACTACAATAGAAAGTGCTCGCAATTTGATTTGTAAGCGAATCGGGCACACCTTTAGTTTGTGAACTTCAACATTGTATAATGCATAACTTAACACGCGTTAAGCCATCGTTTATCATTACTTAAACTAATGAGACAGACAGACAGTCAAGCTGCATCAGTCACAATTTTAAGACTACATTAGGCCCACAGCTGAACAACAGAACTACAGAAACGTAAGTTAGCCGGTTACCAAGACATGTGCAGGGTTGTTACAAAACATAACATACACAAATACGTATTTTGAATGAATAAAATTGCTGACGACTCGTTTAGGCGAATGTCAGCCAACTTTTTTTTTTTTGATAGACAAAAACATTAATTATCGTGCATTGTCGGTATCACAACTTTGCAGATAGTTTATGTTTACATACAGCTACATGACACAGCATGAAAGATTATATTTGAAAAGGCATAATATGGGCACTTTAAGCCTTCTTTGCACTTTCCCCATGTGTGAGTGTATTTAAACTTGTGTATTGAGTTAACGAAATTTTTGCACAAATTAAATAAGTTTCTGTTTGTACATTGCAAATGAATGTCCCTCTAATGCAGTGATTACTGTAAGAAGGTATTTTTCTGTGGTCACGAAAATATCCCTTCCCTTTCAGTCAGTTACTCCGAGTCACGTCGGTGTCCGACGAATAGGAATCTCGCTTCGAGATGTCCAATCTACTTAGCATGTATGAAAACACGGCAATGAAATTGGCATGCACTGTTTAACATCCAGCTGCAGCTGATTGCAGCGCGTGTATAAACAAGCAGCGGATGAAGCGCTCATTAGCTTATCACTTCGGCGCCGAGCTTGCAAGAATTCAGCTCTCCAATCTTCGATGGTGATTGAAGAGTGGCTGGTGACACGGGCGTTTACTACCCCACTGTTCTGTGCATGGGGTCATCTCCCCTGTGTGCCTCAGCACACTAAAAGAGCAGCTCATGGGTGGTACGTCTTTGTAAAGACGCGTCTTTTTAAAGATGTCATACCACTCGTGCTCTTCTGGATTGGGTCGTTCCCTGGCATCGGGTGACGTCACGATCGCTGTCTCACATGTCTGGGCGTAAAGCACGTTGAGGCGCCATTTGTGGATGAGTCATCTTTTCTCTCTGGGAACATGATCATCGCAGAGCTGCAGACCAGACTCCGCTACCGGAAAGGGCAACCGTTCCTCTGCCTAGTTGTAGGGCTCGCATTGGTGAGCCACGTGAGCTCTGCTTCTGGCAGGGGGCGGTCAGGTCTAACGGTGATGGTGAGGAAAGGGCCCCTCCTTCCACCGGCGCTTTGCTATCAATGGAGCTGCCATTGCGGTAGTCTAGACCCTCGCAAGGGGTACCAGCTGTTACCTTTGACGGATGTCGGATGTCGATTGCTGCATTGGAAGGAGAGTCAGAAGGTTCTGGAAATGAAGTTCCGGCTGGCATGGCATCCACTGGGCATTCCACGGTGCTGCAAACAGATCCAAAATTGATGGCTATGTTTGCCCGGACCGCTGAGAGGATCGGGCTCGAGTGGGAAGTTCCACCGTGTCCCGTGTCCTCCAAAGCTGGATGATTGGTACTTAGGGGTGGAGAAGAAGGGAATGGAGATGTCACGCCCCATCGCCATGGATCAGTACCGCCGCTGGGTGGCCGTATCACCGGCTCGGCTCCTCAGCGCAAAACTAATGAGCACTTCATCCGCTGGTAGTTTATACTCGCGCTGCAATCAGCTGCAGCTGGATGTTAATTAGTGCATGCTAATTTCATTGGCGTGTTTTCATACACGCAAAGTAGACTGGACATCTCGAAGCGAAATTCCTATTTGTCTCCATTCCCTTCTTCAGGGAACGAGGGTTACATACCTAACCGAGACATTCTTAGAGTTTATATGAACTTACACTATATGTTCGCTGAATGAACAGATTAGTTAATGGTAATTCTGCTACAGTTACTACTGACAGCTGATATAAATAATTGCAATTAATGATAATTAATAAGAATTAATGACATTTCCCTTAATGAGCTAATATGCTACATAGTCAAAATAACGTTATTCCTTAATATAATTTCAAGTCTCGTATCCTGTATGCATCTTTCTCTTACCCATCATATTTAATATGACTGTTGACTTATGTTGTATTACTAGTATACTGTTATTAACATGTCATACACTTACATTTTATTAACATTTTGAATAAGCCTTTATTTTTTTCTTTTTCATATAAGTTTTAGTAATTTTGTTATGCTTTTGTCATTTTTATAAGTTTTGGATTTTATTTAGATTTTATTTTAGCTGTGACAGTAGTGCAGTACTCATTACTGCTCTGCCTTTCTCTCTTCTGTGTATCATAAAAGAAGATATTTTGTTATTATTTGTTTTTCTTCCCTCTGGTCACCAACATTCTATAAAATAGTTTATTTTGTGTTTTGCAAAATAAATAAAAGTCCTTAGATGTTTGGAACAGAATGAGACATGAGGGAGAGTAATGACAGATTTTTTTTATTGTCGTGAGAACTATCACTTTAAACTTATTTTAAAGCATTGCCACAAAAGTATTTCTAATTTCTATTTAAAATAGTTATATTTTATTTCAGCCATCTTTTTTTCAAGCAGTTGTAGTTAACAATAGCACGGTTTATAACCTTTAACCTTAGATATCAGAGATTATTTCACTCTACTGTAAGTTCTCCTTTTGCCAACATTAAGATTTGTTTCATTAAATATTATCCTTCCCTCTGGTTAGTGGCAAAATTGGGTCATAGGTGACAGAGGGCAGCAATATTCAGTATGGAGCATTTCCCCACACGCAGCTGCCATAGACACACACTTTCATCTTTCATCCGCTTTCTGTTCCAGTGAAATCACGAAATAAAATTATGACATGACCATTAACCCTTGAGAATTTAAGAGAGGTGGGTCCAGATGTGCTTTTGGAAATCCAATTTGCTGTATTCCCAATTGATTTCAAACTCACATGGCTCTTTGCACGCCCTCAGAAAGGAGCTTGTACATTCCTATCCGTCAAACGCTCCATCAGAGCGATCTGTAGTGTATAGACACCCTTCTTCGGGGAAAATTGGCCAAATCTTGGTAGGGACATTTCCAAAAGTTGGCAGAAAGTTGGTAACATTCCTACCTAAAGCAATGTTGTGGGAAAAGGTTAGTTACTTTTAATGACCAAGTCTATACTTGAACTTAAATACATAATTCACATAAAATAAAAATTCTGTTTCATTTAATCACCCACATATTGTTCTAAACAGTGTGACTTACATTCTTTGGTGAAAGATTAATTTTGAGAAAATGTGTTTTATACATTGGTATTCAATGGTAAACAAAATGGCTTCGACTCTGCTTTTAAACTTTTTTTGTTGTTGCTGTTTTGTTTCAGTTAGTTACCACAAGTTTATATTTCATATTTTATTCCATGCATAAATCCATTGCTATGTTGTGAGGAAGTGTTATTTAATTATTATTTTACCAATTTTATTACCACAACAGTAACATTCCATGTATCCAAGCTATTCCATATTTCATGTTCCATTAGCATTTTGCCTACGGGATATAGCAGTGAGTGCCACATGCTTTCCAGTTTGCAAACACATGATTCTT
Source organism: Enteromius unitaeniatus (assembly GCA_032359435.1). Classification (NCBI taxonomy): domain Eukaryota; kingdom Metazoa; phylum Chordata; class Actinopteri; order Cypriniformes; family Cyprinidae; genus Enteromius; species Enteromius unitaeniatus. The sequence goes on along the minus strand of JAUMHI010000033.1, from coordinate 3,176,637 downwards.
ATGAACTGTTTCTTTTAATTAGCCATTTCTGAGGTCACAGCTGACTTCTTCATCACAAACCATGGATCTTGTTGTAATAGATTAATAATTAGTAAATTAAAAAAAAACATTGGTAACACTTTTATAATAACTGTACACTATGAATCATTAGTAAAGCATTAGTAAATAGTCAGTTCATCCTTTATAAAGCATTGTTCCAACATAAATAGTCATTAGCAAGCAGTTTATAAGTACAGGTATGCATTGTTCATGATTTATAAGCATACCTAAATTTACAAAGGAGATTTTAAGGGTCAGTTATCTTCCTAACAGAATAAGTTTTTATTCTGTTTTTCATTTATCAAATGTAGACTTGTGCAATTACATTTTTTACATCTTGAAAAAATATGTCTGTGTTCTGTATCCCTGTGTTGTGTTTGTTTAACTTGTCTGTTTAGAATATAAATTAGCCTTTACATCTGCTTTATAAATGCTTCACAAGGTATAAATAGTCCTCACTTTGGATGAGCTCACAAAATCAGACGTCTGGCAACTACTAAATGTTTTATAACTACCTGACTTAATCATGCATTACAGCAGGAACATGTGTTAATAAAGCATTTATTACCACAATCAACAACTATTATCATGTGTCTAAATAATATGTAAATTGAAATAATGTATTAATAATTTACTTAGATTTTCTAAATGGTTTTAATAAACACTGACAACTCCTAAATAACTGGTCTGTAAATAATGTAATAATTAAAAAAAATGATAAACTGATCATTAATAAACTATGAAAATACAATTATTAAACATTATACTATATATATGCTCAAGAACAAGGCATTTATAGATGCACTCATAAACTGTTTACTAATGCATAATAATGTTGGAAAAATGGTTTATAAAGGATGAAATAAATGCTTACTAATGCTTAACTAATCATTTATAGTGTGTAGTCATTATAAAGTGTTGCCAGTAAAGTAATTGTTTAGTTTAGGTATTGGGTAGGATAAGGGATGTAGAATATGGGCATGCAGAATATTTGCTTTATAAGTAATAAAAAGCCAATATGTTAATAGTGGGCATGTTAATAATCAACTAGTTAATAGTGAGAATTGGCCAGATTATAATCAAAATGTCACACCCAGTTAGTTTTTCAGTTTTGCTAATTAAACGTAAATCATGGCCTTAATTGGAAAAGTGCAATTTTTTGAATATTTAAAAAAAGAAATGTAAATTTAATAAAATCTTATAAGCCTTTATACCTTACACAAATCTTAACGCTTTAAAAATTCAATAAATCATAGACAACTAGGAAAATCATGTCAAATCATTGTTTAAAAAGAGAGCATTTAGTGTTTAAAACCTGAATAATTGATTGTTATTTGTGTGCTTCTACACACTGCCTAATTTAGCAGATATCTGGGGTCCTTCTAGATTGACAGTGGAAATAGTGACCCGCTGTGAAGCAGAAGACTTGTGTGGAGATGAAAAACAGTTTGACCATAGAAATTTTCAGTATTAAAAGTAATAATTATAAAAATATTAGGGCCGGGACATTAACACGTTCATTTCGATTAATTAATTACACAAAAATAACGCGCCAATTTTTTTTTTGCGCATTTTAATCGCACTTATTTTTACACCGCTGAACATTTCTCACTGGATGAGTTTCAGCTGATTATACTGGAGCACCAACTAGCATTTTTAATGTTCTGAATGTACTTGGAAGTAGGTATGCACCGATCCAGATTGGTCGATATGTTTGTGCGTTTTGTCAGTAAACACGGTCCTGTAATCAGCGGTAAATGCCATCAGGTGCATGATTTCACATTGAGCCGTATACACTACACACAGCCGTTGTTCACTGACGAGCTGCACAAATCCACGCTGATAAGGAACATGGTTCTGCACAGCTCGTCAGTGAACAGCGGCTGTGTAGTATATACGGCTCAATTTGAAATCACGCACGGCACAATATTGGTTTGTTGGACTTGGTTGACCAAAAATATTTTTTTGCTTAAGCTTATGTATTCAGTCATTATTCAATGTTATACTAAAAATGAAAAATGAAAAAACTTACTTCTCACTGTTCTCAGGTCAAATATTTTTATGTGATTAAAATGCGATTAATTTCGTTTCATTAATTACAAAACCTCTAATTAATTAATTAATTTTTTTTTAATCGAGTCCCGGCCCTAAAAAATATACATTTTATTAAATTATTCATTTTCTGATGTTAGCAGCACAGTATGAACAGGTAATGGTTCCTTAAAATGTCCTGCTGGTGTGATCATTCTCAAATAAGAACATGTGTGTGCATGCATGCACATGGAAATAAGTTGCACATGTGAATAGTTGTATTGTTTTTTTGCAGTTTTTTGCAAGTGTGAGGTGTGTGCATAAGGCTACAGAGAAAGACATGTCTGTGACTCACTAGAACTTCAGCCTTGCTTCTTACTGTCCAAAGGTCAGCTCCAGAAAAAAAAAAACTTGTAAATATTTCACAACATTTTCATTCGACAAATGAGCATCCACGTTCACCATGAAACTTTTATTAACCCAAGGCAGCAGAAAGTTCTGCTCTCCAAATGTGTTTATTTTCCCCTCTTTAAACAAGCATAGCAACAAAGTTCCTGCCATGAAGCCCAAAACCCATACTCCGTCATACATTGACAGTTCCCCTTACAATTAATTTGTATTACTCTACAATAACCTGCAAGATTGTTTCAGGTCAGAAGGTTCTGATTTGTGGTTACGAGTCCCTTTTCTTAGTCTGTCCATTAAAGGCCTCTTTATGAGCTCAATCAGTTGAATAGACCTTTAAAAAGACAAGAAATTATGTGTCATTAATGATAATTGATTTGAATAGGGAAAGTGGCTGTCAGGTGACAGTATGGGTTTTTATTCCTTCAGCAGAGCTTCTGTTTCGGGAAGTGCCGGAGGACGAGGTCAGGAGGAGCAGCACCCCCATCAAGACAACCGCCAGAAGACTGGAACAGACTTTTAAAAAGGTACGAGTCATTGGCCGTTCAGCCATTATATGAATAGCTAAATTTTGTGAAGAATAATAATGCAAGGTCACAGTTCCTTATCATCATGTGCAGAGCCACAGACTATAACCAGACATTAAATGCATAAAGAGTCAATGGTAACACTTTACCAAAAAAACATTGGTAAAATTATTTAATACACATGTATCATGAACTTTAGTTAAAACTTTTTAACACAAATGTCAACTAATTTAAACTAAAGACAGATGTGATGTGTCTAATTAATCTTTTATCTGTTTAAAATATACATTATGTCATAATCCACTCAATTATACCAATGCATGTAAGCAACTTAATGAACATTTTTAGCATTTATTAAACCAGGTATTCTATGTTCATTGTTAATTAATGTTTGTTTATAATACTTTAACTTTTATACATGTATACAATACATCCAAAATAGTTCATCCAAAAATTTACATACAGTCATTAATTACTCACCCTCATGTTCCAAACCCAGAAGACCTTTGTTTGTCCTTTGAATACAAATTAAGATATTTTTGATGAAATCTGAGAGCTCTCTGAAGCTACACAACTGCAATGTTCCAATGTCCAGAAATGGAGCAAAAACATCAAAGAAATAGTCCATGTGACATATGATAATATTTTTTGTGTACAAAGAAAAACCAAAATAAGTACTTTATCCAACAGTTCTTCTCCTCCTTTTCCTGTCTGCATAAACACAATGCACGAGCATGGGATTATCTTACACATCTCGTCAGTGAAGCTGATTATGTAATAAGTTAGAAAATGTCCATCAAATGCTTTTAGATGGAGTGGCGTTTAATACACAGAGCGTAGTTTACTAACAGACTATGCAACTCCACTCCACAAAGACATGGACTCCACCCACTGTCTAAACAAGCCAATCAGATAACAGCCACACTTTCCTGACCAGTCATTGCATTTTTCACTATAACCAAATCTTTACCATTGCTTTACAGTTAAGGCAAGCGTACAAAATGTGATTTTTGAGGTCATACGAGCTCACATGCGTTTTTTTTGGTTATCAAAGAAAATCGTCTCTTCTCGTATGGTCGGGGGTCGTATGGTGTGTGAGAAATTACGACAGTGCCTTACAAGCACGATCATTTTTAAACATGTCAAAAAACTTTGGGAGCTGTCGGATTAAAAGCGTGACGTGTGTGCTGTTGAACGAGCCGATTTGTTGAGAAAACTGAAAAAGACCAAATCACAAGCTAAAAAAGAAAACCACAGAAGAAGAAAGATGAACATGGCAGCGCCACAAAAAATTTAGATCATCGAGAAAACAACGTCACAATTTGTAGAAACTTGCATGACACGCTATGATTGTGTAATTTACAGTATCTTCCACGATGACGATTAAAAGAATGCACGCTTACCTCAAGCTGTTTTTGAAGAAAACAAAGTCCATGCTGTTCTCTGCCCTTCAGCCAAACTCTTTGCCATGCCCTTCGTTTTCTTTTCTTTTCTTTTCTTTTTTCGCAAGCCATTGCTGCCACAAAGAAAAGGATCTCTTCCTCAGAGTCCATGTTTTTGGCACGGTACTTTGTTTTTAATAAGTCTCATTTGATTAGTAAATTTTATTTAATTACAAACAAAGAAAAATATGGTTTTATTATTTATTGATAATTATAACTTTTGTAAATCTCTTTCCATTCTTTTTTTAAACATAATCTTTTTATTTGTAATAATACAACAAAAATCTCCATATATATATATATGTAAAAAAATTGGTGTGTCCAGTGTTATGGTTTTAATTTTGGCCAAGAAGTTTGCTTCTGTACATAACAATTCAAAAGTAGTAGGTCAAGTAGGTCACATGCACTCTGTCTAAAACTGGATAGAAAAAATTATGCGTGTGCTCTGGAAAAAAAAAACTAGTGTAACATAAAACAGCGGTAAAAACCACCTGTCTTCCTATAATATGGATTTAAGCCCTCAACAGCATAGCAAACACCCTAAGTCTCATTTGAATGAAACCAAACTGCTCTGTTTGCATTCGCTGACTCTGCTGGTGTTTGACAGCGGGCCCTTCACTCATTTAACACAAGCAAATCATTTGTCATTAGTATTTAGCCTGAGTAAATCAAGCTCACACTCTATTCAGAAACACTTGACTTCCCCTAAAGCAACATTTAGCTTGGTTCTTGCTGGAGGGGCTGGTGAGGACTGAGGGAACATTCTGAACAGAGGAATGAAATGGTTTGTAGAATAATTCGGAGCAGATGATGGCATTGTGAGCGGTGCCAGCAGCTGCCATATGGTCGTGTAATGGGGGCTGTCATCGCCTTTATTACCGAATGACAAGCACCATGTTAAACTTAATAACCCACAGGGGCAGACTGCTGTTTATGTGCTCCTGCAAACGCATTATAAATGAAATAATTTTTGATGGAGTTGTAGGAGGGGGGGCGAGTCGTTGTCAGCCAGCCGTAAAGGGGCCTAATGTTGTTTGAAAGGTGGTGTGCTGCGGCAGTGCGGCTGCGAGAGTGCTAAATAAAAGGCAGCGATTTGCCTGGGGGTATACACCCAGCAGGCATCCCCTCCTCTCTTTCACACCCTCCACCAGGATTTGACAAGCTGCCTAAATGGCCCTCTTTTATGTTTAGCCATGAGTAACAAATTTGGGGGGAATCACTGAGTGTCTGCTTGCCTGCCCCACAACGGACCCTTTCCATAAAGGCCAAATGAGAGTTTAAAGTACAAACGTCTCGAAAAGATGAGGTGATAATTTGCTGTGCATGTGCCTCTGCGTACTCCCACAGATAGAGCAGTTACAAAGTCAAATGGTCTCTCTGGAAAGCGAGATCATGCGGCTGCGAGAAAACAACCGGGTGCTACAGGAAGCCAAGGGAGCTCTGGCTGGAGAGCGGGGTGATCTGCAGGCCAGAGTTCAGCTTCTGCAGGAGTGCAAGGAGGCGGAAGAGGCCCAGGCCAGAGAAGAACGGGACCGACTGCTGGCCCAGATGCAGAGCTTTGAGAGACAAGCAAAGGAGGCCATGAAAGCTGCCACCCAGGCCAGGCGCAGGCTGCTCAAACTCCGCCAGGAGCTGGGAGTCCTTCGCGCAGACAGAGATTTCCAACGGTCCGCAGCTAAACGCAGGGCAAAAGCCACCACTCTGGCAAACAACAAGATCAGGTCTAGTGCACCCTGGGTTGACGCCTCCAGCAGAACGCGCATGCGCTCGACGCTGAAAAGGATGGACAGTCCCGCCAAGGACGACTGGGAGGACATGAGTGCAGACAGGTACTTCCCCCACCTTTCACTATCCCTGTCTCTTTCTCGCTTTCCATCTCTCACACTCTCATTATTTTTCTGACTGTAGGGACAGCACGCATATGCAAAAACACAAGCAAACGGGTGATTGAATCCCAGCTTCTGTCTAGTTGGTATTCAAAAGAGAAAAAAAAGAGCAAGAGGGGGGCAGAAAGAGGGAAAAAAATCAGATCCTTTGAATTATCCTGGGATGTCTTGCTAGGAGCTTATTGACTGAAATTTGCATGTAGAATTAGCCACCTCTGAGCAGCCGAGTTGAACCGATGCCAGGAAGCACCTGAACCCGCCCGCAGCACCTCACTTTCTGCCCAATGCCATTTTCCCAACGTCACGAGCCCAAAATTGACAGTTTGGCAGGTTAATTTAATTTGTGATTCCTTTGCATATTTATCACTGACAGGAGGAGTCCTAGGCAAACTCTGGCCAATCAATTGAGTTTTCCTCTTGTGACACTCTTATTCAGCTGTGGTCCCAGCATCTCCTTTCTCTCCTCCTCTTCCTATATTTTTTCTAATTTAACTGGATAAATTTTAAATGACTCTGTTCGGCTCTCTAGCAGATGTCTACAAGCTGTTTAACATCCTCAGAAATCTTCACTAATTATTTCATGAAAGTTTTATGTCACCTCCTGCATCAGAGTTTATGGAATGATGGATGGTATGATGATTTCCAATGATACCAGTTCAGATTTATTTCACCCAAATGCACCACTACTAACAGAACGGCATGCTGGAAGCTTTCCAAATCTGTCTCCAAGAGGCTCTTGTATGAGATGCCGCAGCGTTTAGAGTGTCCCAACTGTGCCTCAGCAGTTTGAGTTACACTCCACACATGGGCGTTTAAGTTTCTGGGTTGTCTGCTTTTCTGCTAATTAACCACTCTCATGCGAATGCTATAGAGTGCCACATAGTAGTCCCCAATATATCTCTTTATCTTGGTAAATAAGTCAACTTTATCTCTGCAGTGACAGTGAAGAGTTCTCTGACAGCCTGGAAAGTCGATATTCTGTTCAAGCCCGTGGAGTTTCAAGGAAAACTCAGGTTTGTTACACAAAATGTTTATATTATTTTTAGGACCTTGCAGTATTCTCCTCCTTTCTTTTTACAATTTTTCAAAAAGTCTTTATTTTAACTTTATTGTTATGTGTTATATGTACTTACTATAGTAATAACAGTAAATTATGCATAATTACAAGGAGCTAAATTAAACTTCAATGCTAATGCTAGAGTAAGTACAAGTAAATTTATATTACTTGTTTTTATTCTTATTTGTATAATAACACTGCAACAAGGACACCTTGAAATAAAGTACAACTGAAATTTCCTCAAAACGTTTGTCCGCGCAGACTACATCCTGCAAGCTAGGCTATATCTGAAAATGCATATTTCCCTACTACTGTATATAGTAGGCAAAAAACATTATTCAGGGGGCAACCTAATGTTTCCGGCAAGATTCTTAAGTGTGCATCCAGTGGTCACTTTACAATCCCATGGGGCCTTGGAAGAGGATTTGTAAATGGCAGTAAATCAATGCAACTGATGCTGGTAAGTTACACGACAATGACAACATGACAAATGGATTCCATTCATAAGACACATTTCCTAACTACTTAAAACAATTTTGAACAATTACTCTCTGTAATTTTTCGATGCTGACAGCTTCCATGGAATCAGTTTCTCAATCTGGCAGGATCTAATCCAATCGGCTGGCTTTACACAGCTTCTTAGTGCACATAGGTATTTTTTTGTTTGTTTGTTTGTTTACAAGCTGCTATGTTGATACAGAGTCTGCGAAGAGATACAAGGAAAAGAAATAGAGGTAGAGTTATTTTACAAATGAGCATGAGAGAAAAGCAAAGAGAACAATTTCTAAAACACGTGTGTGTATATATATATGTGTGTACAGTATATAATTTTGAATATATGTAATGTACAGGGTTTTTTTAATGTGTTGTAGGTGCCATATTAAATATGGTATAATAAAAGCACTCCACCTTATCTAGCAACAGTACAAACTGTGATCAATTCGTCTTGTGATTTATATGCTCAAGCTTTTTTAAAGTCTGGGGGAATTCTGATAAATGTCTGGTTAATGTGTTTTTATTGTTCATCAGCCAGAAAGGAAAAAAAACACATTCTGAAAGGGATTCAAACAGAAAGCTTTAGTTAGAAGTTTTTGAATATGACATCTTCTCAACGATCGGGCTCGTATAATTGGTTGAGGCAATGTTGCTGTATCCTCAGAGCCTAAGTTGTAACACTTTTGAACAGAATCAATCTACAAATAGCTTATTTATAGTTAAAAAAATTACGCTCTTCACCTTGAAATTGCCTCTCTTCATTTGCGGAGCTTAGAGTTCAAAAAAACATTTTCTTCTTGACTTTAAGCAGCTGTGTCGATTGGGAGATGTGTATCAGAGGTGTCTGTTCCTGTAAAGTGCGATCTCTTCTCGACAGACTCTCAGGGCTCCACTGGCTCTCCCCCATCCCCTCAGGGAACGTGGAAGCTCCATATCTTCTCCTCTTTTCGCTTCCTCTCAGCTCTACAGCTGTCAGCCCTCTCTTAGATCCTGCCTGAATGCCTCTGTGTACTCGTCAACCGTTCTGGCTCACATCGGTGTGACAGTGGAGCAGAGCACTGCGCCGCCCGTGTCACACTAAAGAGCTTCTGAATAAATCCGTGATCAAACCCACAGAGAGGGAGAGAGAGACTGATCAAAACCTTTTTAAATAGTGTTCGATACAAATGAGGGGAAAAGCCAAAGCCCCTTTGATGTGACTACAAACGCTTCCTCTGTGTCACTCTGCCGTGAGCCGCCATGTTACGTTATGTTAAACTGTTGCCCCAGCTTTTCGTGTCATGTGTTGTGTGTTTCCACCTCTTGCCTGCTTGCAGGGCTGCAGGTACATGCTGATCTGCCCCACGGACAGGCCTGGAGAGGAATCTCAAACCAGAAACATCCAGTTCCAAGGTAACCTGGTTGACGCAACTGTGCTCAGGCGCTTGCGTAATGATTGATTGTTTGCTCTTGATTGCTTGGATGGCCCTGATCTAATAAATACATTTATATTTTTTACAAAAAACAATTATTTACATTTTTATTATTTCACATTTCACAACTGTTATACTGCATTTTAAATCAAATAATTTCATTGAATAAGAGACTAATTTCTAAAACATTAAGCATTTAGCTTTTTTTGCAATTACAGGAATACATTTTAAGATCTATTCAAATAGAAAACATTTGAAAATTTGTTATAAAATACTTCACAATATCACCGTTTTACTGTCAATTTTATTAAATAAATGCAGCCTTGGTAAACATAAGACACAATGGCAAACTTTGAACATTGGAATGGTAGTGCAAAGCTAACTGAAAGCACAAAGGAAAGTTTCATTTGAAATATTTTTTATAGGAACACAAGCACATACCATGATGCCCGTTTTGTAGTGGGGAAAACTGCACAATTACAAAATGCGGTCCTCTATATTGTATTGTTTAATGTTTTGTTATTGAACGCATAACTTTATGTTTAAACCAAATCTTCAAAAGGGTTTAACCAGAACACAATTCTGTATGAGAAGAGTGTAAGAAATTAAAATAACATTTAACTATACAACTTTAACAAAAATATTAACTTTACAAAATACATTATTTTGTAAAATAATATTATAGTCACAGCACTCACAATAATTTTCAAATTAAAGCAGTGGCTGTAATACTGTGGATATAATATTGTTATCATACTAGCTGGTTTTGTACTGTAAGGCATAATTAAAGTCTAGTTACAACCTCAGTTATCCGCTGTCAGCTTGGAAGAGACTGACGGTAGCATTGTGTCCTCTTCACTACCCTCAGGTGCCTCCCTGCAAAAGATCAGAAAGAAAAGAATTTCAAAGTCCCATGCTGTTTTGCAGCAGCGTCTTCTGTCCCTCCAGCAGCAAGTCGCAGCTCTACAGGCAGACAAACAAGCAGCACAGCAGCTCGCAGCAGAGCAGAGCCACAGACAACTGCAAACTCAAGTGCAGTTAGACTCCCTTCTCCAGCAACTCAATGCCAGCAAGCAGCTTTCAAAGGTACTGAGAGACCAGAGCCTCTCCACTAGCACTTTATTAACTCCTGGAGCTATTTACTTATTTATATGTTAAAGAATCTTACATAATTATTGTTCCCAAAAATTCAATTCTTAGAGATAATAAAAATAACAAAGCTAAACAGTAGTGCTATCAAACGATTAATCATGATTAATTGCATCCAAAAAAAAAAGTCTTTGGCTATGTAATATACATGTATTCTGTAAATATTCATTATGTATATATAAATAAATACACACACAGTATTTATTTTAAAAAATATCTCCATGTATATATTTAATGTAATTGATATCATATATAAATGTTTCAAATGTATAAACATAATATTACTCTTAAATATATACACGCAAGTGTATGTGTTTATATATGCAAAATAAATATACACAGTATGTAAACAGAGATTTTTAATGAATTTATCATTTGACCAAATAGCTAAGATAAAATTTAAGGTACGACTTTAAACCTTTTGCTTTAAAGTAAGTGATGTATTAATGTATTGATTTATTTCAGTATTAGTCATTACAGCTTTTTCATACTAAATATGCATAATACATATTATTATATAGCACATCAAAATACTATGGACTGCAGGAAAGAGAGCCAGAAAAGCCTTAGAGAAGAAGGAAAAAAAAAAAAAGGTTACTAGATAAAAAAGTGTTTATATTTAAAAGTGCTGTTATATTATTGTTTTTCAATTCTTTAATTTGAATTGCACTTAGCCACACTGTTTACAATATTTACATTATTCATAACTGTTTATTTTAATGTTATTAATTATTTAACCGTTTGTTTATCGATTCTTGTTTTTTGTGGAGACAGACTTTATGATGCTCATACTTATATCAATTTGTTTTCAAGTGCACATGCACAGTGTTGTGTGCTGGCTCCAGTTAGACTGTGCAGTTGGAAATGCCAAGCCCATTTGAGATTTGATTAAGACTCTTGAGTGGAACAGGAGGTCAAGATAAACGCCCTGGTGTCCAGGCCATCTCTTTTTTTCAAAACACACCCTGCCGCAATGACACTTTGCGAGTCTGTGTGTGTGTTTGCACATGCGCATATATGACTGTTTGTTTGTTTGACTTCAAATCTTGCATTATTAATGGAGTGGTGAAAGGGCAGCAGGTTGAGTGCCCCTGCACGCTGCCCCCTGCTGCCCTGTAGTGTGATCACCCTCTTTAATTGGCTGTGGAGGTGGAGTGCCCAGATTTGATCCTCTTGTCTGATGAGGTGATGAAAATCAAAGTAGTTTGTGGAACATGAGTATGTGTGTAGTTTATGTTCATTTGAGAATTCTGTGTCTTTTTTTTTCTTTGGCTTGTGTAGCAATGGTTTTTGCATCAACAAAAACAACAGCAAAGATAATATTTTATGTATTTGTTAAATGGCTTATTTTTTGACTATGTGCTATGAATAAAGGCCATTATTACCGATACCAGTACAATATTAAGTATATTATAGAACAGACATTTTTTACAAAATTCATTAACAACTCTATCAAAGAAATTAGTCAAATATGGAGCTTGTTTTTTAATTTAAGCCTACAAAGACAAAATTATTTTCTGGCAGTATTCAGTGCATATGAATGGGCCTGTACACAGGACATGGACACACATACCAGAAGCGTTCAATCGGAAGAGAGTGCAAAAATGAATGAAACCGATCTCTGCAGCTGCCAAGCTGGTCGTCTAGAAAATAATATGCGCGCTTTTCATGATTATTAGGGTAATCTGCAGGAAGCGCAAAAAGACAATCCGTGAAGTGTGAGTGTGATAAAGACTGAACAAAAAATCTGTTCTTAAGAACATATTTGATAACTTTATTGCAAGCACATTGCAAGTACATATTAGGCAGTGAGGCAAATATTAATACTAGTTGATTAAAGGCATCACCAGTGCAGTGCACTATTGCAGCCAAGATAAAAGACAGCAGCCATCAGCTGGAGTAGTGTGGGTCTTATAGCTTGGGTGTCAAATCCAGCTCTGCACCTTTGAATGTAAATATACTCGTGTATATTCATGACTTCACCTAGCCGTATGCTCTGCCTTTTATTCTAGATAGAATTATTAGAATGGTGTCTGATTCCACTGCCAAGTAAAACGCTCCTCCACGTATGCAGGAAGGAAATAAGAGAGCAATTTTGTCCACAAAAAAAATTAATCTAAATAAATAGTAGTTTTGACATGTTAAAAATGAATCATTCGCATGATATTTCAGCAGTGTACTATTTTAGTCTGCTCTTGGGGTGTTTTCAGAAAGTCATTGGTGACATGAAAAACCACAACTGTGTTTGGTTCACTTTCATGCAAAAAGTTGGTTCTTTTTGTTGGAACAAATTTTACTGTACACTATTATCAGAAAATGTTATATTATAATATATTTTATATTATATTTATATTAGATATAATTAGGAATATATATTGAATTACAACATAGGAAATATAGCTGTTTTTTATTTAAGTTGAAGTTTAACTAATTAGAATTTCTGACTAAATTAGTCCTTTTTTCTGTAATTGTATTGTAATACTTTTATCACGAGCCAAGTTCCGCACTTAAAATAAGCACATTACTTTTATTCATTCGCAAATTCTGGTGTTTTTTTTTCCCCTTTGTGTGAGAGTCTGTGTTTCTTCTGTATTAGTGTTCGTGTCGGGTGTCACACTACTCTCAGCTCACATTGATCCCTGTGCCCTTTGTGGTCTGGTATCGATCCTTTATTTTGCTCATTTTAATGTCTCTCTCTCTCTCTTTCTGTCTCTCACCCTCTCTCTCATTATATTGTCTAGGCAGAAAAGACAACGCTCCTGTGATAAATGGCCAAGTTCAATTAAAGCTTGAAGTGGAGTAGTCGTGCTGTGGCAGAGTTGAAGTGTCACAGAGCTCTTGTAGTGATCACACGGATGTCATATGCAGTATTAGCAGAGAATGGATCTCTTATTACAGACTCTGTGATGTATATTAGATGAGTTGAATGGCTTCTCACTTCCCTACATGTGTTAGAAATGCGCTGATGGTTGTTTTAGCAGCACCTGATATAATGCATCTGCTGTTGTGTGTGTGTGTGTGTGTTCCTTGTTCTCTATAAGTGGAACACATGCTCAACAGTGAAGTGACACTTTCATCAGTCAATCACAGTCCATATCCCTGGGGAGTTTCCAGCTGATGTCTCCTTTTTTTCTCTCTCTCACCTCTCTCACTCCTTTCTTAAATAAAGAATTAACATATTTTGTTTTATTAAGTTCTCCAACCACAAGTTGGTGCTGTGACACAATAAATGTAGGTGACAAAAAAGGGCTGTACGTGTCATGAATCGGAGCTCGTGTTGTTACGGATGACAGAGGAAGTACACTTGATGTACTTTGACAGGTTGGACACGTTCACCTATCTACCCCCACTCAGGTCAGCTTTCTCATGAAGACTGCTGTCACACCTTTGAGCCGTTCAGATTAATCATGGCGGTGGGATTAATCATAGTGTGGCAGAACCTCTCCTATCACCACGGCGGAGGGACTTGACAGCCTGTTTGACAGGCCGTGCCTGTAATATGCGTAATTTGCAGGTGTAGTCCGTGTTCCTCTTTTAGGAAGGGTCGGGATTACCTCAGGATTAGACTTCTCTTCTGACAGGGAGGCTTTCAGAGGCTGTTAGCGCTAAGCCAAACTAACCTCCCCACATCTCGTCCGAGTTGGGTGAGAGAGACGAGTGTGACTGGATTCTAACAAGCTTGACAGTTTAATTTACTGCTCCAGGTGACTGACTGGTCATGGCAGTTCGTAAATCACTGATCTGTAGAAGCCGTCTACTCAAGCATTCTCACAAAAAAAAATTCTAACAAAGGATTCTTGGAGTCTATGTACAATTTGAAAGAATGAAACGTTACAAAATGCTTTTTTAGGACTGTATTAACTCCTTATAGAAATTAATTCAATATGCAGCACAATTGTTTTCAACACATTTAGCAAATGTTATATTACTGATATAGATATTTTTTATTTGTGTGTAACACGATTATGTTCTACATGATACATTACACATAAATATACTATATGTGTATATAATAATACATTTAAAAATGTACACCTTTTTATCTTTAACAGTGAGTCTCTCGCAAAGGTATTATCATATCTTCGTGGCCTTGACATCAAGCAATCTGAAAACCTGTGCTTCATCGGACAGCTTATTGGGGACCAGAGGATGTGTCAGCATGTAGACAAAAAGCCACATGATCCTCCCGAGCAGGGTCATTTATTAAACCCTCAGTTTACTGGAAACACCATCACTGCCTCTCAGTGTGTCTTTCATTAGCACAAACCTAAAAAAAAACAAGAAAGAGAAAGATAATGCTCTATTAAAAGGTCAGAAACCAGATATCAGCAGTTGCATGTTTGAGATGTTCCGCAAGAAACTGTGTATGTGTGTGTGGATGTTTTCCTCTTATTTGCCCCATATTGTATGCTGGGTGCAGTAAGAAATCATTATGTTTGGACAGAGGGTGAAGTATCGCATCTGAGTGTTGTTATAAACTCTGTGGTTTTATTCCCCAAACAGGGCTTTGTGTTATTCACTTAGTTCTATGCAGTAACTGTGTATGTTAGTGAGCGAGTGAGCAATTAGTCCTAGTGCTCAGCTTTCAGCTCTACGCAGTGCTGGTAAACTCCCAGAGTGCACTGGGACGAGCCGACAATGGCTCTATTAAAGCTGACAATCAACAAAAAAACGGAGGAATGATCTGCCTCCTTATTAGCATAAAGCTTTAATCGGATTTAGGGCTTTAATCACAAACTGCTACGTAGTCCTTAGCCTAAATAAAATGCTCCTTAATCATAAAATTCGCCAGAAAATGTTTAATCAGACTTTTGCCTATTTGTCATGCAGCCCGCTTAATTGATACTTATCTGCTCCTTTGTTCCGCAGCTGTAGGAGCTCGTACATGTGGATTTGTTTATTGGTTATTTGTGTTTTGGTGAGTAGAAGCAGGCGTGTGAGCTGGCTGGTCTGGAGCAGCAGAAGGCATCTCTGCAGATGGAGTTAGAGCAGTGGAGACGAATACGGCAGCAAACGTCAATGAACCCCCCTGCCGTGGACCCCGAGCGCCTGCAGGCCCAAGTCAAACAGCTCACTCACCGACTGAAGGTCTTTTACAATTATTTTCATTCCAGTAGGTTCAACTTATTTTGTATTTGATTGATAGATTAAAACAGGAACCTGTGTGGGAAGATTAGCATCAGTACATAAGCCTGTTTATATTTTGTACCTATCAAGTCACTGTTTTTGAAAGTACTTTTTTTTGTAAAGGCCTGAATATTTCTATTCATTATTTACATTTGAATTTGCATATTTAGCAGTTATTTCTATCCAACGCGATTTATGAGGAAAATAAGAAACAATTCATCTCATGGCTACAAAATTGGCATACAATTTTAAGTTTATTTAAAAAACAAAAACAGAAAACAACGTATATATATGATATAATATAAAATAATATAATACAATATAATATAAATAAGGAATAACTAACAACGGGCCGTTGAATTATTGACAAATAATGCACACCTTGAGGTAATAATGAGGCCGCGACATGCAGTAGAGTGGCTGTTACACCTCGGGTGGGTATTGTTTTTCAATAATTCAACTGTCTTCAAATATTAAAGAATGTTAAATAATTTTAGTGTTTGTTTATGTATACTCTGCAATAGTTTCACAACCATTTTAGACTATAGTATGATAAGAAAAAGAGCTGATGATAAAAAAAAAAGATGATGATAATAATTTTAAATCTATTATTAATATATTATTAGATATTATTATATTATTACTATATTATTAGTTAGATAAATACATAGATTTATACAATATGTTTGGATGGATTTAATGGCCGGAACATACCAACAGAAAAGCTGAAACTTGAAACAAAGTTCAAACATGCATTGAAATGTTAAGTTTGACTTTCTCCATTTGAAGTATGTTTTTTCTCTTTTTTTTTTTCTTCTTCTTTTCTTTTTCTCACCATAAACAAGATTTTTGGTCTATAATATCATCCAATTGAAATATGGGGTCTGGCACTGCTCTTTATATTTTTGTGTTGGTCTCAATGGTAGTGTCATGTTCAAGAGACAGGAGAGTGTGTGTGGGTGTGTGTTATATGCAGTCAGGATGTGTGCTACATAAACGAGTCCTCCATTCCTTTCAACTAAAGACAAGGTGCACATACAAATATCCATCATTCACATGATCACAGGCATCCCACCAACTCAAGCTGTCGTCAGAGTTTTCAGTGTGCCTCTTACCTTGACACACATTCACAGAGGTTGAACAAATCTGCCACTAAATAGATCAAAACCCAGCATAATAAATAATGCTCTAAATGATAAATATAAATATACAGTTCTACAATGCATAATATAAGATTTAGTGACAAATAAGGATGTCTGAGATGACGAATAGGAGAATTACAAAAAAAAAAATCTACAAAAATGTATTTGTTTGCAAATGATGAAAAATACATTTTCACTTTATTTTATTTGACCAACCTTGCCTTTTCATTAAAAGGTCAGCATATCTTACGTAATGTAATATA
The DNA here is from genome assembly GCA_032359435.1 of Enteromius unitaeniatus. Taxonomy (NCBI): domain Eukaryota; kingdom Metazoa; phylum Chordata; class Actinopteri; order Cypriniformes; family Cyprinidae; genus Enteromius; species Enteromius unitaeniatus. Next base: position 3,159,662 of record JAUMHI010000033.1, on the reverse strand, counting down.
AAAAAATAATAATAATAAAACAAATACTGACCATTGTGTACCATCATGAGGTGATTCACTCACTGTGATTTATTATCGAAACAGAAATTGTTATTTTCTGTTTATTATTTCCTTTATGGTTCTCTTGTCATGATGACAAATAGATTTGCCTGCTGACTTCGATATGGTTAACCTTTTTCTTCAAAGATTTACCATTTCATTCCTGTTTAAGAAATAATTATAAAATATATATCAAACTACTGTAGATAATTGAACTTTTTTTTATGAAATATTAATGAAACGTTTTATTTTATTGCAATATCCTGGTCGTTAAATCACCTAAACATTCATTTATTTACTTTAAGCCCAACAAAAACACACATATAACTGTACATACTTTTAAATTGCGTCATAGATCTAAATAAAAAATCAACATCACATCGTTGACCATATGCCCATACACAGAGCATATGTAGATGTGTATATTTCTGTGAAACAGATGTGAAGCAGCATCCTCATTAAGCATCCCGATGGCTCAATATTCATAAATGAGTCCTGCACGATGGGATATCAGATGATAGGATAAATGTGTGACTCTTTCTCTCTACAGAATGCCAGCAGTGAGATGAGCAAACACACTGCTGCTAACAAGAGCCTGAGGGCTCAGTTAGATGAAAGAGATCAGACACTGAAGGAACTGCACGAGAGGTAAATGCTCTCTATCCCGGCTCTTGACTGCCTCTCTTTCCTTCTTAGTCTTGAGGTATTCACACTTCTTCACCCTCTATTTCTCTTTCTCGTGCTCTGGGTCACATTTGCAGTGTCTGATTCCACCATGTGGCAGACTTCAACACCATTCGTAGGTTTTCAAATCCATGATGCTAGCTGCGTATAGAGATACATACAAGCAGACAGAAAGAGACAGTGACAGGAGCTGTAATTTCCTTCCCATGTAGTTATGCACTATCGTCATAAGATGCCTTGCCTTGGGCACCGGGTCTGACAGTCTGTTGTGTTAACTGGTTGCCTTCTCCCTGTCCTTTTTACTTCCTTCGTTTCTTTTCTTTCCACATCACTCATTTTGAGACATCTCAGTGGGATATAAAATGGCTTTTGTAATAAATAAAACATTTAGCGAAGTTTTGCCATTAAAATCTGCCATTAAGGCAAATACTATATACTTTTTTTTTTTTGTTTGCAATTTTTCATCTCAAGAAAAAATTTATCTTGTTTGAAGACATTCACATCCCTACTGGAAAACGGAGATTGAGATTGAGAATTGCCCCCAAGATGTGCTTGCTCAGAAGTGTGTGAATGTCGCATGGTGTGTCCGCAGACACACAAAACTCTGGGGTTTCACAGCAGTCAGTGACAACATGTGAAATCACAGATGAGGAGTCCCAGTGAGCAGAAGCCGCCTTACGCCACGCAGCTTGTTTAAATGAAATACATGTCTAGACACTGTAAAAAATACATCTGCTGCACTGCCTTCAAAAAAAGTGAATTTCAAAGCATGCTGCCATGTCCTGAGTCAATATCCGGCGCAGAGGTCTCTGCCTTATTCATAAAGGCCTGCCTTTCATGTGCCGCCTGTTGTCTTTCCATATAAATGTATTCAACTCCTTTGTTTTCTACTGCAAACTGCGCATCCATGATCTATGAAAGCACTTACAACTGTATTAGCATCCAAAATGCATTCTGAATTAGCAATCTAGCACCTCAACACCAAAGAAACAAAGCGGAGAGCGCGAAGGAAAGCGTTCAAACGATTTAGCGAGCCAGGCATTCATAGAGGAGCTGTTTTGAGGCTCACACCAGTCATCAGTATCACCATCCCGCTATTCTTTTTGTGCGAGCTTCCCCCTAAAATAAATGTTATAGATCTAATTGCCATTTGCTCTCTTGAGCTTTGGGAAAGATGGAGTGAAGTGGGGGAGGATGAGTGAAGCGTGGCTGTAAGTCAACAGGAGAAACGCTTCGTCCACTCTACAGCGGGGTCAATATGGGTTTTCTCATTAATGGCTGTTGGGTAACCTGACTCCATTTCCCCAGGCCACCCGGTCTTATTTAATTTAATGTCACTCCAATAAGAAGCTCTCACATTTATTCAGTGCATTTGCTTCAGGCACTCTCTCTCTCTCTCTCTGGAATTTGAGGATATTTATTTAAAAAGGACCTTTACTCATCATTACAGCAGCTCTGGTCAAGGAGGCAGTCCATAAAACAGCCCTCAAATGTTAACATATTCCAACACTTTTATATGTCAGAGATGTGTAGATGCTTAAACTGTTTAGGAGGAATCTGGTTACAATACTGCTGGGGTTTTATTTGTTTTCTCTCTGTTCAATAATTCATTTCCATTTGTTAATTTTTAAAGTCAGCATGTCCACATTAAAAAACAATAAAAAATGATGTTTATGTTCATGTGTTTACGTACAGGGTTGGTGTTTTAGAGAGGGATGTGACAATGAAAAGGCAGCTGGTGGAGGATCTCAGGTGCAGACTAAAGATTTGCCAGGACTCCGAAAGGAGCCATAGAGCAGTGACTGAAGACTTGGAGAAGAAAGTAGGTCCTGCTCGAACAACAGATACTATACTAGCCATGGCAACAGCCTTGGAGCAACCTGGATTTAATTATTCTCTCTGCCGTTATTGATTGTGTCACTCATCCAGAGTCTGAACTTCCTAGGCTTCCACATTTCACTGTCTGTTTAAAAATATTGCAGTAATTGAATTTTCGGTCTCAGCGACCCCACTCTTATTTAATAACAATTACTTTTCTTTTTTTAGATGAAATCTCTTACTGATGAATCAACTAACCGGAAAGCCCTCGTCGACTCTCTAAAGAGAAGATTGACAGTTGCCACTGCAGAAAAAAATCAGCACGAGGCAACCAGCCAAAAACTCAAAGAAGAGCTTCAGAAAAAGGTTCAAGAGCATCTTTTCATTGCTCAGTAATTTTTTATGTTACTTCAGTATTTTTTTTTTACTGGTGCTTATCCTGCGTTGTATTGTATCTTTCTTTCTTTCTTTTTTTTTTCTTTCTTTCCTCATTATTCACCTAATTACCATCAGTCTCATTTGATGTTTGGCCCGAATGCCACACTTTTCGTTTCATCTTTTGCTATTGATCTGTGGGTTCATTGTTATTTTACAAGATATCTATTATATATCTATTATCTATTCGTAATATAATGTCCTAATTCATGAAATGATTGTTAGAAGTTATTTAAGGTGTGTTTGGTTTGTGATTTCTGCTTACACATCCTCAGGAACAGAGAGTGGCTGTCCTCCAGGCGCGCATAAGCGAGCGCGATCAGGCCATGGCTGAGCTGGAGCAGACTGCGTCTAAACAGATGCACGGTTTGGCCGAGCAGAGCTCTCAGGCTTTGGAAACACTGCAGAGAAAACTTGCCCTCGCCGAGTCCCAGCTGCACCAGTTCCACACATTCACCAAGGTATCAAAACCGAAAACATTCAGTTTGTCTTCGTTTTAGTTTTAGGCCGTTTACACTTGGTGTTAAATTTAAGTGATTAATCCAATCAGCTGATACATATTAGAGTGCTGTCAAACGATTAATCGTGATTAATCAAGTTTTTCTTTGCATAATATATTTGTATGTAATGTGTATATTTATTAAGTATATATAAATACAAACACATGCATGTATATATGAAAATATGTTATGTTTATATATTAAATATATTTAGATATAATATCAAATATAAGAAAATAAATATATAAATGCATTTACATGTAAATACTTTCTAAATATCTAATCTATAACATAATAACATAACATGTTAACATAATAAATAAACACATATTATGTAAAGAAAAACGTTTATTTTGGATGCGATTAATCGTTTGACAGCACTACACCTGGCAGTAACATCTCTAAAAAATGGTCTCCTGTGATTGAATCAGTATTTGTGGCTAAATAGATGAAATAGGTAAGATTATGATGAAGATGAAAGAAGGCAGGAAAATAAAGTCAAGAAAATTATTCTAAGCAAAAATTACATTTTAAAGAATTTCAAATGGAATTTTTTTATTAAGTTGTGCGATGTTGATATGAGGCATTCAGAATTATGTTTTGCTTTTTTTGCTCTTTATTTTCGCATTACCACTTATTAAAAAAAACTGCATGTAACCAGTAAAATAAGTTTTAAATAGTGGTTGATTGACAGGTGAGTAGGTGGCCCTTGTTGTGCTGATGCAGTCGGGAGAGACTAGCGTTTACATTACAAATGCAACGAGGTCATTTGCTTATTTTTTTTTAATCTAGCGAATGTGGTTTCAGCGATTAGATCACAACACATTTATTTAGCACTCTGCGCTTGTGATCAGTTCACCTGAAACAGAATGTGTAAACGGGGTGTTAGATGCAAGGTATGATCAATACACAGGCCCTAGAGAGAAGAAAATATGGATTTGATTCTAAAATTCCTTTGCAAAAAAATCTGTCGTCAAAAGCCAGTGTGTTTTTGTAGCCTGTGGTTTGGTATAGTCAACATAGTTAACCTGTGGCTGATTCCTGCTAGTGTGTTAATGATGGTCCCTGTAGACAGCCCAGCTCTCTGGCCTACATCCCCCTGTCATGGATTGATGAGCTTTGAACATGCCATTCTGTCAGGAAGCTTCAAGAGGGATCTTTTGGGATGATTATAATGCCATTTGGGGATCCACCGAAGAGCTTTGTTTGAATTATGCAAATGTATGTGGCCATGAGTAATTGATAGCATGTAGTGTATTATAGTGCAGGTGCAACAGGAATGATTTCATGCGTTTAAACTGCAGGAATAGTTCAAATTGCATTAAATGCTTGTTGCAGTAATAAAGACATCTTTAAGACGGCGTGCTAGATTAGTATAACATGAAGTCATTAAGAGAGCTCATTAAGACCGCTATATACAGCGTTTACTTGTGCTGCTGGTAAACATTTACCTTCCCTGTTCAAGTGGTGTTGAGAGTGAAAAATGGCAAATGTCACAAAAGATTGAAGATAAAGTCTAATTTATTTTCTCAGTAATTTCCTCAGTAGTTTATCTTCTAATACAATCCAGCGTGGTTTAATGCAGGTAAGTCATTTAAAGAGGATTTTTTTTTTCTCCTCCGCTCCTCTAATCCTTCTCCTCTGCAAGAGAACTGCTAAATTGGCCCTGTGGCTAGGGTGATTGTGGGTAAGAACCCTTCTCCTCTTGGCCCCCATCACGCTATCCAGCAGCTCGGCTGGCTCTCAAGAAGCGGCCAGGGAAGATGTGCAGAGTATGTGATAAATTCACTTAATCTCTTTCTGGATTTTTCTGCGCACTGGGCTTAGGTCAATTGAATCTACCCTTTGACTAGTGACAGTGAATATCTATTAAGCTTTAAATAAAGTCATATGCTCTTTTGACAGTTTGTTGATGAGCTGGGCATCCCTCTGGAGAATTTTCAATGTTGCAGGTTTAATAATGTTTATGTAGCGTATGTAAATGTAAAGCGAAAGGGAAGTGAAAGTTCACATTGACCAATTTATCTAAATTTCGCAGGAATTTTCTCATGTTGTGGACCTCTAACAATTATTATGTGAAAAACTCGTTCAATTTTCGCTCAAGCTTATTGCAGCATAATATGCATTGACATGGCATTTGTTGAACAGTCTTCAGACTTGAGACAAACGTATTGTGTGTTTAACCCCGGTCACAGGATTACAGGAGTAAAACACAATTTATATATTATAAATTGTATAACTTAATGACATGACATTCTTTTTTTTATGTAATGTTTTGAATTGTCCACTTTCATAATGAACATATTATTCATATCTGAATTCCAATTTATTTTTTTTATATATTTTTTTCAGGATAATAAATAAAAGTGACAACTGTCCTGATGTCATTTTAAAAACCATTATCTTAAAGGATGAAGTTCTTCTAAGAATACAGAAACAATTTTGCACTGGATTATCAGATATCTGGACGGCTTCATTTAATATTTGGTCTTAGGTATAAAATGCCAGAGGAAGGTGTTGTCATGTCCCCAAAATATTTCAGTCAAATGAATGAAATATATGAAATATATTTCATTTCATTCTGATGTTTTTTCATGTCTTTTGGTAGAAAAGAATCCTACTTGACTAGATATTAAAGCCACCCCCCAGGAGTTTCACTGTGGAATTTAATGCTGTTTTTAAGATTTAAGAAAATAACATATTAACTAAAACATATACTGTACCTTGAAATCAATCATCACTATACACTATTATACTAGAATTTCTATTTTGAATTTCTATACTAAAAGGGTACAACTCTCCCTCAAACTAAAATTGTAAGTGGAAACAGGAAACCCATGTATATGCACACAGGTTATAATTTCCCAGTTGTTGTATATACTGTCGTCGTCATAATTTTTGGTTTGTTTTATTATTATTATCTTTGTAGATTATTGTCTTATTTTTATTATTTGTTCTGGGTGGATAAAAGAAAAAAAGTTAAAAGCACATTTGTTGTAATGTACATTTTTTGTTCTTCCTGCAAAGATATAGATTTTTTGTATACAATATGCAGTGAAGATTTGTAAAAATATCAGAAAAAAAGCTGAAAATGAACACCCTCATTACTGCGTGTCAAGGTCTTGAGTCTCTTAAAATAGCTGTTTTTCTTGGCAGCAAACTGCACATTTACGCTTCATTGCAGTATGTTAAGTCACCTCTGCTTTGAAGTACACCTAATACCCTCCCGCACCCAAATGAACATAAATGATTGTTTTTAGAGTTCACAACTGATAAAGACATTTGCTAGTTAAATTGCTTTAGTTTTTAATGGCATCGCTGCACATTGGTGGTGTGTGAACAAGAGGACGCAAGACTAGCCTTTATGTAATCCAATAGCATCCCCTGAAATATAATGAAGATCCATTTGATGTATTTATGATGAAGGCTTTATGAAACAAATAACGGTGGTGGGGAGATGTGGGAAATGGAGCATGCCCCAAAGAACAGTGCTCTGATCAACTGCGTGTGATTGCTCTCACTTATACTTCTGTGAGTTAACCGGGACCATGCAGGAATCACACACACGCAGACTGTCCATTCCAAGGTCAGGTTTTCACAAGGCTTATGGGGAATGATACAAGAGATTATTGCTGCGATCAATAAGCTGAAAATGAAACAAAGGGGAGCTCACTTTATTGACTTTCTCATGTACAGTGGCAGCTTTAACATTTAATTGTCTCTCAGTATTTAGCAACAACTCCCATTTAGCTGGGCCCTCAACGGGCGCAACAAAGAATAAGATCCAGCGTTACCCACCGCCATTTTAAGAGCCTCTCATCTCCCCAATTATTTACACTCTTATGAGAATGTCTCATATAATATGTGCCATACAAAAAAAAAAAACTCTAATAAATCTAAGCGTGTGTTTTTTTTAAGAGCTTGGCATCTCTGTGCAATTCCTTTCTATATCAACATAAGAACCTTCGAAATTTTAGTGCGTCTTGCATTAAAAGTCAAGGAGCATTCGGCTCTTCATTCAGGCTGCTCTCAATTTAAGACATTGAGTCTAACATTGAGTTGTTCATCACACATGTTTATCATACCTGCAAATGCTCTAGATTTTACTATAACAGAAAATGTGTTTATGAAAATGTGTTTTTTTTTTTAATCTATTTTTTATTGATAAGGCACTGGCTAATCAGTTGGCACAGGATGTGCAGGATATTAAAGCCCGTTTGAGGAGGAAGAAAAAGAGTGAAAGAGAAGGAAACCGAATGTCTCAATGCTCGCTAGTGAAAGCAGCGTCTATCCTCAACATGACAGAAACAGACCTGGTAAACATGCTGGACACAGATGAGGTAAGTATTGGGTAAAATGAAACTTACTGAATAACATTAGAATTACACATGGAAAAATAAATAAGACTCAAGTTGTATTATCATTGTTATCGTTGTCAACACAATCATTGTTTGTGATTTATTCTGTTTATATCTGCCAAAATTGTACACATGGTTTTTTAATGTGCTTAATTTTTAATGTAATTTTATGTCATTTTGTTTATTATTATTATTAAAAAAAAAATTTCATTATTTCCTCATGTATAAGCTGAACCACTTTTGGGGTCATCCAGTGACACCATGGCACTCTTACACACCCACACAAAAGAAGTTCAAGTATTCTCTTCATGGCTTTTAACAGCATTTCCGGCCATGTTTTGTGATTTGCAGTGTGAGGAGGCGTTTGTGGGTCGTGGGCCAGACACAGATTGGGCTGAACATGTACAACACATCCTTCAGCAGCAGGTTTGATTTAATCAGCAATTCTTTTTTCTTTTCTTTTTCTCAGTATTTAAATTTTTTCAATATTTATAATTTTGTTAATGTGGCGCTTTTAGTGTAACTGACCCTTTTCAAACATACCCTGCAGATTTTAAAATGAACATATTAATCTTTGCAGGCCTTTTCACAACATGAAAAAGCTAAACAAATTGCAGATGAATGGTCTATTCACTGGTCATTTGTCAGGCTGAACAGAAAGCAAAATCACGGTACAATAGAGGGTGCGATATGTATGCATTTTTCAGCTGAAGAACAGAAGCATGAGAAGCACAGGACTATATTTTTAATAATAATCAAAAACAAATGTAACAGATGTAATGTTTGGCTGAAGTAAATAATTCCTCATGTGGAATTTAATCATGAAAGGTCATCAGCAAAAACGTGGGTCTATAAATGAGGCTAAATTTGGTATCATATAGTTATTAAAGATTTGCATAATTAGTTTTGATTTATTTGAATAAATCCTCAAAATATAGAATATGCAATTCTAAAAACAAATTGAAGAATGTTGCAGTAATGTACCTCTTTCCCATTTCTTTTATACAATCCAATTCTATAAAAATGTATTGTGAAAAATAAATTGTTCACACCCAGAACTGTTAAGCATTAACAAATAATTCATTATTTAAAATGAATTGTATCTTTTCTTAAATTTAATGTATTAAAAAGGTAAGTTGTGTTATTTATAGGTAATTTTTTATTATTAAGTCAACAAATAAAATGGTGGTGAAAGAATTTTGGAGTTATTCATTGTATGTAAGTGTGAATATGTGTAAAAATGCAGACAAAAGAATTTAGATGGGGAGGTTGCACCTATGAGTAATATTTTACTCAAGTAGCGTAAAGCGAACTGTAAACATTTTATTTAGAGAAATTTTCAGGCTTGGGCTTAAAGTGTGGAGTGTGAAGGCTGCTGCTCCATTGTCCAGTTTTTAGTGCATGAGCACCACCAAATGTTCTGATATGTGCATCTGCAGCAACTCCAAAGACATAACCCAGAGCACAAATCTTTCTGGTCGGTGTGCTTCATCGCTAGTGGGAAAAAAAAATCAACACACCCAACAAAGGAAGAAAAAAAAACTTAGCTCCCGATGTGAAAGGCTCAATAAGAAACCATTGTTTCCCGATTCGAAATCTTGTTCACGCGGAATATTCATGTTATTCATATTAAGATTGACTGAATTAGCTCATGTGTTACTCTGAATTCCAAACTTTAGCCTATTTTCACATGCAGTGTTTATTTGCTATGAATAAAATTAAATATCTTAGCAGTAATATCTAGGAGATCATTAAAGTATTTATGATTTCTCCTCTGTGTGTGTGTGAGTGGTTGGCTGTCAGCCTGAAACGTGCATCTAGTATGATTCACAGGCTCTGACGTGTCACTACATTGCTAGTGGCTTTGACCTTTGACCTCTGTGACCTGTCTATACCCGGTCTGCACATCTCTGCCTCTCGCCGCTGGACACTTTAGAGGACTCTGAAGACTGCCATCAGGCAGCTCAGTCTCTCTCTCTCTCCTTCTTTTTCTCTCTCTCTTTCTCTTGCTTCCTCTGCTGGGCTGTGAGACCCCGAAGCAGCTTGTTAGTGGTGGGCCAAGTATTGATCTGGCAGGTCTGTCGATGCAGGGAGATTGAGCCAAGCTCCACTAGAGACTCTCCACCAGCAGGCTGCTATTGACACACTCGCATACATACACATACACACAAACAGAGCAGCGGCCCGCAGGAGACTCTTCACAGGCAAGTTGCTATCGACGTTTTCTCGACTCGGTCGACACAACTGCTCGCTGTATGACAAGGCTGAGACCAGCCTGAGTCCCCAGAGAGGTGCGCTGACACCGACATGGTGACCCGTGCGTTAGTTTTTCTTTTCTTTCAACACGCTCATTCTGTTTTTTTCCACCCTCCATCTCCTAACACGCTCCACAGGGAGGGTGGCTCTTCCTCTGACTAGTGATCAAGCGAGTTTATTGGCAGGTGAGCTTTTTTATGTTCTCTTTTTTTGGGGGGGAAGGAAGAAACAGAGCACTAGGTCAATGTTGCAATTTGTTTATGTTGTACTTGCATGTTTTGATCACATCCCAGGCTCGTTGGAAAAACACGCCTGTGGCGACATTGCTGCAAATTGATATTACATTGTGTGTTGCATATTTTCCGACACATTTTCGAAAGTAAAATGTCCAGAAAAGGGGCGTAAAAAGTAGAAGAATGTGAATCTGGCAGCATTTAGTTCATGTTGATTCTCGTACGTATCATTTCAGAAAAAAATCTCTGGTAATTGACGATTTATTGCGTTTGCAAAAAACATACAGTACCACCTACTCAGAAAGCAACTGACTTTAATATAGCTTGCTTCTACAGGTCTTTGAGGCCTGTTATTTTGTCAAGTTTCGTGGGAGTCCTATGTAAGCGTTTCCCATTGATAGTGTAATGCTGTACCAGGTGAGCTACCGAGCAAGCTTACCATTGTGTTATGCAAATTTTTGTTCAATTTATTTTTTAGTTTACAAGTCACAGCCTATGGTAATAGCATTTTTGTGCACAAAAATAAGCATTTATTAATCAATAATCTGCCCTGTTATCACAACTGTGAAAATAAAAATAAATTGCTGGTCTTTTATTGCCCTCTCATGATCGTTTCATATGTACAGGCACATTTTAGTAATTTGGAGCAAAAAGGTTGGTAGAGACATATTTTTCCAGCGAGCCTAGGTTTTATCTTTATATGATACTGCATAGCCACTGGCATATGTGGAGTTCCGTGGACGTTATGTGTCAGCACTACGGCCTTTTTTGTGGAAAATCAGGATTGGTAATATGGGGGTCTGTGTGTGTGTGTGTGTGCGATACCTAAGCGAGGTCTTTTCTCTCGCCTGTCAGTCTCTGTGTATAGCGTGAGCTGTCACTGTCAGCCACTAATGGCGGAACTACTGTGACGACTTCCTATTACTGCTGTGGCCCTGTCAATACCACAGCCATCACTCCAGTGCCACATGTCAACGTAACAAGCTCATGCATGTCAGAATAATGTTGGGACTCGGTGAGCGCATTTTGAAGAGGTGCCTTTCACTCTCATGTCATTTTATCTGCCTGTCTGAGTCGTGCAGGAAAGGAAATCACACAAAAGCTTACGGGCTGTTGCTTCTGATCTGTTGCCTTTGCCACAGAGTGTTTCCGCTTTGCTAGCCTCAGATAACATTAATGAACATATCTCTCTCTCTCCTTGGATATCTGGCTTTTTATTTCCCCTTTTCATGCCACAAAGTGCTCCAAGCACCTCTAAACTCATTCCCTTCTCTCTTAATGAGACAACAACACTTCCTCACTTGAGGGTCACAACCTGGGAATAACATCACCAACCTATAAGCATTTAGTCCACAGTGCTCCCTGTGGCTTAACGTGTCAGGCCGTGAATAACCCATCCTATGCTGAGTGTCCACCCGCAAACCCTCATCTAGCCCAGGGACCCCCTTCGCCCAGTAGCAGTAGACATTTAATTGCTTGCGTTTATTTGTGGATTCCTAATTATTGACTAGAGGTAAATTATAACACCACAGCCTTTATGAAGAGATGGAAATGACTGTTAGAGCTAATGAACTGAGCCACCCTGCCTCTAGTCATTTATCAACCACATTCATCTCGGCCGACAGCACAGAGTCATTTCAGAAATCGTGGCCCCCCTCCATTTTTGCATTGCTTCATGACCAGCAGAATTTGGACCGTAATGCTGTAGTTCTGGCTGTAATATTTCTGTTCCGTTAGGCTTACACTAAAGACACTTACACTGAGCTTTTACACATTTTTTGACATATATATGGGCTACATGCTGAAGGAATGTGGCACTATGCAAACTTAATTTAATTGCTGTGGCAATTAAAGCAGTGACTTGAATTGGCAGAACTGCAGCCCACAGTAATCTTTGTGTCAGCTTCTTTTCTTCTTTTTTTCTTATTGGAGCCAATACTTAACAGCTTATTTCTTTTGCACAGATTTTCAAGCCCCCATCAATTTTTTATCATCAAAATGTAAAAAAAAAAAAAACATAAACATGCTGTGATTTGACTACACTTATTTTATGACAAGAATATTTGTAATATCTGAATTAATTTTTAGATCTATACACCGTATGTATTGGGGGTCATCAGTGTTATTTTAGTTTTTAGATACTTTATAGCAGTATTAATATTGCATTAGTTTAATTCATTTAATTTTGTATTTCATCTTTATTTCTTGGAAAAAAATATTTGAGTAGAAGGGAAAAATGCAGGTTATGTTGTGGATCGACTTCCCAAAAAACTGGGCATGTAAAAAATTAAAAACCATAACAATTATACTATATGACATCTTAGAGTCATTTTCTTGTGGTTTAAGAATGAACAAACCTACAGTGTTTGCAACCAACATGAATAGATAGAGTACATATCTAATTTTAAACTGGAGATTGTGGAACCTCTTGTCCACTATTGCCCAGTACGGCATCACTCTCCTTCCACGTAATTACCATCACTCCATATGCATTCATCAGTACCAGTGATGTCAAGCACCAGTGAACCTAACATGACAGCATCGTCAACAGACCACTCTGCTCTGAGCATGATGCTATTGTTTGATCCTCATTCTGCTCCCTCCCCTCCATCAGTTCCTAATGAGAGAGAAAGGGAACAAAGACTTGGGGAGTGCTCCATATTTATTCTACAGTGTATTTAGGTCAGATCTACCAGCTCAGGTTGTATAGACCTGACGATGTAAGAAACAACATTTAAAAAAGGAGTTTTAATTACAAGTATCTGTAGCCCCAAGTGTCCAATTCCCTTTCATATTGGTCTCCAGTGGTTTGAAAGGGAGAATGGGAAGAGAGGCATTGCAGGGTGGGTAATTACTGGCACAGAAGAATAGATTGGTGCTACGCTTGATTTTCTTACCTGATCTCTTGTTTTCCCACATGTGACACATTCATTATCTTCTAATCAAATGCAGACTTTAGTAGGTCTTGGGTGTTTTGGTTGTTGTTTTTATTTATTTTTTTTGGTATTCCCACGTTCAATCATTTTGATTTCAAATTAATTTTGCGAAGATCAAAGATCAGAAAGCTTTATATTCTTCCGTGATCATAGAACAGCATGTTTTCTTGTTTTAATCATCCACACTTCGTGGTGGCCTAGATGGGGGAGTATTCGTCAAGGTGCGTGGAAGTGGCTTCAGAAGAGCTGTTTGCCAGCTGTTTTCTTCGGCACAGGAAGCAACAGTGCATTACAGTTAGTGCAGTCAAACTGCAGCGTCACTTCGTGTAGATTTCCAGAAACATCTTGCTGATTTTACTGGCTCGCACATAAATTAGCCTTATGAAAGCTACTCTTAAGGCTGATAACAAAAGGGGTCTGATCAGTCCATTTAGAGAGAGTATCCGTGGGTGTGTGTGTGTGTGTGTGTGTCTTAGCGGGCTGAAGCTCAGAGAGTATTGTGACTGGGCCTGTAGCTTCGCCCCAGGCGCCTTCACACTCTATGAAACCAGCGTCACTTAATTGGACTATAAAACACCTTCATATTGTTGCAGGGGTTTTTTTTTTCTTTCCCCACTTCTCCTCAGGCCAGGCCAGTCGATTCTGAATCAACTCCTGGGCGTGTTAATGAAAACGCTGGCCAAAAGAGAGCTTTGCTGAATAGTGAACAGCTCACCGGGGCTGTCCAAAGGGAGGAGATTACCTGCTAAAGCAGCTGTTACATGATAATGACGGAGTCTGCCGTCCCCGTGGGCCTGTTTGAGCGAGCGCAGCCAAGATGTGACTTAGGCCTCCCAGGCTAACGTGGCATCAGATGCTGTAGCATTTCTGCGTTGTGCAATAAAATGGCAGATTTTTAAGAGTAATTAAATAATATTACATTCCTGTGCCATAACCCCTGCAGCCATTTCCTCTGTAGTTGAAGTTTAGTTGCGCTCAAGCGGGCTTTTGATGAAGTCAGCACGGAGACCGGCTTCTACTCCAGTCTACCTGCCCCAGGGGAAAAACACGGCTCCCTCTCTCCCTAATGAGACGCACACTTTTCTCCCTTCGACTTTCTTTCCTCTTCATTTGCGATGCAACTCTCTTGCACTTGCGTTTACACATCTCTCTTTTCAGCCTGACACACAGGCTTCTGCCGGAGTTAAGACCATTTATTTTTCTGTGCGAAGTCGCTCAATGAAGAATATAAAAAATGCATGTTACTGTGTGTCTTTTAGAAAAGTTTAATTCAATATTTATGGATAATGCAGGCCTTTGATCCCCAATGCAAATTACCGCAGAGTCCTTGAGAAGGTTTTTTTTGGAGTGTGGGGGGGGGAGGGGGGGGGTGTGGAAGAAAGCGAAGTCTGAGTAAAGGTTAGCACAGCCTCCGCGCTTGGCTTTAGCGCAGAGCAGACACATACGCAGCGGGTTTAGCACCTTCCTCGTTCCTTGCATTGCTAGGTGCGGTGGCAGACCGTGAGTGGCGTGGCAGCAAATCAAACCTCAAAACAATCCCATTTACTGTTTGAGGATATGTGTTCGGCTGCTTTTCCTCAAAATAAGAAAAGCCTTCGTGACCTGTTCCTTGAATTTGTTCCTTGTCATAATTAATCAGAGTGAAGTCTCGAGTTTCATCACAGGTTCAAGTCGTCATCAAAGCCAAAGACACCCCGGAGAAGCTGTCTGGTGTCAAAAAAGGCGAAGGAAGAAAGCCTCTCTCTTCTTTTTGACAGCTTTTCTTTTCTTTGCCCCTCTCTCTCTCTCCCTAGATCCCCTCTGCAGGCCTGCTGATGGACGCCATGCTGGTGAAGATGAAGGAGGGCAAAGTGCTGACAGAGGAACTGGCTGCACTTACAGCTGCAGTCAGCAAAAACGCCTGACCGGAGGAAAAAAAAAAGACAGAAAGGGAGCAAGAGACTGTAATACTTCTGTAAGATGGAGTGTGCCCTGCATGGCAGCGGAAGCCCCTCGTCTACACAGTACTCCACCCGTTTTCTGCTCTTACCCTCTTGTAGCCCTGCGCCTCATACAACAAACTCTTGGAAAAATGATACAACTTCAAATGCTCTTCATGAAGGGCCTTTAAAAAAAAAAACATTGATGGATGAAAAGATACAGTACTTGAAAAGCACTGTGTTTTTGTTTTCTATTTAAATTTTACAGAAACCACTTTTTGACACCGAGCACCTAATGTTGGTGAGATTACAATTTCTTATATTGATCTAGTGTCTTACTTGTATGTAAATGATTGTGCAGTTGATTTTTTTTTCTTCTTTTTTTTTTATCTGACTTGTACGTAGGGAATATTTCAAACACGTCAGCATGTCGGTGTAAATTCACACCACTGTTTATGTGACCACAGCAAACGTCAATCAAAATCAAGGCTGAAGTTGCATAATTCAAATTTAGTGAATATTAGATTTAATAATTAAGTGAATTCTGGTCACATCATCCTGCTTGTCTATTTCTTGTGCGATTTTATGGTGGTATTATTTGTGTTTTTGTATGCATCCTTGTCTTCGATTATCAACAATATTGCACAGTTTTAACTCATGTATAAGCTTAATGTGGATGGTGTATATATTGTTTAGAAGTTACTTTATGTTGTGCATCAACCATTTTAATTCTGCAATAGTAACTAAGGACATTTTATGAGGGTGCGCTTATATAAAGAGGTTTATATGAACATAAACATAGTCTTTAATTTTTCTGTATTTTAGTAATTACTATTCAGTTCACATTTGAACACTGCATTTTCTGGTTGCATATTTGTCGATGGAGATAAGGTGTTAAATAAAAACACTGTATATACAGTTTTAGGGTGCCTTAGAGGTAGTGTCAATACCGTTATACATAAATGATACATACATTTCAGTTGCAAAAAATAACGACGTGCGATTCATGTATATATAAAAATCTCATCAATCTTAAGACACACTGTTTTGATTCTGAAATCTGTCAGAAATTGTGTATTAAGAAAGCATCCTTATATTTTAGATGATATATAATTTGACTTTCTCCATTGTTATTCACTCTTTTCCCCTTTGCATACAATTAGAAACCTTGTAAAGCCATCCGTTGCAAAAATTAACCATAAGAATTCTACGTTTTATCTAATCAGTTTTATGCTAATGATGTCGTTTGCATTTATCTTTTTGTAATGAAGGATTAGCTCAAGACTGTCCTAAGCATCTCGGGGACCAATTTATCTGCCACCCTGGATCAGGGGGCCCTTGTGGTTAATTACCATTCGTTAATGTAGTTTGGATGCTTTCTTCTCTGAATACTCGAGAGCATGCTATTGTAAATATTTGTCCCATATAAATCTACTGGTTTCTAGTCACTGTCCTCAAGCATAATGTGTCTAATGACAAACATTAATAACTTACAGCTGGGAAAACTACAGAGAGGACCGACGTACGCAGGAATAGCTGTGCGCAAATTAGCGCCAACTTGATGTCTCCTGCCTTAATGCATACTGCATAGTCAACATGTTTGCATACCCGCTCCATCCGCCTGCCGCAGCCGCTATTTCTGTGACATTCAAATGCACAGAGCTCCCTGAGGTTTAATTAACATGGCCTTCCTCAGCCACCCACAGAAAATGAAAACATAAAGAAACATTCAACCCCACATCTGAAATCCAAACTTTTTTGAAAGGAGGAATGAAACCTTTCGCTCTCAGTCTCATTGCCGGGTCTTCTTGTGAACGTCTCATTAAGAAATGCACCTTAAGGGACCGACTGATCAGGACATCTAAATGCTAAGATTTTCCTTTTCCTCCGTCCCTTTGTTCCTCTTATCATTTTATCTCTCCCTCTCTCACACACATTCATTCGCTCATTTTTTCCCCTTTCACCCTTAATCTCTCCTTTTTTCTTTTTGATAGTCTTGGCAGGTTCCTCTGAGAGCGGGGGTTCACCTCCCGCTGTGGGTAGCTGGGTGCCACAGGGGCTGTTGGGAGTGATGATGAGGGGCTGCTGGAGCCTCAACCCCGTGAACCTGCCCCCCTCCCCTTCTCCAAAATCAATAACAGAGACTACTGAGGTCTCCTGCAGCATTACTGGAACAGGTCCATCACAGGTCATACCCGAATCAGTGCTCAGATGAAATGACTGAGAGGTCAAATTTGACAACTGAGGCTAAACATGTTCACATTCATCTGTTTGAAGTGCATCTGGGTGACAGGAATATATATATTCCATCAATTAATATGTAAGACAACACATCTCGCTGAGCTTCGTGAACAAAGTAGGAGGTGTAGCTCAACCTAGATCAATAATTTCTTTCTGCTCATGCCAGATATGGAAGTTGCTTGAAATGGCACATCATTGCTGCATCTCAAATTCCTGTCTGTCTTTGATTTATGTATGCAATTAATTGCATGGAGCTTGTTTTTATTTTGTTCTCCTGCGTCATGTCTCAACTAGTCCTCTATCACACTTATCTCAGTGATTAGGACAGTTTTCGAGAGGCTGGTTGTGACACATTAGACTAAACCACACCGGTCTCTATAAACTGCATTCACAATCATCGTGGCTCATTGTCACTCTTATGAATTACAAATAAGACCTGTAGCTTAGTGTTTAGCAATATCCCACAGATCAGATGCACAGTTTAACCCAAGTATAACCCAATTAGCAGATTGTATATCTATCACTTTATCACAACAGGGTTGAGTAGTAACTAATTACATTAAATCAGGATTACATAATTATTTTCTGTAGTGTGTAAATTATTTAACCCATAAGGACCTGGACCAATTTCTCCTTAAAGGAAAATGATGAGGCATATAAAACAGACCAAATGGACCACTTATAACATGTTTATGCAGTTGTTTTTAAAATTCAACTCCTCGTTGTGAGAGATCTGTAATGTTACATATATATGACATTGGGCGTTAATAATGCATTTCTGATGTTACATGTGTGTTACATTGAGCATTTACATCTCAATAGACAAAAATACATTTGATCAGTTTTTTTGCTTTATAAGAGCTTTTTTGCTTTTCCACAACATACATCAAAATTATTACTTTACTGGGAAAATAAAACAAAAACCTTTTTAAGTAATAGTTTTTGCATTTTATTTGCTTTGCCGAAACATTTTTCAAAACTGCATAATTGTGACCATTACATTTTACTTTAACTCTTTCTTAACATATCAAAATTCTACCTTTTCGTGTATGATTTAACCAGAATGATTTTTCATACATTTTTTCATAACTTGAAAATGTGCAGACTGAATGAAAAGTCTGTAATGTTACATATATATGACATTGGGTGTTTATGATCAATTTTTGATGTTACATATATGTTACATTGGACATATACTTCACTGAAAAAAAAATATTTTTGTCAGTTTTTTGCTTTATAAGAGTATTTTTTGTTTTTCTACAACATATAGCAAAATTTCTACTTCTCTAGGAAGATAAAAACAAAAACCTTGTAAAGTAATAAAGTTTTTGCATTTTATTTGCTTTGCTACGTTTTTTCTTTTTTATCTTAATGTGACAAATACGTCACATCAAAACTCTGCCTACAGTTATAATGTTAACAGCCCTATGTGACATATATGTCGCCACAATATCTTCGTAACTTGTTTTAAATGATTTTGTTCAAGAAATGCATTAAAACCAGGTCTAGACAGACCACCATTTTAGAAATGTTGTCATGCATCAAAAATTCTAATATTGTCACATGACTGAACCTGAGTGTTGATTATGTCACTTAAAGACTTCCAGAGTTGAAAGTGAGGGGTAATGCTTTAAAAAGGCATTTCCAGATAATCAGTAGTGTTTGTGACACCCGCATCACCGGGGGTCTTTATGGGTTAATTAGATTATATTACATTTTTAAATACTCATAATCAGACTACAACTTTATTATTTGAATGACTGCATATGACTTACACAATTGTAATAAATAAATTTTATTCTCCATAATATTTCTTTGTCTTTTAAATTTTACTATTACTGTAAGTATTGCTTGGTTAAATAACCGACTGTCTTTGGAAGGTTCTTGTCTTTTAAACACATTCATTTACATTACTTCTTATTTGCTTGTAATGCAAGGATTCTTAAACTTCTTCTTAATGTTGTCAGCCAAATCTCTATCTTTACGTCCGAGACGTGAGGTAATAATAACACATTTAATAATAACACATTTGCATTTACAGTTCTCTGACGTTGATCACATGACATGCAGGTGAACAAATAAAATGGAAAACTTTTAGGAAGGTTTTTGTTTTGATCAATGTTATTTAAATTTTATGATTTCATTAATTATTACAGTAGCTTTTCATTAAACTCACACACACTCCGGTTTGGGAAAACTCGTTATAATGTAAGTTTCTGTGATGTTCTTTTGATAATAATAACACATGTAATGTATTTTCTTTGTTTTTAAAATTATGTTAGTGTATCAATTTTTGTCATTTGGGATCAGTAACAGGCTATAATTTGTCAGTAATCACTGACAATTAAATATGCAATTTACCTCATCTACTTTATCATTTGAGAATTAAAAATAATAATAATAAAAATATCTAATCAAGGTCAGTTGCCGAACCTTCTGATAAATCAGTGACTGGCCATAATCAAATTTTTTTGACGCACTTAAAACATTTTGTATGACAAATTCAACCAAACCTACAGAAACAAAAAATGAAAATTGCATGACT
>JAUMHI010000033.1:3120371-3130599 GCA_032359435.1 Enteromius unitaeniatus | reverse complement strand
ATACCCGGTCCGTGATCCAGTTTCACTGAATTCACCCGAGCTCCACGAGACCTTTGAGGCTCCATGGCCTGAACCTCCATGGAGCCTTGTAATCAGTGTATGGCACAGAGACTCCGTAGGGTCCACCAGAGGCTGCACTACCTCTCGAGAGGGAGTTCTCCCCCACCTGCTCCGCCCCGGTGGGCGTCCCTGCTGTCTGCTCCACCCTGGAGGCCGCTCCCGCCATCTGGTCTGCCCCGATGGTCGTCTCCGCCGCCTGCTCTGCCCTGGAAGGCTCTCAAACTGTCTGGTCAGTCCTGGAGGGCAAGGTCTCTGCCTGGAAGGCCCAGGTGGTCTGCTCTGCCATCTGCACAGCCCTGGAGAGCACATAGACTGTCAGGTCAGCTCAGGAGAGCGTTACTGGTCCCGAGTAAGCCCTGGTGGGCTGCTCCTCCGTCTGATCCACCTTGGAGGGTGGTTCTCCCGTCAGCTCCGCCCAGATGGGATTTTCCTCTGTCCGCGCCGCCTTGGAGGGCGTTTCCCCTGTCTGTTGCCCCCAAGTGGACTTCTCCACCGTCTGCCCCGCCCTGGTGAGCGTTCCCGCCGGCTCCAAAGTCTGGACCATGTAGAAGCTCCTTTGAGGGGGGGGTTACAGTATGTCACGATCAGTTGATGTGCCAGTCCAGCTCAGGATGACTTTAGCTAGTCATGAACTTTATGTGTCTTTCGCCCTGTCTTATGTGCCCTTGTGATCTTTGTTGTGCCATGTGCTCTGTGTTTCTGTGTACCTTCTGTCTCCCTCGTGCTGTCCTCATCTGTAACCCCGCCCCTTGTAATCAATGTTCACTCCTTGCCAGCCATGTGTGTCCAGGTGTTCCCCTTTATCCTTTGATTGTGTCTAGTATTTAAACTGTCTTGTTCAAAGACCTGTTATCGTTACATATCCGGTTGTGTGTCTCAGCTCAGCTTGTTGTGTTTAAATAATTGTTTAATTAATTGCCAATTGCACTGTTTCACTGCAACTCTGCCTCCGAGTCCTGCCTGCCCGTTTGAAAACGAGAGCGCAAGATTACTTTAGCCAGTATTTGTTACACATATAAGATCAAGTTTCTTTTAGGCTGCTGTTTGTTGCAGGGTTTTTTATGTCGTTTTATTAATGTATTATTTATTTAGAAAAAAATATTTCTTTTCTCTGTTCTCTGTCCATGTGAATCACTTCTGTTTATGCTGCTTTTTGCTTGTATAAAATTCATCCCTGAAAACAAATGTAATTTTTTATTTTTCATGGGTCACAGCCATGCATCAATTAAAATGTAAGTGTAATTTAACATAATCTTGTCGGTTAATAATGGCGACTGTTCGTTGTTGTTTAAAAAAAAAAAAAAAAAAAAAAAAACGAAATGAACGTTCCTATTTTCAATCTAATAAGTTTATTAAGAAAAATAATAATTTAGTTAGGCCTATAACCCCAGCCCACCTAGAATATCACTTGGCCCACCCTGTAGCCGGGCATGGTTTACCAAGACATTTTCTTCTTTGACCACCATTCAAACAGAGCTGCCTCTAATTTCTACCTGTTGGCGTTGAACTAACCTTGAAGGTTCCCCTAAAGGAGGAGCTTTGATGTAATCTGATAAGAGGCGGTACCTGACGCGTGATGTCACGGACGCGTCATGATCAGCTGCTATAATCAGCCTACGCTTGTGGTGATTCCCAGCGAACACGGGTTTATCTCTAAACGTCTCACATCCACTGTACCTCTGAGCGTATTTATATCTTAGCACATCACATCCAAGCGTTAGGACAGAAACAGCACTAGCCCGGTCGGAATCATGTCTGTAGCGGGACTGAAGAAACAATTCCACAAAGCCACTCAGGTAAGGTGCAATGCATCGAAATCCACGTTCTGTTCACCATTAGACGCGTGAAAGCGGGTTTGCTGCAGTGCTACAGCAGACCGAGCAGCTTGTGTCCTGAATCGTAATGCGGATCTTCACGCTGAACGGCGTGTGCTGCTTTGAACGCAACGTAATAAGCTGTATAAACACATACATGCACTAACATCGCTACCAACAGGCTAGTCGAAGTGATGTGTTTATGTCCTCCGCGATTATTTCATTCAAAGGGTAGAACGAATGCTCAGTGTTTTTTCCCCGTGAGGTTGTCGTCAGATGTTATTAGCACCGGTGAAATTGAAACGCTTGAACGTGAATATTTAAGAAGCGTTGATGAAAGTTGTTACATAATAGCTCATACCCTTAAATTGACCTCGATGCCCTCTAAAGCAGTCGTGATGCTGTGACACTTCAATTCCATGATGCTCTAAGCCACTACATAGGCTTTAGTCTCCGATACTGTAATGCATTTTATTTATTTTTTTATTTCTATTTCTATTTTATTCTTTTTTTAATAGCCTCGTATCATATATTTTTTATGCATTTTTTTATATTTTCAAGTCATTGCCTGTTGGACCTGGACCATATATACTCTGTCTTAAAGAAATGTATGTTTTGCTGAATGTTTTATATTTTTTATTGATATGTAAAACATTAACATAACAGCAAATTCAATGGCTGGTTAAGTATGTTCTGGTACCAGACTAGCCTCCCTGGTTTGTTATGTCTATCTAGTGTCCTTGCCTGAAGCTTCACCTTGCATGACTACAGGAATAAACATTGAATGCTGTGCAGAAAAGATTTTGGTGGTATATTTTGTGATTGTAAGGATTGTTTGGAAACAGCAGCATCTGTTGGAACCACTGCTCTCACAACCCTAGCATCCCTTAACTCAAACCTGGCCCTGTTTGATTAGAGGAAAATAAAACAATTCAGGAACAAGATTGAAACAAGGAAGTGGTGGAAACCCCCTGTCTTAACTGTTTGTTTTGAAAGGAACGTAAAATTGTGTGGGTTCTGGAGCTAGGCTTACGTCTCGGTGCCTGACATTAAACAACATAATCTGTCTCGTCCTGACCAATCGTCAGGCTCTGACATCATCAGTGCACGCTGCGCAGTGGAGAGGGGTGGCATGACTCAGAGCTGCTCTGTAGAACAGATGGTTCCTCAAACGAACTGCTTCATCTCACAGCTTGGTGTGTACTTTATACACAACCTTCATGCAGTCGTGACAAAATATAGTGCCTGCTTTGGGATTTTCTTTCTCAATTATTTACCCTTCTTCAGTTTTGTAGAGACAGGTTTGTCCTGTTTTACCTGTTATTTTGGTATCATTTGCTTGTATTGTAAATATTAAGATATTTGTCCCCAAGTATGTGGAATTACTAAAGAAATAATATGATAGAAATAAACAACGATTAGGCCTTGAGATACATAAGCAGTTCATGTAATATACTTAAATGATCATTTCAAAATCATGCGAAAATGAGTCATTTATAACTGCTGAAGCTTTTTAACACTTGTTTTAGCACATCTCTTTTTCCAATTAGGGTTGGCAGTTACATAAAAGAGAAGTGAGATTTCATGGAAATATTCTGCTCAGCATGGACATGTATACAGAGATTTTGGTTTGTTTTTTAAAAATAGACATGCACTCTCATTAACTGAGGGTTATTATGCGCTTGCAAGTAAGATTCTATTGCCATTTGTCTGCTACTACCTTTTTCTTTATTTTATTACATGTAGTGTAAAAGATGTGAAGCAAAGATTATCTTCGTCCTTTCATTTGCCATTTAAATTTTGATTTTATTTAAAAAGTGGAATTTGCAAGCTGATATCGTCATGAGTTATTTTAGTCATATATAATACTGCACTAAAGTGTATATAAGTGTAGGCTAACCTTTTTCTTTAGCTTCTCTGTCCTTTGATTTCTTTGATGTAAGGCACTTTCTATGTACCACAGTGTCTGTCCTAAACACAAATGATGTTGTATTCTTCTTTCTCAATTATAAATTCTAGACGTTGCTTATTGCAGTGCAGTTCCTTTTTTACGTTTTTCTAAGCTGTACTGCATACTTGGCAAGCCAGTGGTTATGAAATAATCTTTGAGCATGCCTTTGGATTGACTTTATCTTTATTAAAGAGCGCAAGCTTTGAAATATTTTAGATACATTTTTCTCTCTCTCATGAGTATTAAATGATTTATTCTTTTGATGTGTGGTATTGTAGTGGATTACGTCTTGTCTTTGGACATCACTGCTAAAATACATATACCAGTTTCCCTGATTTCAAAACTATAATTAAACCGGTGAGCTGTCATGAGTCTACACTCATTTAGGGGCATCCCCTGGCATGAGGGCTGTCTGAAATTTTTGGAAGCAGATTATACCATCTCTTTGAGTACTTTGAGGATAGAATGCCTTTCTAGGGTTAAACAGACGATCTTGTATATAGGATTAAATCAGTACAGTCACTGGGGGGGAAAAGCATCATTGGACAGACATTTTTTCAGTGAAAGCAAGTTGTCTAGTGTTCATAGGGAAGGTAGTTGGTGATCAGACCCTATCTAGAGAAGATTAAACGGACTAAAGATGACTAAAAATGTATTTAACTAAAAAGTAAGTTAGTTAATTAAATACATGTTGATGTTAAAATGCCCATTTTGAGAGAAATGTTATTTTCTTTAGCATTCAGTTAACTGCTACACATTTCTAAGACTCTGGACCAAACAAAAAGTGAGAGTCTTGGAGCAGAACAAACCTGTCTCATGTTTTCAAATCTTTGAAACAATAAAGCAATTAATGGTCAAAGACACCCATATAGTGCATTTTCACATAGAAAGCGAACTGATAAACAGATAAAGATGTCTGGCTTTTATGGCTTCTTATTGATGCAGCAGGGGCCTTTATTGCAATTGTTTACTTTATCCAGCAGTGTTGGTTCTCTCTGTTCCTCAGTATATTAATACTGTTTGGCGTACTGATTGAGTGAGAAAGTGCTTCAGGTAATGCCGTGATGAATGTGATGCAGAACATTTGTCAAAACCTGTTTGACTAATTCGCTGAAAATAAGGGACAGA
The DNA here is from genome assembly GCA_032359435.1 of Enteromius unitaeniatus. Taxonomy (NCBI): domain Eukaryota; kingdom Metazoa; phylum Chordata; class Actinopteri; order Cypriniformes; family Cyprinidae; genus Enteromius; species Enteromius unitaeniatus. The sequence continues at coordinate 3,125,646 of JAUMHI010000033.1, read as the reverse complement.
CAAAAAAAATATTCACAAAAGATAGAAATCACTGTTTCAGTCAACAGAAAAGCATACAGTATATAATAACTGTGTAATAAAATGTTTCTCAGCTCAGTTAAGATCACATATTGTGTATATATTTAATAGCTGTACTACTGCAGGTGTCACTGCAAATTGGAATGCTTGGAAGCGCCTCCAATTTATTCTTGTGCTACAGTAGGCTAAACGGCTATAGTTTGTGATTCTTCATGGGATTTAATTTCAAATAGGGTAATGTAGGTTTTGTGTCATACCACTATGCTCGAAAACCATGCAAGCTTGAAAAAAAAAGTATGAAACCACATTAGATTAACTTAAAGGGAGGACAAACAAAAACTAGTTCATGCTGATCACCATGTGTTTTGCACTGCGTATGGAAACTATGGAAGGTGATGGCTAATAGCCACTGTTAGAAAGAATCTAGTGAGTAAGTGATGACCGACCTTTCATTTTTGGATAACTATTCATTGTACTCCCAAACTATTCATTTAAACTATTAGGGACAAACAAAATACAGAATCTTTTTAAAATGAACCTATACTAGTTGTTACTCTCCAGGCGCATTAACATGCAGAATCTCATCATCAGACACTGCACTTGCTCAGGCAGTTCTATACTGTGAATAAGTCAACAGTTATTAAAAAGCATTTAATTATGCTCTTTATGTGTGCATAAAAAACAGATATCATGTGTATAATGCTAAAGTGAATGGATGTTTAATAGGCTTTAGAAATGGTGGAATTGCTTTGCTTATAGTTCTTGAATGCAAAATAGGGTAAGAAATAATTTTGGCTCATTCCATGTAATTAATATCTGTTGTATATTGCATTTTCTATACAACCTTGCTTGTATTTTTCTTTTCTGGTATTCTATTTTTTTCTATTCTGTCAATAATGACTAAGTTGTAGTCTGGTGATACCGTGTGCCAGGGCAGGGGCTCATCCTGCTGTTACATAAGAGCTGAGTGAGGCTTAAAAATTACATCACCATCACAGTACTGTTTCCCACAGCATCAAAATGACACTGGATTGACACGGGCACATGTCCTTGGTATTTCATGAATATTTGGATTGATGCCACACTGTGCTTTTCTTTCTGCTCTCAGAATGCATATGAATCTCGTGTTAGGATGTACATCAGAAATGAGCTGCATCACTGCTGTCATCCTGCATCCTAGTCATGTATGCATTCCAGCAAGGACTCACTGTTTTACTTTTTCTTTCTTTTTTTTTTTTTTTCTTTTTTTTTACGTTCAAAGCATTTGACGTCACACAATTGTTTTATTTTATTTATTTATTTATTTTTTAAGCTCTTGTTAGTCTTTTTCTTTCATCCCAATGTGATATGTTTCATGACATTTCCTTTTTTTAAAATGTTTAAAAAATATTATTAATTATTTTTAATATCAAACATTTAGAGCATATAAAATCCATTTCCCCTGAATTCAAATCACATGTCTCCTCTAGCCATCTTTATGCTTGAGCTTCCTCAGCTGCCCTTAATTACACACACACACGCATTATAATATTGAGAGGGATGCTGTGTTCCTGGAACACTCTGCCCAACCCAAGGGATGTGCATCCATCTCTGACATGCAGACAATCACAAATCAGGGGAGGACAACCACCTCCCATAGCCTCCTTCATTTGTCCATCTATCTGTTCTATTTATAAATTGGTAATCTTTGGTAGTTGTTGTAATCCAGGAGGCACGGACTCAGGGGAATATTTTAAGTCCGCCTGCCTGGAGGGTGGGGGTGGAAATTTCTCTTCTCCATGTGCTGCTGTCACATTGAGTTTCATGTGACTGCCATCCACCTAGTCAGTAGCACAGCACTTCCTTTCAGGTAACAAGGTTGATACGATACCTTTGGCAAGCTCTAATTTAATCCTTTACGTGTATATTTCTCTCTCCTTCTCTTCATTCAGTGTCACTTCCTTCCAGACTGTATTTACTGCAAGAATTGGATTAAAGGTCTTGTCTGTGAGATCAATCTCAGGTTAATCTGTTGTACTTAAGCAGCACAACAGATAAAACTGGGCATAAAAATGCAGAGGATGTTCTAAATTGCAATGTATTAAAGTTAGGGGGATTTGTATGAGGTCAACAAATAAAATATTAATTAAGGCCTGTTTGATATTTACACTTTTTACTGTAATGGGTTATAAAATGGTTATTGGGAGGGTACCATTAATAACTTGGTCATTCTGTGTATCTATAAGTTCTATAATTTAAAATATAGAAACTGCATTTCTAAGATTATTTTTTTCTATGAAATACAGAAAAACAAAGCGGTGTTGCATCTTTGGCTAAATATGCTTCAAAGCTCCTTATGTAGTTCAGTGATTTGCTGTTTCCTGAAACCATAGTTTCAACAAGCATTTGCAAATAGCATCACAAATTGATGTGGTTGGATACTGCACTTGACCTTAGAAACATAGTGCCTTGTTAGAATGATGTGTGGGCTTTCATAGATGAAGCCCTTTGGCCACAATAAGCATGCTAACATGCAGTTCATTCTTTCTTTCACTCCATTTTAATAGTAGTTTTATTACTATTGCATAATTCATTGGATTGTTATATTATTAAATAATTCCATGAATTACATATGCATTTCAGACATATTCACTTAAACCCTATAAGCTGCTTGATTTAGCCATTCAATTTGAGCTCATAGTGTTTCTATTATGACACATATTTGCCCGTATACTAAAGATAAGTAAACAGCAGTTATTCAGTTATTCATCTAAATTGTAAATGAACAGTTTCAAATAGAAAATTAGATTTTATATTTTACATGAGTGTCATTTAAGAAAATATGTTGGGGGCTATTAGATTTAATTCCCTTAATCATTATCATACTGTACATGACTAAATATGGGTATTATAATTAAAAGTAAAAGCACATTGTTCTTAAGGGGACATCATTAAACGCCGCCTTAAAATAATTCATAGCATTATTCAATCATTAAAATGTAGTATTTTGGAATTGAATTGAAATTTTGAGACCGTTATTGCCATGTATTTTAATATAAAGTGGTCTCAGAGTAAAAGCCTTTCATTGTATTATCAGGGTTTATGATATTATGAGCATACGATATATTCTCTTTTCATTGTTCCTGGCTTCTTGAATGATTGGCCAGGCAGGTGTGTAGTTGTTAATGCTACACTGTGGGGACCAAATGTGCCCACATTGATAGTAAAACTGAAATATTTGATATTGTGCGGACCTGCCTACATTCCCCATGAGCAAAACAATTATGAAATCTGAAAGCGTAACAATGCAAACATTGTTTCTGGTAGGAGAATAATAAATAATTATTTTCTACATTATATTTTTTTACATTATACTAGTGCAGGATAGTCCTTTTGAAATTTGACATGAATCTAATTGCATATAAAATCTCCAAATAAGCATTTAAATAATTAAAAACTATTTCTGTGTGTATACATAGTAGTCAGCATGTATCAAATAAACCTTCATTTTTAGTACCGTACTTTACTTTTTCATTCCCTGAACAGTACCAGACTAGGATTAATTATGAATTAGGAAATGTAGGCCAGTAATCATTTTAAATATGAGACTGGTATGGTGCTGTCATCCATCTGTATCTTGATTTATGTTCATTTCTTTTTAATGAAATGTCTTTTGGTCAGAGATTAAACACCCAATGCTTTCCAATGAAAATGCATTTATGAACTGCCAGATCTCGACAGGTAATTAATTGACAACAAGTTCACCCAAATGAAAGATCATCTTTTATATTAAAGTGAAGTTTATTGCTGAATCATTCTGAAATTCATTTGTTTAATTCATAATGTGTTAACTAGGTGTAGTTAAAGTTAACCATTCACTTCTTTGAATTGTAGGAAATTGCTTTTCATGTGTTTTAGTAGTACAATCAATGCATAATATTTACTGTACCTCACTTTAACCTTTTAATGTAATTACATTTGTTATAATATCATTGATGTCAGTATTTATGTGAGCTATTAAACTTGAGGTCTGTTAATGTAACTGCTAATCTAATATAGGTCCACGTTTACATTATTTCTTTTTATTGCATGTCAATTTAAAAGTAGCTTACAGTAAATTAAAGCATTTCAGTGCTTTAAGACAACAACTTCAGCAAACCATACTAAATGAAAGCAGTCAGTCTCCACTGGCCCAGTCATAATTTTACTTATACTCTGTGTTGCTCTACAGTTTACCTGGCACTTTGATTTTAGATGCCTTTTAAGCATGTTTGACTCTTATTTCTCTCATTCTATATAGTTTACTTGATCACAATCCCTTGATTCTTTTATTACAATAAGATTTGTAGTATCTCATTGGTACTGAAAATATTCCTAAAATGTCTCTGCATGAAATTTGCTAATTTAAGTTATTTTTGCCATATAATACTTGACAGTCATGTTCTACACTTAGTTGTTTCTAAGGATGTCTTATAATCTTTGCCCTCAAATCTTCTTAAAGTGACAGCTCAGTCTTGAGCAAGAAGGTGTTCTGATTAAGGTTGTAACTTTGAGTAAAGCCTGTGGCACTGACGCATGGCAAGTCTTTAATTTGGAAAGAAAATGTTTGATGGCCTGGAATAAAGTGCTATTAGAAATAAAACCATTTTCAATGCAGCAAAGAAAGCATAGTTTGTTAAATAACTGATGTAATTATATAGCTGTATAATGTAATTATATTTTGTTTATTTTTAGTATCAAATTCAATTAGTGGATTACTAATGTGTTGATTTCGCTTTCTGCTGAGATGCTATTTTTAGCATTTACTATATTAATAACACAAAGTGCCCTGTACACAAAATGTTTTGCATTGTAATAATGGTAACTCGTATTGCTGAAAACCGGTACATATAATACACCTTCTAAGTACTATATTGTGCCAATATTTGGCTACTTTTCTGCCATAAAATGTTTAACTGAAGAGATGGAAACTTTAGTCTGAGACTTTAAGCTGCATCTTAACTTTGGATTTGACCCAGACTCATAACCAGTTGACTTGAATATTGACTGTTGACTCCAAAGTACAGAATTGTGAACAAAAACATTTCTACCTGTAAAATTTGTAAAGTCCCTTGTGTACTCTTAAGGGTAGTCCAGAGAAAGGATGAGAACCAACGTATCAGATGACTAACATATTCAGACTTCAAATAATGAAAGATGTTTTGGTAACACTTTAGAATAACGTTCCGTTGTAAGTCATTTATAAGTGATTAGTTAATGATGAAATGTTAATCTAGAA
>JAUMHI010000033.1:3101266-3120271 GCA_032359435.1 Enteromius unitaeniatus | reverse complement strand
TATTTCATCATTAACTAATCACTTATAAATGATTTATAAATGACTTACAACGGAACGTTATTCTAAAGTGTTACCGATGTTTTTAATGAAAGACTTGATATTCTACAGTGATCTTATTTTTCTCATGCTGTTGTTTTTTTTTTCTTAATGCATTATATTGCATCAGTGTACAACAGTAACGTTTAAGATGTGTTTGGACTAAATCTGTGGTCCAGACAGGATGTTGTGTGTGTGTATCCTAAAGAGTAGGAAGTTTCAAGCTAAGGGGTCTGTGGAAAATCTGAAGGGAAAGGAAAAAGCTTTAAACAAAATAGATTATTCAGGACAAAATTCTGAATTACTAAACCTAAAACTGTCCTTTCTTATTTTGCAGAAAGTTAGTGAGAAGGTCGGAGGGGCAGAGGGAACTAAATTAGATGAAGACTTCATGGATATGGAAAAGGTAAGTCTCCTGCTACTGTAAAGAGAAGTGATTCTCGTTCAGGAAGCATAGTAATGAGCATTTGGTTGTTTATTAGTTTCTAATTTTGGAAGGTGTAATTAGGTCACAAAATTCCAGCGCTGCCTAATTAAGTGAGAATAAATTGAGTGTGTTTATAAATGTGTATTTTAGAGTGTCTCTTATAAAGATGAAAAAACAGTAGGATGGAAAGATGGATGACCGAATGGAGGAATTTAGGAACCATTCATATGATGTATAAATATAGTTAATGCAGTTAACAAATTTCCTTTCTAGAGCACTTAATATTATAATATTAATATTATTATTAGCAGGTATGCAGATAACACTAGGTGGAAAAATAACTTTTCATGAAAGACTTTTGTTTAATGTTTAATTCTTTCATTGCATTCAGTTAATAAGAGTGAATCTTGTTTTTGTATAGTTTTTTTGTTTATTGCTTGACTTTTGTGATTTATTCTGTTTTGCTGGTAACATAAATAATAGTATTCTTTCTTTTCTATTTTTGCATGCTTTCATCTTTACCATATCATAGAAAGTGGACGTCACCACAAGAGCGGTGATGGACATTATGACCAAGACAACGGAGTACCTACAGCCCAATCCAGGTGAATGTGAATAACATTTTTTAATACTATAGCCTATACTATAGCAAATAATACTATTTTTCTTGTTGTTTATTCAGCAACTCGTGCCAAAATGAGCATGATGAGCTCCATGTCTAAAATTCGTGGTGGAGATAAAGGTCCTGGCTACACGCAGACTGAAGTCATCCTTGGAGAGTCCATGCAAAAGTTTGGCAGGGAACTCGGGGAGGAATCCAGCTTTGGTAATGCTAGCTTTGCTATAAACATACACAACTCTAATTCCAAAATCATTATTATTAACAAGCTCTTTTGATGAAATGGCTATTTAACCCTCAAAAGGACCTTGGGGTCTATATGACCCCGACCACCTTTTCCTTAATGGAAAAAAAATGTTTACCTTCATCTCAATGGAATAAAAGTTTAATAAAATAAAATAAAAAATAAAAACTTTTCATCATTTTCCATCTATATTTACATTAAAAAAACTGGACTTTCTGAAGGGATGTAATTTTTTTTTTTACAAATAGGGTCTTCGGGGTCAATTGAAAATGAATGGGAAATGCAATAAACACACTCTCTCACACACAGACACACAAATGTATGACTACAAAACTGCATTCGAAGAGAACATTTTTATCAAATGTGGCAAATAAAATCAGCCACAGATGCAAAACAAAAATGTGAAGTGGTGGGACATAATTCACGGACCTGCCCTCACACACCAGCACCCACAAATGCGCATGTGCACACACACACACAAACTTACATACACGCGCACACACACACACGTGCACACACTCACTTTTAATTTTAATGTCTTGTCTAATGGTAATATATAAATAAATTCAGAAAAAAATTCACTGTAGTTGTGTTATGATCAATTGGTCATCACCAGTAAAATGAATGGGTCTCTATGGGCCCACTATTGGTCAAAACAAATTATTACGTAAACCGTAACCCCCCCCAGGTTTATCTCCAACCAACAGATGGCAGAATTATACACCCAACACCTAGGTCAACATCCAGAAACAATTTAAATAAAATTTAGGCCATCATTTAAGTGACTTTTCTGTGAAAAATTAATATTGTACAAGCAAACTAAAAACGTACTTGAGGAATTTTGTGGTTAAGTCCAAAAGTAAACAAAGTACTTCATACAATAATTCTAACAAAGTTCTTTTTCGTTCTTCGTTTGAGGGCAAAGGTGTTGATTTATGTACACATGAACGTCAACTCTTTTAAGTTGTTCATTATCATCCGCCAAGATGGATTGGCAGGTTATCTCTGTGGGCTTATTGTGGCTTTTTCTGTAGCTTTCGTCGCACGTACAATGTATCTGTCATTCCCACTATAATTGATCAGTTCGAGTGGGAGTCAAGAGAAGAACAGCAATTAGACTAAGATAAAGAGGCAGTCTTTGGTTTCAACTGAGATAAGTAATGTGCTTGCTCATTTACAGAATCAGACGCTGCTGCTTTTCACATAACCTGTTTCCTATTATTAATTATGATACAGCTTTATTTGTTGGTTGGTTGTGTTGGATTGATGTCACTACAACTGAACCATTTTAGGAATGTGGTTGGCAGGGGTGCTTAACATCCTGCCAGCAGGCAAAATCTGGCCCATGACAAGGTTATCAATGACCCACAACCACAATTCTAACTGTTTTGACAATGTAGTTGCTGTTTTTGTGGCTGCACCACATGGAGAGTGCAGCACGATAAATCAGAATGTCCTCATTTATAATAAATGAAGCTGTCTATGATGCAAGAAATCAGTTTATAGGGTGCACGTAAAGAGCAGTTTAACAAAGCAGCTCAACAAAACTAGATGCTTGCTCTCAATCTCCCATTATCATAAAGTAATCTCCCGACATTCTTAGCACTTGATAGCGATTTAATCTTTTGTGCAGGTTGCTTGCTTGCATGCAATTAAATGAAATTTAAGTAAAGAGTAATCAGATTTAATTACAAAAAGGTTTTGCAATTCCAAAACTCATTGTGTTTTTTAATCACACAAAGCTTAAGGATATGTAAATAATGTATTCACTGATTGGTGCATAGTGACAGACTGTTTGCAGCATATTAGCAGGAAAGAATTGTGATAACAGCTGTCAAATGTTAGCATATTGGGAAAAAACAACTTAAAATCCAGAAATCTATGATTTCTATAACCAGATCTATGATTTTTGTGTTAGTATTTGAATACTTCATTCAATGCATTGGATTCTCACTGATTTTTTTCCTTAAAATATACCGCTATATTACAGAGAGAGATATATTGTGCACTTGTGTTTTACAGGTCTGGCTCTGATCGATGTTGGAGAAGCCATGCGAGAGCTAGGTGAAGTTAAAGATGCTCTAGACATGGAGGTCAAGCAGAACTTTATTGATCCCATGCAGAATATGCATGATAAAGACCTAAAAGAAATCCAGGTGAGATATAAGAAATTATTGCAATGACTCCCTCCAAACCAGCACTTTTGGAATTAGACCAGTCATCATGCATGACAATGTCCCTCCATTATTTTGTCTTATGACCTCTTAATGGAAAAATTTGTGTTCCTTTTGCATGTGGAATTTCAGTGTAAAAATCTAACCTTCTACAATCCAGTCTAACCTGACACTTAAAAGCTCTGACATAGTGCTGAACTGCATTCAAATTAAGTCATTGTCATAGGTTAGTGGAACTTTAGAGAAGACATTATCACTCCTGTGAAGCAGTTACAGTGTCACTGACTCTTTCATTTCAACCTAACAGTTTCAGTGGCAGATTTGAGTGTGGCTTGTTTCATGAACCTGACGCAAAGAGGTTGTTGGATGACGGATGGGGCTGTTAATAAAATATTCTGGAAGCAGCTTGAGAGAAAAAGGGCTAAATCTCTTTTCACATGCATCAGCAAAAAATAGCCCACTTAATTCCAAGGTCAGAAAAAGGAGACCCAAATGGTCGTAAAAAATCCGAACTGTGTTGCTATACTAACAGTATTTGAAGTGAATATAAACAATACAACTGTATGTGTGAGCTCTTTAAATACCAATGATTCTTTCATGTCAGCCACTGATATTTAGTTATGGATTTTGGATAAACTTCAGTTGGGGAGACAGTTAATAGATGGCCTGTAATATTTAAATGTTATTGTGATTTTATTACATTACAGTGAGAATATTTGAGTACGTGATGGTGTTATCATAATGCTTTATTGTCACAGCTGTTAATGGAGTATAACTGAATGTGTCAATAGAGGTCAATAACTGAACTGTATGTTTTTCTATTACGACAGCATCACTTGAAAAAGTTGGAAGGGCGACGGTTGGACTTTGACTATAAGAAGAAAAGGCAAGGAAAAGTCACTGAAGATGAGATGAAACAGGCCTTGGAGAAGTTTGATGACTCAAAGGATGTTGCCGAACAAAGCATGTTTAACCTTCTGGAGAGTGATGTAAGATCTGTGACCTGACCGGTGCTTTCCCTTCTTCACAATCCATTTCATGCGTCTGTAGAGTTTCATTGTCCACTACACCTTTTATTCTGAAGCAATAAACCACAATAAGTGGCAGGATTCACTTGTTTTCATTAATCAGTTAATTTTACACAATGGCTATGTCTACATGGTTAAAATTCTGATTACTGCCAGTATGTTTATATGACAAGGGCAAACGTTTTTAGTCCCGTTTTTACATGATACTTGCCATTATTTTCTAAAAGGTGTGATGTTTTTGCTTTAAAATAGGCAGCCTTCAAGCATTCCTGCGTACACGGACCTGTTCGCCAGTCCTAGGGTACACGGTCTCCCTCATTTTGCAGAAGCCACACTCCTGGGGAGCTCAGGAAACTGAGTTCATGCTTCTAGCTTTACACAACACGGACATCATGTGTTTACTGATGGTCGGAAACACTAGCATGGACACACTTCAGGCACATTTCCGAACATCAATAGACATGATGCCAATAAAGTGTGGCTTCTTCTGTTCCAGCATGTTTTCGAACCCATGCATGAGCGTATAGTCAGATCAAAACCGCAATACTTAACATTTACTGTGATTTATGGTTACTCTAAATATGAACGTAATCATCATCACAGTGTTTACACAAGCTTTCAGTACTTCAGTGCTGCCTTTACTGCATTATATGGGTGCATGTAAATGTAGCCATTGGTAGTCTTTATATGCAATTAGTAAGGCATTATTTGCTTTTTAATGCGTAATAGCTGCTGATGTTCTAACTGTGTTTCTGCAGATTGAACAAGTGAGTCAACTTTCTGCTCTGGTCCAAGCTCAAGTGAATTACCACAGACAGTCCACAGAGATCCTTCAGCAGCTGTCCAGCAAGTTAGAGGACCGGTCTGTATTCTGTAAAAATTCCTAATCTAGTCTAAATGTTTGAATGGAAGAGTCCCTTGTTACAAAAAAAAAATATTGAAGGCATCTGTTCTTAAAAAGTTAAAAGTATGTTTATAAAAATCTATTTTACTATTAATTTCATGTTACTTGTACAGTTTTAGACGACTGCATACATATCATTTCTGAAACTGAGGTATATTGTTTTTTTTGCCTATAACAAAAATTGCCAAATGATTAGCTCTTAAACATGTCAACTACACATGCATGTGTCAAATGTAAAACACTACGATTCTCTTTTGCATGTTCAAAAAGCCTTTTTCTTACATTGTGTATGCTTATTCAGTATATAATTACACTATAAACGGAAATGATTTCTAAGAGCACAAATTAGCTGTAAGTATTTGTTGTACACATGAGTGCTAATTATAATTTGTAAACTGCTGTGGCATTTTGAATGACACTGTTTTCCAAAATGAAACACGAGAGCTCTTGTTTTTAAATGATGTGTGTAATATAGAGAACAGTTTTGTTGTTGTTGTTTTGTTTTTTGGAAAAAGCTTGTTTAACTAAAGCAGTTATGTGTTTGCAGCTTTAGAGACTTGGAAGATTCAGATCAGTGACACTATTAAGTCCAGTGGTACTATTGGCTTACAAACTGTAGTAAAGTACAAATAATTAAAAAAAAAAAAAAAAATAGGACAAGCCAAAATTGTGTTTGAAGTGTTTTATTAGATTTTGTAATCAATTAGAAAAATGAAATGAAATTAATTACAAATATTTAATCACATACTATATTGTCATGTAATTAATCGCACATTACTTTGCAGAGAAATGCCTTCAAATGAATACAATTTAAAAACTTTTAACTTGTTGTTGAAGATGAATGCACTAAATGTATTCATTTGGAAAAAAAGATGATTTGTAGGTTTGTTTTATTTCAATTGTATTCAATTCATAAGCCTATAGTTCATAGCAGTCCATTTTGTAGTTTGCCAATCTGTCAGAGGTAGCCTGTGGGGGGGGGGGCCTTCACACAGGATGCGTTTTTGTATCCCACCTGCACCTGGGTGTTGCGCTTCATCTCGCTGTGTTGCATCACATCTCACATCAAGAATGTCACATTTTTTCAGACACTGTGTAAAGTTAAAAATAGTTCTGTACATCTAGAGACCCAATTCAGTTCCATTCTGTTGCACTCCATCTGTATTTGAACACAAAAACATCCTGTGTGAATGACCCCAACCGTTCTCGATAGGTGTGGTGTGGTACAGCACGTTAGTTGCCTGTAGTGGTGTCTATGAAAAAAAACAAAAAAACAACCATTGCATTTAGGCTTGGTGGAACATTTCTTAAATGAAACTGATTAATCCACGTGGCATTAATTATTAATATTTAAATGTTTTTTTGTGAATTAAAACAAAAAATTAATTCATTTATTAATTTTGTGAGTTTTTATTTTTATTTTTTAAGCAGAATTAGAGAGGCTTCTAATAAGCCAAGAAGAGAGTATATCCCCAAACCTCGCACTTCCATGGATTTCAGTGAGAACCACAATGGGAATATTGGACACAGTGGCCCTTCCAGGTCACCAGGTAAGCCAATAATAGAATTAAATCTATTAAAAGGAAAATAGATTTTTTTTTTTCTGTCTTGTGAAGAATCTTTTATTGTTCAATTTTTAGCTCCAATGGACCAGCCTTGCTGTCGGGCACTTTATGATTTTGACCCAGAAAATGAGGGTGAGCTAGGCTTCAAGGAAGGTGACATCATCACCTTAACCAGCAAGATTGATGACAACTGGTATGAAGGAGTGATCAATGGGCAATCTGGATTCTTTCCTGTCAACTATGTAGATATCCTGGTAGCTTTACCCCACTAAGTCTTATGCATGTACCTTAATCTTGACCCAACCAATCAAACCACTTCTTTTGCAAGAAGAGAAAATAACCAAAACAAACAGCACAAACAGCTCTGTGGTATTTGTGCATAGGAAATAAGCAACGACAACATTTGAGTGCTCTTTCGTAAATATTATTCCTGACTTGGAATGCCACCACTATGTTGTATTAATTTCTTAAATTTTCTTGAGGTTGATCTGACCTCTGCATTGCCTGCTGCTATTCCTCCTGTATGTTCAGATGTTATGTTCGTTTTTGCCTGTTTCCATTTGCAACAGCAAGCCTTGAATTGGTCTCTTTATCCAAACCCTTAAAAAAAAAAAAAATCTGCAATAAAATAAAAAAAATATTTTGGTTTTAAGTTCTTAGCATAATGTATTTATGAAGGATCAAGGTGATGTGAAGTATTAAACATTTGAAGGATTTCTCTTTCTTTGAAATTGCAATAATTGCGAAACAAAATATAGCAAAACTTCCTGTTGATAGTGTGAAATGTTCCAATGTTTCTTTAATGTCCTAAAATAAATTTTAGCCTTTAGGTGGTGGTAGAGTTGACTATTTAAATAGATTATATATTTAGCAACAAAGGAAAAAAGTGAGACAAGGAAAGTTAAGCAAATTATTTATTTGTTGCGTTACAGTGTGTCTTTCATCTGTCATGTAACATTCTGTATGGTCCATGAGTCCAGTGGACATTTTCAAGCTTTCGTATCACATTCCATAGATGGTAAACTGGTCACTAAAAGGCAACCCAAAATTATTTTGTGTGTGTTACTATATGCCTGAGTATGTTATCTAAACCCATGAAACTGCATATCAAAACATTTTTCATATTTTTCTTTTCCTTTTGTAAAGGTGAAATGTGTAGTTTTTGTGCTAGTAATCACAACAAACAAAACTGTATAGAAATGACTCAAAAACAGGTTTTTCAAACACAGACAGGCCTGGTCTGAATTTGAAAGTGCCACAGAGCAACATTAAGCTCTTTAACACATGGTTGTTGCACCTCGTCGTGTTAAACTGGGAAAACTTTTAACATCACAAAAATTACACAAATCACCTGACGTCTGCTTTAAGGCAAGGTTTAATTTCTGACTGTAAATGATGTATAATTTGGCCTAATATTTCCACGGACAGAATAAGATAATGTATTCTTAAAAGATTTTTAGTGTGTGTTTAGGTGATGTATTTATTATTGTCAAATCTAAGATCCCCTTTATATTTTAAAAATAAAACAAGCGTATCTTGTATTGGCAGGACATTCCAATATTTTTTCAATTGTTATTTATCCTCAGTGAGGTCTGTACAGTCATTTTTGTGTTGTTTTTTTTTCCTATTTGTGTATAGTCATGTAGTACCATGTGTTACTTTTGATCAGTGTTAAAGCATTTACCACTAGATATGAAATAGACACTGTATATTTATTAAAGTGCTGGGGGATTTAGTCAAAAAAAGCACTGCATATCAACTCCAGCATGAATTTTCAATCACTCTGAATTGTTAGGCTTGTACTGAGAATGAAAAAATAGTGCAACTACAATAAAAAAACAACAACAACAGTTTAATGGTGCTATGTGGAGTGTGTGTATTTTGTTTGACAAACCAGTAGGTGATGCTGCCACAACATCTTTTACCTTTACCTTAGAATTGGTCAAAAATATAAAATTTCTAATTTCACTGATGGTGTACTTAACCAGAAATATGTCATTTTCATGCTTCCATGGGCATCATTTGACACCGTCTTCATCAGATATATTTATTTTTGATAAAGAACCACATGGAAAATATAGAATGCTGGAGCAGTCTATATCAAAATAAACTTCATTATTTCTTACTGGCAGTTGTTTACGGAAGGAACACTTTGTCCATTTAATATTGCAGTAAGTTGTTTTGGAAATATTATTACTCCATATAATTTCAGTTACAATAATATAACAATGGTTGAAAGAATATAAATAACAAACTTTGGTGATTTCCATGTTGTTATCTTTTGGGTTTGCCATTTTGGCACCCGTTCGCCTGATTTGAAGATATTAATAGCATTGACCAAACGCTTTTAACTGCTTCTCAGCCACTGATACTCTCCACCCCCACATGGCCCGCCCAGACACTGGCACGCCAGGGATGTGTCACTTCATCCTACAACTGTACTTACAGTCAGCGAGGCATATCATATCATATCCACCCTATGCTCTACCCCACCCCTCCATGAACACAAGCCAACCAGCAAGCTTCACCCTTACACAGCCACAATGCAAACATTTACCCTGTTCTCAGACTCACTGCGTGTCGGCAAACACACCAAAGGCTAACAGTGTGCCTTGCAGATACTGTGACTGAAAGTACATATTTGTATATCTACTTGTATTTCATTTAAGAAATTGGTCATGTGTGAATGTATATAACAGAATAGAATGTATAAACCCTGACAGGGTGATCAGGACCTGAAGATGAGATTTGAACCTTATCAGGTATAACCCATTAATCAGTCACTTTTATTTATATAGCGCTTTTAACAATACAGATTGTAGCAAAGCACTGAACATTATCAAGATATAGGAGAACAGAGTGATGGTAAAGTGTAATGACCAGATTAAACTTATGAAGGAAAGACAGGTAATAATTTATTCAGTGTGGCCTCGGACAATGATCATTATTACTCCATGTCTGAATGTTGATGTGCCACGATATTTATTTATATTAATACATACAATATAGCATATACATTGTTAGAATAAAATATTAATGTTAATATGATGCAGAATCTCTGATTAATTACATGGCCTGTGGCAGTCTAATCTAATATTAGTAATATTAGTATGTTGACATTACCTGATTAATAAACAAAGAGAAATCTTTTCCTTCGTTCGTGATGAATGTATGTATATACTGTATTTTTCAGTGTTAGTAATGTAGTTATCTTATGTTAAAAACAAAAGTGCCACCAATATTTTTACACCAGATAACATAAGATTTCTGAAGTTGTGATTTGCTTCACTGCTATTTGGCAAAGCATGCTTAGTGCACTTAGAGAGAAATTAGAAGGCTGTTCTCAAAAAAGTAGGTTTTTGGTTATTACTGGTTATTGCCAAAATTGTATATGGATAATAATAGACAAAATGTATATTGCCTTATTCTATAGTAATAACAATCCTGCATGTAATATCTCCTATAGAAATAATCAAAGACATCAAATTAGTCTTGTGACATACAATACATACATGCATGCATGCATAAATAAATAAAAATAGGTCATTGCATTGCTAATCAATGCATAAATGTCAGAAATGTTTGATGCTAACAGCATGAGTCACTTTTTGGATGATGCAGAGCTTACAGAGAAGTGTGTTTGCCTGTGTTCTTACATGTTTAACTTGCTGGTGTTCTCACATACTTTCTCTTTTGAGCAGCAGGCCGAGCTCTCATCACCAAGCAAGGACTGATAATTCCTTGTCTTTCAGCTCCCCTCAAAAGAGCTTGTGATTGGAGATGACAAATGAGGCGGTAAGACAGGTCAGACTGCAACAAGCTCAGGTGTGCTAACATGACTGTTAGAGTGTCAATGCACGAATCCAACAATCATTTGAAGACTGCAGTTTGTTAAAAACCTGCATCCTCCTAAATAACATTTAAAAAAATATTACTTCATTTTTTTAATTTTATGCATTCCTCTTTTACCGGATAATATTTCAACCTGCCTAATATTTGAAACATTAATGTAGGAGGCATGAAAATCACAGACTGTTGCAGTAAAATCATCCTTTTTAACCAAATAGACAGAAAGGATTTATACTCTAATTTCTCAATCATCTAACTCTGTTTATCTGAGAAAAAACAAGTAGTGCCAGGTTAGAGCTAAATTGGATGGAATAAAAAGGGTGAAGGCCAGAAGTGGCAGTAGGAATGTGTGTGGGTGTACAATGGAGAAAGTTCTCTTAATATTGCGTCTGGTAAAGTGTTCCTCTCTGCACCAATGCTTTCAGAGTGGGCCTGGAGCCTATTTTATGGCCTAATGTCCAAATCTGTGTCATGTCTCCAGTCAGTCGGGATCTGAGTAGGAATTTAGATAAGGGGCCAGATAGCAAAAAGTGGAGAGAATCCGCCCGCCAATATTCCACACACAATATAATACTATTATAGCTAATATAATTGTACAGATGGTATAAATGAACAAATATATGAAAACATTTCAATATTTGTAATTGTAAAAATACATATATATGTTCTCGACATGTAGTAGCCTAAAATGTGAGGTTACTAAATATTTTAATGAAAAGTGTGTTTCATTTTTTATTAATTTTAGGCAAACTTTATTTTAAGCTCCTATTCTCACTATTAACAAACCATTAACTACTCCTAATTTGTTGGTTATAAATAGTTAGTAAGGTAGTTGTTACAGTAAGTTCAGATATTAGGTATGATTATGGATGTATAATAACTTATCAACAAATCATTTATAAGTACCAATAAACAAGCAATATGCATAGGAAATAGGCATGCTAATAAGCAGTAGTAGTGAGAATTCTATACTATTCTAATGTGTTAGCATTTAAAATGTAATTTATTCTTGTGATAAATCTGTTTCTGCAGCCAATGCTTCAGTCTTCAGTGTCACATGATCCTTCAGAAATCCTCCTAATATGCTAATTGGAGCTCAAGTAAAATGTTTGGTTACACTTTATTTGGACAGTAACTTTGTAACTACATGTCAACTACATGTCAACTAATTCTCAGATTAGACTGTGAGGGGTAGGTTTAGGGTTAGTACAATAAGTTGACATATACTTGCAAAAAAATACTTGATAGTATGTAGTATGTTGTGGACCCATCAAAATGAAGTGTTAGGAGATATTAAGCAGACAGTCTACTAATACTCTAATGACTGGCATGTAGTTGCAAACTTACTTACTGTTAGTAGAATATCTAAAGTGGGTTATCGAAATAAAGTGTTACCAAATTTTATTATTATTATTATTTTTTTAAAACACGATTCCTTTTTCTGGAATAATTTGATGTACAGAAGACTAAAAAAATTTTTTAACAATTATTTTGCATTTGTATGTAATGCTTCTTTGATCACTTTGTGTTAATACATGCTCAATAAATGTAATTTCTTTACAAAAAAAAAACAATATTACTGACCATACTGTTTATGTGTGTGTATACACACACACACACACACACCAAAGAAAATATCAAATATATTCTCCATAGTACACATATTTATTGCTCAACAAAACTGTGTGTTAAACTGCTTTACCTTAATTACACATGTTAGTAAATAGCCTACACAGTGTAATAACACAGAATATGATTGACAGAGATGCAGTGGGGATGAGTGACAGGTGGACACATATTTGGGTGCAGCATCAGAAAAAACAAAGCAGCCGTTCACCCTCAGTGTCAGCTAAAGAAGCAGGCACACACCATGCAAAACAGCTCAGTGAGGGCACCATTTGTTGTGCAAATATACTAGTATATGCAAATAAAGCCACACACACATACACATATACTTTGACATGGCAAGGGGAAGCCACAAATAAGCATGACAAGAACAAAAAAAAAAAAACACTGACCGATTTGCTGATCTGTTTGCAGATTTAAAAAAAAGTGGACTAGATTTTTTTGGTTTCCAGTCATAACATAACAAATCTTTTGATTGTACCACAAAGTAATATGTCTGTAGTTACCTATGAACTCTGTGAACCAAAAAGAAAGAGTGAGAATAACATGGCTTGGATATTTGCCTTATATTATGCTTTTAAGCCAAAATCACAGTAAAGCAGTAGTTTTTAAAGGGAAATAAAGAGTAGCCTTCCTTTGACACAGCTCCTAACACCTTCATAAGACTGTGTTCCAAGAAAGTCCTATAGACAGGATCATGCATTCAAGTCTAAACCCAGAATGCACCTGCTGTAGTGTAACCCAAGGCGATGGGAGTTGTTTATTGATAGAGATTAGTGTGATTGTCAAAGTGCTTCCCTATCCAGGGTGAGTCTGTCTCTCCAGGACAATAACTCACCTTTTCACCCGAACTTTGAACCGAAAGTCGATAAACCAAAGTAGTGAATCGTACTTGGATCTGATCCACAGAGAAAAAGCAATTTTGTGCTTTTATTCATTGCTGCTGTAACTATTTTCTAGCGTTAGCTCCTCCAAAACAAGGTTTAAGTTTGAAGTAAAAGAAAAATTAACACTAAGCAGTTGAAAGTGGTTAATCAGTGTTTAAAGAGCTGGAAATTAGTATATCATGAAATCATAATCAGACTACTGCCAGTAATAATAGGGTAAATCCATCCCACAAAGCAAAGAAAATCAAGTGTGTGAGAGCTTGAATAGTTGTGCGCAAGATGTGGCTTGTGTTGGCTCTTTGCTTTAAGAACAGGTAATCCAGTAGTGTCAGTGATTGAGGAGATACAAATCCTGCAGTAACAGACATGCAGGTGGCACTGGAAAAGAACTGCATACCATGCAATTTTTTTTTCTCTCTGTCTTTGTCAGGCATCCCCAAATGCCAACCATCTAGTAGCTCTCTCTCTCTCTCTCTCTCTCTCTCTCTCTCTCACTTTTAAAGAATTAATAGATACATAGATAAGAAATTGAAGCAGATATCTCTCCCTTAATATTTTATTTGTTAAACTCAAGATGTCTTAATAAGATTTCAAAAACGTGTTTGTTATATTACAAGGTTCAACCTGTTAAACAGCCAAAATCCTGCCAACACTTCACTAAATCTGCAGGAGCTGAAAGATTAGACACTGAATGGCATTCATGAGAGATGCAGAGCTTTGGCTGTTCAGAACATTAGACATCATGCATGAACTCATAAAGTAAAGGACGTGCACACATACATCTGGATTACATTCAAAAAATCAATGCTATGGTTTCCAGGGACATTTGAGATAATTTCTGTCACCACTCTGTCATTTTACACAATATCCATGAATGGTAAATAAACAATTGAAATAAATCTCAAGGTTGTGGAACTTCATTTCATCGTCAAGTCCCAGTGAGGTGTGGCCACATCTGTCCTTCTCTAGACAACCAGTTTCGCTAATGAGAGAGAACATTCCATGGAGAACATTGAACCTTCACACTCACAATACAACTGGATTGAGCAACCCATTCAGAAGCATGCAGGGGGAAAGAAAGTTAGCTTTTGAGCCAACTGAAGTCTATATGTGTCTGCAGAAACACTGGAAAAGTACTTTGGTGGCCAACGTTTACTTTCTGACATATGGAGGCATTTCAGTCACACTTTAAGCCAAGAAACTTGGTTTGGTGCTTATTCATAATAGTTGGTAAGGTAGCTGTTATGGAGTAAGATTGGTCATTGCAGAAGTCATTAAAATGCACTTTAATAAACTGGCAATATGCATAGCAGTTAATAGCATTGGGTATTTTTAGAACTTAAGTAAATATACCTTCAATTAAAAAAGTATTGGTTTCCATGTGCAATATAATACAATATATTATTATGTTAAACAATAAAGTTAGAACAGTCACATAAGCCCCAAAACCAAATATGTTGTGAAAAAACAACTTCACTGAGAGCTGTTATTAAAGAAAAAGCTTTATTTACTTGGTAAGAGTCGCTTTATTTGTTTCTTTTTAAATCCTTGTCAGACAGATTTTTGTACTGGGTAATTCTAATGCGAATGTAGAGAGAGCAGTTGATAACCGTGTCAATACAGACAGGTGGCTGCCTTGTGGAGGGTCATAAAGAGTGAACGTTAGCCGAGAGTGGCAGCATTCTGCTTCAGTTATGTAAACTGGCCAGGCCTGAGAACCAGTCAACCTGCACTGGAACTTTGCATTGCCACTGACAAGGCTCAGGCTAAATGCAAACAGTATGCATGTTCAGGTACACACAAACAAATACACATACAACCATGATGCACGACACATAAAAGAAACTAAGATAGTTCTAGATATAGATTTATTAGCGCTTTATTTTGAAGTCCAAACATTACATTATTTACCAATATAGTAATATGCATGCTAATAAGCAAGTTACCTGCATGATAATATACAATAAGATTTATGCATGCCTTGTGCAACATTTAAATGAGCAATAACCTAAGAATCAAGGAACTGCTGAAACATTTCACACTTGTAGCCTATTGTAAGGGAGAATACAAGGAGTCAAAAATTCAGTTTCATAACATTCGATTGAACATATAAACACAAGTTGCCTTGTTAGCAATAACAATATGTAAATATAACACACACAACCAGACAAAAATGAAATTATTGAAATTATTAAAATCTATTGAATTACTTGATTAGTTATTTGTTCTTTCGAAAATTATTATTAAAATATGGTGATTTGGTGCTAAGAAACATTCATAATTTTTGCAGCTTAATATGTTTGTGGAAACTGATTTAGCACAATTTTAAAGTTTGGTGTAAGATTTATAGCAATATATAGATAGATAGATAGATAGATTATTAATAATTGAGCACCAATAATAACTTGAAAAGTGAAAAAAGTGCCAAATCAGTATATTCAAATTATTTCTGAGGGCTAATGTGATTATGTATTTTTAAATATATTTAAGTCTAAACAATTATTTTAAACGTTAGTAATATTTCATAATATTATATCACTATTATATTTTCTGTAATTTTGATCTAATACAAACTTGGTAAGACTTCTTTCATAAATTATGTTCACAAAACATTTAAAGATATGCTTTGTGTATAGAATTGTATTAAATAATTAATATAATACAAGTACATGTTTTATAATATATATTTTTTAAGGATAAATATAAACAAAATGTTTAAAGGATAACTGCATAAATAAATACACAAAATAAAAATAAGCAAGATGAAGAAACAGCAATATCTAAATGATAACATACAGAATTGTGCGTGCAAATAGTGAAATTGACAGGTCTTTAAGAAAAAAAAAATCAATAATTTAAGAAGACCTAAAAGCAACATGAATTGCACAGACTTCATTAAAGATACATTTGAAGATATATACGTAGCTATATCAGAAAGCTAACAAATTCATTTTATTCAAAGTGATTTGTAGCAACCTAGATTATAATTACTACTTTAAATCCTTATATCTGAATGACTATTACTTATTTAAGATCAAGTAACACCAAAAGCATTTAGAAATTAGCAAAACTTCCAGAATCCGCCAAATGTACCATCTTGTGAAATGCTGAACATGCGTTGAGATCAGACCATGACAGGAGCAAATGGGTAGCCCTGTTACACACTGAACGCCCGAGCAATTAGTCATGTCTATTATTCTAAACCAGCAAGCATGAGAAACACTAAAAGCAACCCAACACAAATAAACTGTCACCAGCACAGGACCAGAGGGTTATTTAGAGAGCCTTCAGCTACGCGCTAATGCCAAACACGCTAGATTTGTCTGGCCACTGCATTAGCTTTTCTTTAATCAAATTACATTTGGGCTTTTAATAATGCGAAATAATAATGATATTGCTGAAAGAAAAACAATGAACAGTACGTCTGATCAAATTATAGTACAACAGCAGATGTTTCCTAAAATACATTACTAATTACAGATGAGTTTGTGACCAGACCAAGAAAACTATGTTTGTGTTTTGAAGGAAAGATGTGTGTGCGAAGTCTTTTACAAATGAAACAAACTAATCTAAATTGACTTTCTAAATAAATACTGAAGTTTTCTTTTGCATGTCACCATTTCACCATGAGGGGGATGTCAGAGATTTTTGCATGGCTTATGATGACAAAACTCTAATTTACATATTTCATCAATGGATGCCTTTTCGGACCATGCTGGTTTGTACAATATTATAGAAAAAAAACATTTCTATTCACATTGGAATACATTACTACATTTGTGCAAAAACTATTTTATGTTATTCATGACACAAAATGTTTCTTCTAACAAATACAGGAAATTCAGTTTACAGTCAAATAAATCTCTCTGTTTAAGGGATTTTTAAAATACTATTAATATTTTTTGGCAGACATTAAAAATAAACTGCAGGTTTTCTATAATGCAGACAGCAGACATATAGCTAGTATAAATTAAGTCAAGAGTGTCAAGAAAATTAATTGACAATCAGCACCTTGCGATATACATTTTACATAAACAAATAGTCCTCTTTTTGGATTGCTTGCTTTGTTGTTAAAAGCTGCTGGAACCCATGACAGCGGAACTCCAAGGAAAGCGCTGACGATTTCCACAGAATTAAAATTCCTGTCATTCACAAAATTTTACAGATCCTCCACCCCTTGTGTCTTGTTTGCTTATGTCTATGCCATTCCAGAGATTTTCATCTAATATAAAAACAAAACAAAAAAAAAGTGCTTTGATAACTCTTCAATAACCCTTATAAATTCAACAGATATTATAACACTGGGGTAGCTTAAATTTATGTCAAGTCAAGTCACTTTTATTTATATAGTGCTTTTAACAATACAGATTGTAGCAAAGCACTGAACATTATCAAGTAGAACAGAGTCATGGTAATGTATAATGACGAGAGTCAACTGTTTATTTATCAAATGCAGAGACGGTCTCTGTAGTCAAGATGACGATAATCACTAGAAATCAGGTGTCCCCAGGTTATGTCAGGTTATGCATAAAATTACATGAATAAAAAGCAGTACGCTCCATAGTCATACCATAAATTCTTGTAATTACAACTTGCCAACTTCTAACTAAAAACGTGGTCGTCCTGCTAAGTTTTTTATTTACGAGTTGGCAAGTTGTTATTAAAAGAAATCATAGGATGACTATGTATATATTTTTAAGAGAGAAGAAAATTGATATCTGGTTTACTGGTTATTCTAGTACATTCTTTACACTGGTAATTTCAGGTCAAGTTAAAAGCATTGCGTTAACAGTTGCAGAATTCCATGCAGTAAGGTGTTCTGTATGCTGTACATTTTGGCAAATGTAGCAAGCATTGAAGATTACATAAACAGAAAACACTACTCAAAATAAAGCATTGTAAATCTATTTTGAGGAAAAAGAACATTATGCACAGGGTGGAATAATCACAATATAAAATGTTTTATATTCGCATACATTTAAAAAGTTAAACAAAAAGTTTATTTTAAAGTAACTTAATAGGCTGATTCTGCCAGCATGGTGAATTTTGTAACCAGCATAGTGATATCTTTACTAAAATTAAGTGTTTACTAATTGTCATTCATTTTCAGCAATATTCATTTAAATAAAAAAAAAATCCTTCTTCAGTAAATAAATAAACAATAATAGCTTCATATAATGATTGCAATTGCTATGATTTAGCATTTTGTGTGGTGCAATACAATTTAAATTTCATGACCCAGATTTCAAAAGTATCCTTCATGTTAAAGATGAAGTATTCTAAAATAATCCCTGTTCTATCCGTACAGTTTTCCATAAATTTACAGGAACTGCTAGGTAATACCTTAATTTCTGAATTTGTCTTTGAAAAAAAAATAATGAATGCAATTACACAATTATCAGTAACATTTACGATAAGGTTCATTAGTTAACATGAACTAGACATGAAGAATACTTCTACATCATTTATTATTCTTAGTTAAAGTTAATTTAAGCATTTACTAATGCATTATTAAAGTCACAAGTTTTGTTCGTTAACATTAGTTAACAATATATTTTTATTAATTAACATTATCAGTAACATTTACGATAAGGTTCATTAGTTAACATGAACTAGACATGAAGAATACTTCTACATCATTTATTA
>JAUMHI010000033.1:3019046-3101166 GCA_032359435.1 Enteromius unitaeniatus | reverse complement strand
CCCCCCCCCCCCCCCCCCGCGCAGAGAGTTATTCATGTTTTTTTGGGATTAACTAGATGTTTTTTTTGATACCGTCAATGATAGAATAATCAAAACACAGGGTATTAAGGTAAACTCTTTTTCTTAAATGTAAAATCCTTAGTGTGACAGAGAGCAACATTTCATGACTCATCCCTAGAGCATTTTCTGCCAACTGCACAAGGGTGGGCAGCCCTTAGGAAATATCCTTTATAAATCCACCAAGCACAAGAGATTACCCTCAGATGACAGGTGAGGAATCTCTTTGTAAGCTCAAGCAATGTTTAACCTTTAGAGAAAGGCTCGTTGTCTTGGCGTCTGTCCGAGGAGCGACTAATTTCAGCACAACCTCTCAAACTCTCCCAGCAAAAGACCCCAGTTGGCAGATTCTCACATAAGAGGTTTTGCCTGCGTATTTGCTAAGTACTAACTTGAAACAATTCACTGAATATAATCCAAAAAGCCCACCTGAGCAGTGCGGAAGGTAAGCAAGGTTCTTTAAGGACAGATTTTTTAAATCAAGAGCAGCCATAAATGAGAATTAATCTACTTCCCATAACACGCTTATGGGAATGCCACAGTATAATCAATTGCAGTTTTATTTCCTTTATTAAACATCTTCCCAACATGGAAAGAGGTTACCTGGCCCAAGTATCAGCCCGTCTATACCCACACACCAAAATGTGACCCAGATTTGCATGCTGTTAAAACCGAGGGAGGCACACACTGTGGCTTACAATAACATATTTACATCTTCTCACACAGATGAAACGGCCTGACACGGCACTGAAGGGAAAAAAAATACTCTGCGGAGGCAATGGAGTTTGTATTACCACTAAACAGGGCTATTAAAGCACTATAATGCCCCACTTTAGCCAAAATGAATTTCAATCTGTTTTGCTTGCTACAAAAAAGAAATATGCTTGTTTTCCTATTTCTCGCTAGAGAGCTAGAAAATTAGGTTCCTGAAAAAGAATTAGCTGCATGTAGGGAAAAAGAATTAGATGACAGGAGTCACTAATCTCTAGAATAAACAAAACCAGGATAAGTAGTCAAACAGTAGATACCTTTACATTTCTAAATTCTATTCTAGGAGACAAAAATAAGCGCTTTGGAGGACAGTAGAACAGTACATATTTGACAGTCTCCAGAACATAATCATAAAGAGAAAGTATTTTCTGAGAGTGAAGAATGTTTAACAGAAAACACACTCATGGACTACACCATTCCGTAGAATACAGAGGAAACCATTTTATTTGTCCACTCTGAAAGGACATAGGTATTTTTAATGTTCTTGTTTACAAAAAAGACAAGTAAATAAATGTTAACGATTGAGAGAGCACTTAAAGATATACAAATCTGTAGAGGCATGTGCTTTTAGCCACGTGACGAAGAACCTGCTTGAGGAGGTGGGGCTAATAACTCTTCAGGTGCTGTGTTCCTTGGTTAACACAGCCAGTTATTGACTGCTCACTTCTCTCTTCAGCTTTAGGAAGACTATCATCAAATACGGCTGTTTATGTGAGTGCTTCCATTTTTTTAAACTTGGTACTGCAAGAACTGGTTAGAATATAGGGGATCACAGTGCAAGGACACATCTGACGTTCCAGATGAAATGTAAAGGAACTGATATTTCTGGTTGGGGATTTTAAGGTCTGCATTATGACTGGTATTTTTTCACCAGAATATTTCCAACAAGCAAAGAACACTTGTTGCACCTGACAAAGAACCAAGTGAACCAAAACCGTGACTGTCAGACTATTGTGATTTCCAAGCTCTGCTACCGTTGGGAGTCATTCTAACTAGAGTCATGCCTGTGGTTAAAGTGGAGAGCGATTCTCCCTCTGAAACCACTCTTCCAGTGAATGACAGTCAGAGAGCAGAGCCGCAAAGAGGACGCCGGAGGAAGAGGCCCCTTCAACGAGGCAAACCACCATACAGCTACATCGCCCTGATCTCAATGGCAATTGCCAACTCACCCGACCGCAAGCTCACTCTGGGAGGGATCTACAAGTTCATCACAGAGAGGTTTCCTTTCTATCGAGACAACTCCAAAAAATGGCAGAATTCCATCCGCCATAATTTGACGCTCAACGACTGTTTCATCAAGATCCCTCGAGAGCCAGGTAGACCCGGAAAAGGCAACTATTGGGCGCTGGACCCCAATGCCGAAGACATGTTTGAGAGCGGAAGCTTTCTGCGCCGCCGAAAACGATTCAAGCGCAGTGACTTCACTACGTATTCATCGTACGTTCACGAGTCTCCCGTCTTCTCACCTGTACAGATTGCACGCTCAGCTTATGCCAACTCAGTCTACTCCAACATGGCCGTAAGTCCGCCATATGCCCAACAGCTGCCTTCTGCATACTACCAGTCCTCCTCTCCTAGCTTCAGTGCCAGTCAGTCCAGGGTCTTCAGAATCAACTCTCTCATTGGATCACCTGGCAGGATGGGCCAAAGTGCAGAGATGATGCCTCAGCAGACTTGCCGCAGTTTCAGTCCTGAGAGTGGCTCCTGCAGCTTGGGAGGACCGGGCTTCCAGCATCAGTCTTGCAGTGGGGAGACGGTGTTGTCGTGTTGCCCAAGCTCCTCAAACAACATGGCCTTTGCATACTCGAGCCCAGGCCATGGACAGACTCAGATATATCCACAAGGCAGCACCCAGGCCTACGGGCCAACAGGGAGGATGGCTATCTCCAGTTTGTCTCCCATTGCTGGGGATGCTGTGGGGGACCCCTATGGTAGAACCTCCCCTGCACAGCTGGGTTCTTTTGTTCAGTACAATAACTCTGGGCCAGTAGGAAGCTCAGGAGCCTACATCAGGCATCCGGCTTACTCAGGTAACATGGACAGGTTTGTGACTGCCACCTGAACAAGATCACAGATGATTAAAGACCACACGCGCACAAGAACATTTGGAGAGACTATTTTAGAAAACCATTGTGAAAAACAACTGTGATATTTAAACTGATGTTACTGTTTTATTGTGATAGCATCAGTTGAGTAAATGGAAATGTTAATAATCTCAATTTACGCTATACAGCCTTTTCATATTACAGCATTGTAAAAACAAGTTAAAGACAAATGTTTACAAAAGATCAAACTTTGTACTTTTTTTCTTTTAATTATTTGAGTGAAATGTGTTCATATATTTTGTATACGCTTTTCTTATAATTGCCATCTGGAGTAAATTCAATTTACTTTTCATTGAAATAACATACTGCATTTACTTAATTCAGTGATATAAAAATGTTTCTACAAAAGGCTGTGTTGCTATATCCTTTAGAGAATGATGAGATCATCTGAAAAAACATTTATATTTTTTGATTTGATGGTGAACATAAAAAGAATATGCAAGAATCAATTTCCGCAGAACTCTAAATTCCTGAATTTCACTTATTTTAATAACACTTATTTCTAAAGAGGTCATGCCAAATAATATTTTTCTTTTTTCTCTTGAAAAAACATATATTATAAACTAATATTATATACTTTGAAAGAACAATCAGCCTTTATTATTATCTAGCACTAAAATAATAATTTATTTAAAAAGTTTATTTTTAAGAAATTGATGGCAAGCTTTCAGTCTAATTAGTTAAATATATATATATATATATATATTTTAGCATGCAATTAGATGCGAATAATTAGTAATCCACACTATTTTTAATTTCCCCATTTTCCACGCCAGCACTTTCCACTAATTATGTCTGGTCATTCTTAAACTTTTTTTTTTAAAAGGTTAATTTTAAATAGACATTTACGCTTATTAATATACAATGTGATGTGACAAGAAAAGAAAACAATAGTGATGTCAATACTGTAGACTAATATAGAGTAGGCAATGATAAACCAACAACAGGTTAAGAATATAAAGCTTTAAAACCACTTACAATCAGTACCTGAAACCAAATAATAAAACTGAAGGTATGCAATATACAAGTTATTCATATGTATACACACACACACACACACACACACACACACATATATATATATATATATATATATATATATATGAGATCAAGTTAGAGTGTAATGCTTGCATTTCCAACAAGCTTATGAAGTGGCCAGTATTTGCGCTAAGATTAAAATGGAAGTTTTCAACATTTGTCTTGCTGTATTAGTCATAAATTCAGTGAATTGTATTTATTCAACAAAAGACAAAAAGAGATAGATGAAAGGCCTAATATGGGGAGAAGGGAAATTTTAGCAGTCTTAAACGGCAGGCCTAAGAGGAGACTGAGGTATTGAGTATCAGTGAAGCAGAAGAACACATCAGTGAACATTGTGCTTGAATGGGTGGATTAAAACATCACATCGTTCACCAGGTTTTCACAAGCACTGGCATGATTAGAATAACTATGATTAATTGATGGACTGCCTGCTCATCAATCAGCCATTATATATATGATTCAGACTATGAGTAAACAAAGAAGAAGCATTCACTCAAGAGTTTGTTTCAATTTAATCGGTAATACAAGAATTTAAAACACAAAACAACAAATGTTACTGATGCCCTGATAACTATTTTAATAGTCTAATACACGTACAAACATTTAAATCAAGACAATAACCTTTTTTATTTTTAAAGCGTATCCATGCACTAATTTATCACTTAAAATAAATGAAGAGTGAAAAATTAATGAAAATGAGCTTATCGGCCTACAACTTCACCAGACAGCATGTCTGAAGATAATTTTTTATTTAAATAAGAGCATGTTCAAGAAGAAATCAAGAAAACGGTTTATTTAACAATTATGCATTTAAAAATTAGAAATGCCATTTCTGAATTGCCAGTTACTCATCCAAGAAATTCTACAAGATTTTGTAGTTCAGGACAGCTCTTGACAAGATCAGGAATAGAGGACAATGTCTGTGAACGGAAAAAAAAACAAACAGTAAATTTATCAATATTTCTCCACAACATTAAGTTAAATAGATTTTTTTTATTGATTCTCTCACCTGTCTTACTCTTTCTATCATATCATCAAGCAGATGTAGTTCTCGCTCCAGTTTACTCTGGTTCATTGCATGGACCCTTTGCTACAGAACAATACTTCATTTAATACAAAATACTACACTATGATGTACATACATATTTTGTCTGATCACTTACATTCCTTAAAGGCATGATTTTGATACATTTATTTTTACAATTGACTCTTTGCAAAGATCCGCCCTCCTTAGTTACGCTTGCTATGCTCAACAAGCTTTGCTGCTCTCACGCCTTTCAGTTCAAGCAGCACGTGAATTGACCATCTTTTCATTTTTACTAGTTTAAGTACAAAATAAACATTAATTATCATCCAAAAGTATTTTATTTCAACCACTAAAAGATGTCAGTACACACAATTTTCAAGTTTAAATGCACCGAATTTAAATCTACTCTCCCATCCAATTTGTTGGTCTGACAAAATAACAGCTTCTGAGTAATGATCAGTCAGTTCACCCATCAGTGAAGGTCCTTGCAAAGGGTCAATTGCTGTAACTGTGAAATCTGTGTCTGTACAATAACAACAAACGATAATGCAGGCAAGACTTACATGTCGTTTTGCCCTCTCCAAAACCTTGGCACGATTGTCCTCAGTTTCCATTAAATTTGCCTTGAGCTTCTCAACCTAAGAACATAATGTGTGTATGTGAGACAATGATTTAATTCTTTTTTATGGTTTTCAAAACACTTAAAAGTCTATGAAATGTTTAAACGGAACTGCTTCAAACGGTGAACTTCTGACTTTTGTTTTATGATCACAAGACTAAGTTTTGAGTGTCATGGGGTATACACTTTATTTAATGACATAGTTTCATGCCAGCTACAGAGGAAAAACTGGATAGACTGCTATACCTCTCGGAGCAGTTTGATTTTTTCATCTAATGCATTGGCACTGGCAGCTGATTGGACACCAGTTCGGTTAAGCTCCTCCCTCAAGACCTGAGCCTCCACCTGTGCCTGCTGTTCCAGCCGACGCAAATCAGCAACTTCTCGACGCAACTCCTGTTTCACACAATAGAGCAAAGCTTAGTTAGTTATTATACAACAATCTAACAATAGCATTACCAACCACAGAAACATATCCATCAGTCTAAAAACGTATATGAAAATATAGTCAGCGTTATGCCTATGGCCAGTGATTGCACTGTGAAAGGATACTTACACTATTCTCTGCTCTGTATTTGTGTGCTGCCTCCAAATTTTCCTCCATCTCACTGCACAGTTTCCTCAAGTTTCTTTCATCCTTTAAGATGACAGACAAATGACTTATGTAATCATATATTTAATCCTCTTATTCTCCAAATCCTTGAGAGCTAAATTAGAGAGAGTTCTGCTGCTGGGAAACTAGACCCTGAAATTTCTATGAATATGGCTTATAAACAGTGAGTTGAACCTTTACCTGGGCTTTTTGCTGCAGGACCGCAGCATCCTTCTCCACCTGAGCCTGCAGTCGGTCTACATTCTGCCTCAGCTCTGAGACCTCCAGTTTGTGTCTCTGAGACTCTTCCTGCAGCGCCTCCTGCAGGCCACATCTGAAACAACAGGTTGTCAGAAAAAATAAGGCTGGGATGAGGCAATATCATGATGACTTTGTGTAAATACTATCATTTGGTTTTCCAGTAATGTGTTGTTGTGATAAATATACAATTATTTTCTGCAACAAAATTTCTATGACATGACTTTATAATGATATATTTATTGTTGTACCAGTAAAAGTGATTTGGGTCAAAATAATAACGCTCACTTTCCACTACAGGTGATTTAAAGGCATGTAAATCTGAATTTTAAATGACAAGCAACATTTAATTGCTTGCTTGCTGTTAGGGCAAGTTCTTTTGCAAAAGACTAAAATCGTCACATCAAATAGTGCAGTGTTATTTAGTTATAGCTTTTTACTACTGAAAACTAACTCAAATACATTATGCCTGAGCGTCAAAGATTCATTAAGAGATATTAACTTGAAACAAAATATAAAACTGACCATCTTAAATATCATCCAGAAATTACTTTAGTACACACTCATACAGACAAGAACAAATTTGTTAATAAATATGCAGAAAGAAAATCAAATAATACACATTTAAACAGGTACGATTTGATGATCAACTCAGAAATGAAACATGTAGTCTATTTGCGTGTCATTTCTGGTTTGTGTGGTGTACTCATTTATGCTACATTAAAAACAATAATTCACTCAAAAAGTTAACGTTCATTTCATTGTTCCTCATCCTGTTGTTCCAAACCAGTTTGACTGACTTTTTTTCTGTGGAACATTTAAGATGTCATTTTGAGATTTATTTTGGCATACAATGAATGATAAAAAGGCTACCAATTTATTTTTTTTAAATAATTTGTTTTTCAACATGACATCTTTTGCGTTCTGGAGAAAAAAAAGGTCATACGTTTCAAAATTTCATGAGGATAAGTACAATTAAACATTTTGGTTCAACTATATCTTTATGTTAAGCAAAAACCAAGTGGAGAAACGACAAAAAAATCCAGCTAGCCAAACTGTAAAAAAAGAACAAAGAACTTAACTTTACATCTACTTTTGAACTATTTAATCCATTTTGAATGTTCCATATATACACATTGCAGACATTAAGTTTACAAATTAACACATATTTAAGCCACAAATAACTGAAAACTCAGTTTATTCTCAGTCATTCAAATGTTTTACAGCAAATGAGCATTACTGGGTATACATGAGTTTGAGTAACTCACATGGTCTGCTTCAGAGTCTGCTGCGCCGTGTCTTTCTGGATTCTCAATTGGTCTAAGGTGAGTTGAAGATCTGAGACTGTCTCATCAAAATCAGACAACAGCTCCAACATACGGTTCTGTCTTTCCACTGAGTACACAAGAGAGTATCCTCATAACCATTTCACAACGTATCTATATGGAGTAATTGTATTAGCACACTCACATATCGACACAAACACATACATGTATACATTGGAGATTTAATCTAACATAAGTACTTATATATGAATCCGTTATCATGCAGTAAGAAATGTACCTTTCACTATTGTGTCTGTAGTTGGTGGTATTCGGGAAAAAGCACTGGTTTTACTCCCAATGCCATCTTGTTGCACCTCCCTCTCCTCTGCTAAACATTACACAATATAAGAAGGCTGCATAGTTATGATGATAAATACATCTCATCTCTTGATGTAAGTGATCATTACAAGAAAATGAATAAACGTTTAACAGAACTGATATCAAAACAGTTTTGTGTAGAGCTGTATTCCATGTTCTTAAATTTACACATCCATGGTCCCACATCCAAGGCCTTTTGAATGACCAATACATTCTCTCACA
Organism: Enteromius unitaeniatus; assembly: GCA_032359435.1. Classification (NCBI taxonomy): domain Eukaryota; kingdom Metazoa; phylum Chordata; class Actinopteri; order Cypriniformes; family Cyprinidae; genus Enteromius; species Enteromius unitaeniatus. Next base: position 3,092,831 of record JAUMHI010000033.1, on the reverse strand, counting down.
CAAAAAAAAAAGTTTTGCAAGTAACCAGAAACCTTGACACTGCAGGAATAGATCCTCAATAAATTATGCAGGATTAGAACTGCTTTCCAACCAGCACCAAACACTAACGCACCTGAACCCTTAAGAGACTCTGTCTCAGGTTCCTGAGTCTTCGTCATTGCCACCATAATAGAATCCACAAAAGAGCTGGAGGGATGCCGAAGAGACTGCAATGTCTTATCAGAGTTCTCTGACTCCTGAGAAATGCAAAACACTGTTATTAATTAAGGAAAAAGCATACTTTAATTAATTAAGCATACACAATAAAACAAAATTATAGCCATTAGACTGGAGTGATGTCAATCAACAACTCATTTATACTATTCTATATCATGATTTTCCACTTAAGGTAACAAGAAAAAGTAAACCCAACAAGCACATTAAAACTTTCTTGTGTAATTGACCAAAGCTTCCACTGCAAGTGAAAACAAATGCTGTTACTGTTAACTAACATTATTAAAAAATAATTGTTCAAATTATGTTGAAATAAAATAAGATTTAAATACTTAACTTAACATGTTGCCATGACAACTAATTATTTTTCTTAAATTAAAAAAAGTAATACAGACATATGCGCACACACACATACACATAATTATATATATATATATATATATATATATATATAAAAACACACAGTGAGGTCAATAAGTATTTGATCACCCTGTGATTTTTGAAGTTCTCTTCAAAATTTTTCTACAATTTTTCCACTGTGTGTAAGAGAATCTAAAAAGAAATCCGGAAAGCACACTTTATTTGGGAATGTGTCAAATAAGTATTGGATCACTTGAGTCAAAAAATATATATATATTTGGTACAGAAGCCTTTGTTAACAATTACAGAGGTCAAATGGTTCCTGTAGTACTTTCTTTGTGAAGGTCTACAATTTTGTCTCTTGTGTCTTTTGACAGCTCTTTGGTTTTGTCCATGTTGTTACTTAGACTTTGGCTGATCGTGGGGTGCTCAGGTGTCTTTATAACAGCTAACAACCTCAAACAGATGCTACTAATTTAGAATCATGAGCAGAGTGTAGCTGGACTATTTAAAAGCAAAATAACAGGTCTTTGAGGGTCAGACATTTGGCTGATAAGCAAGTGATCAAATACGTAATTGACACAGTAGTTCCCCCCCCCAAACAAAAAATCATACATGGAATGTTCTTTTTAGATTACGTGTCTCACAGTGGAAAAGCATCTATGCTGAAAATTGTAGACCCCTCCATGATTTCCAAGATATATATATTTTGTACGCTCCGGACAAGTCATCATAGTTTGCGTAGTATAGACCCAGCTCAGAGCCCAACTTTTTGAGTAGATTAACGGAGATATTTTTTTTTATTGTGCGACACACAGTGGTTATGGAAAGTATTCAGACCCCTTTACATTTTTCACTCTTTGTTATATTGCAGCCATTTGCTAAAATCATTCAAGTATTTTTTTCCTCAATGTACACACAGCACCCCATATTGACAGAAAAACACAGAATTGTTGACATTTTTGCAATTTTATTAAAAAAGAAAAACTGAAATTTCACATGGTTGCTGTGACACTGATGCACTTAACTCAGGTGCTGTCAATTTCTTCTGATCATCCTTGAGATGGTTCTACAACTTCAATTGAGTCCAGCTGTGTTTGATTATACTGATTGGACTTGATTAGGAAAGCCACACGATTAAATTTGCCCTGAAGGAGGCCACACAGAGGCTGACACATGTTAGTGAGAATTAGCCACTTTTAGCACCCACAGTACCTCTGCAGTGAGGGTTTCGTTTCTGGATACAGCACTCAAAATGGTCCCTTAGTCACCTGGGTGAAAAAGCCAGCGATCGGGTTGGAAGCTGACTGTTTTGCATGGCTAGATACCGCTGCTTCTCCCATGTTCAAAATGTTGAATGTTTTATGGCAAAGTCTACATTTTGCTCGTCCCGGGTACTGGTCTTTCTCAAGCCATGCATTTTACTTTTCAGATTGAAGCCAAACATTATTAAAGAGACATTTTTCCAGCATTGTTTATTTTTGCTCAGCAGCAACTGAGTTGCCCCAAGCAGAGAACATGTCACGTAATGTGACTGATCGCCCAAACGAAAAAATTATTGCAATTTGAAAACCAATATTAACAATTAAACAAATTCAAGTACACGTAGGGGTGGGCGATATAGAAAAAAGATCATATCAAGATTTTTCCGGGGGAAATCCCGATTCATGATTTTTAAAATCACAATTCTTTTTCAAGTTGTTTTTTTAATACTATTTTGCAAATTACAGAGGTAAGGGTGGGCAATATGGCAAAAATATTGATTGTACTATTTTGCAAGTTGTTTGAGCAGTACAGACAAACTAATTCACCTTTTGTTATTAAAAACAAAGTAATTCAAGGTAACAAAGTATAAAATAAAGTAGCGCAGATATTTAGGCCAAAATGAGCAAAGATAAAAATCGTTGTCATTTTAATCTTTGTTATTTAAATAGATACACATTACAACTAACATAATTTGACTCAGTTATAATTTTTGCGTGAACTATCCCTTTAATGACAAGCGGCGCATGTTTAGTTCTGTCCCTTTAAGAGTTGCATGCATCTAAATATACTGGCACGTTTTCTCTTGATTGTTTATTTTTTCTTTAGACGCTGTGTGTTTTTGACAGTATTACCACAATCAGTTCCGTTATTACGCGCTATTTGACAGGCTTTTAGTGCGCGCGCGCTTCAGGCGTACTCGTTAAAAAAGCGCGTCCTGACAGCACACAGATTAAATGTTTAATCAGCCAGTCTTTTTTAAAGCGAATAAAGTACTTTTTTTGATTGCGAATCAGTGCAGTGTCTGCTGAGTGTAATTCTACCACTGAGTTAACACTGAAGTGAATGTATGTCGCGTTGTGCGGCATATTGAGACGGAGATGCTAAAATAACACGATACTACGATATTCCTTAAAAAGCTGATCGTGGAGTAATTTTTATTGTCCATTATCAAAAATCGTCCATTATCACCCACCCCTATGTACACGGATATTTTTGAAAAACAAATTTCCATGACTTTTCCAAAACTTTCTGAGTTTATTCATTTTCCAAAACTTTTCCAGGCCTGGAAATTGCCATTTTTAAATTGAATGACTTTTCCAGGTTTTTCATGACCGTACGAATCCTGACTGTTGCAAGGCACAGATCTGGTCATGGTTACAAAAAAAAATTCTGCTGCACTTAAGGTTCCTAAGAGCACAGTGGCCTCCATAATCCTTAAATGGAAGAAGTTTGGGACAACCAGAACCCCTCCAAGAGCTGGCCGTCTCACCAAACTGAGCTATCAGGGAAGAAGAGCCTTGGTGAGATAGGTAAAGAAGAACCCAAAGATCACTGTGGCTGAGCTCCAGAGATGCAGTCGGGAGATGGGAGAAAGTTGTAGAAAGTCAACCATCACTGCAGCCCTCCACCAGTCGGGGCTTTATGTCAGAGTGGCCCAACGGAAGCCTCTCCTCAGTGCAAGACACATGAAAGCCTGCATGGAGTTTGCTTAAAAACACCCGAAAAACTCCAAGATGGTGAGAAATAAGATTCTGATGAGACCAAGATAGAACTTTTTGGCCTTAATTCTAAGCGGTATGTGTGAAGAAAACCTGGCACTGCTGTCCTGTCCAACACAGTCCCTACAGTGAAGCATGGTGTGGGGGTGTTTTTCAGCTGCAGGGACAGGACGAAAACCTTGTCCAGAGTGCTTAGGACCTCAGACTGGGCCGAAGGTTTACCTTCCAACAAGACAATGACCCTAAGAACACAGCTAAAATAACGAAGGAGTGGCTTCACAACAACTCTGTGACTGTTCTTGAATGCCCCAGCCAGAGCCCTGACTTAAACCCAATTGAGCATCTCTGGAGAGACCTAAAAATGGCTGTCCACTAACATTTATTTTTCCATCCACCCTGACAGAACTGAAGAGGATCTGCAAGGAGGAATGGCAAAGGATCCCCAAATCTAGGTGTGAAAAACTTGTTGCATCTTTCCCAAAAAGACTCATGGCTGTATTAGATCAAAAGTGCGCTTCTACTAAATACTGAGCAAAGGGTGTCAAAAATGTCAACAATTCTGTGTTTTTCTGTCAATACCGGGTGCTGTGTGTACATTGAGGGAAAATAATAATAATAATTTTAGCAATTGGCTGCAATATAACAGTGAAAAATGTAAGGGGGTCTGAATACTTTCTGTACCCACTGTATGTATATGTATGTATGTATGAACATAAATTATGAAGTGTAGTATAAGCATAGGGACCTTGGAGTTTAGGGACTCCTTTAAGATGCTTGTGAGGCAGCAAACTCTGTGGTTTAGAAGCATGACATCATTCGATGCCTGAGCCATCTGCTCTCCTTGTTTCAGCAGCATGCTGCGGGCTTTGTCTCGTGTACTGTCCAGCTCTTCCTGAAGGGACTCTTTCTCAAACCTTAGAGAAAAGATAGCATTAACAATTCCATTCATTTTAATTTGTTCTGACATTTATTCTAAAAAGTAACTGTGAGTAGACAGCGATATTCTGTACCGCAATTGTTCCAATACTAGTTTGAGGTCTTCACACTCCAAGTTTCTCTCTCTCAGGCCCTGTAAGTGGGACCGCAGCAATTGCTCACTTTCCTCCATCTGTTCCCGTGCCAATTCATTTTCTGCCTGCAAGAACTGATAGAACAAAACACATTTCTGTTACAACAGAGGTAACATGAATATCTAAAATATTGTGAATGTTAAGTAATGTTTTGGTGTAAACTTTAATCTTATCACCTCACTCATTTCTTTGCCACTGGATAGTTCAGTCTTGAGTTGAGCCAGCTGACCGAGCTGGTGGCGATGAATCTCAGCTTCAGCGTGGAGTTCTTTAATCAGGCTTTCTCTCTGAAACAGCGTGTCTTCATATTCCTCCAGCTGCTTCCTGGAAGTCTCCAGAGCTTCCTCAAGCCTGCCAAAAGCATATATACAAGGGAACACTTAAAAAAAACACAACGTAACTCCAAGTCAATCACACTTCTGTGAAAATAAACTGCCCACTTAGGAAGCAACACTGGCTGACAATCAATTTCACATGCTGTTGTGCAAATGGAATAGATAACAGGAGGAAATTATAGGCAATTAGCAAGACACCCCCCCCAATAAAGGGGTGTTTCTGCAGGTGATAACCACAGACCACTTCTCAGTTCCTATGCTTTCTGGCTGATGTTTTGGTCACTTTTGAATGCTGGAGGTGGTTTCACTCTAGTGGTAGCATGAGACGGAGTCTACAACCCACACAAGTGGTTCAGGTAGTTTGTGAGAGTTTGTAGGCAAGAAGGCTTGCCGTGTCTGTCAGCGTAGTGTCCAGAGCATGGAGGCGCTACCGGAGGCCAGTACATCAGGAGACACGGAGGAGGCCGCAGGATGGCAACAACCTAGCAGCAGGGCCGCTTCCTCCACCTTTGTTCAAGGATGAACACTGCCAGGGCCCTGCAAAATGACCTCCAGCAAGCCACAAATGTGCATGTGTCTGCTAAAATGGTCAGAAACACAGCATGAGGGTGGTATAAGGGCCTGGCATCCACAGGTGGGGGTTGTGCTTACAGCCCAACACCATGCAGAATGTTTGGCATTTGCCAGAGAACACCAAGAGCGCCCTGTGCTCTTCACAGATGAAAGCAGGTTCACATTGAGCACGTGACAGACGTGACAGAGTCTGGAGACGCCGTGGAGAACATTCTGTTGCCTGCAACATCCTCCAAAATGTTGGATCAGCCTGTAGTGTTTTTCCACTTCAAATTGTGACTCCAAATCCAGACATCCATGGGTTAATAAATTTAATTTCCATTGATAATTTTTGTGTAATTCTGTTGTCAGCACATTCAACTATGTAAAGAACAAAGTATTTAATAAGAATATTTCAATCATTGACTTCTAGGATGTTTTATTTTAGTGTTCCCTTTATTTTTGTTGAGCAGTGTATACTAAAAAAGTAAATGTTGTACATCCATTAATACAACAATAAACAAAATAAGAGGGATTAAAATGTGAAGATATACCGGTTTGCTCTCTCTGTAGCTTGCTGTGCATCACACATTGACTGCTGCGACCTAAATTAGAAAAATAAAATAATATGAATTGCACCAATTCTATTTTTTTCCTAGTTCATACAGTGTACATGTAGGTCATTGTGGTTTAATGTTATGTAATTTTTGGGTGAACTATCCCTTTTAAGCACTATCCATTTTAGAAGGTTTCCATGTAGTTTTCAACATTTATAAAATTGTGTAATATCAATACAAGTTCACAGACTCATAATTTCACATAATTCTGTACCGATTCTTTAATATTTATCTTTTCTATAACAACCATCTTATCAACAATCGTTTCAACAATCTTCTCATCCCCCCCCCACAAGTAATTAGCTCATAATTAGGTCTCCATTCATTTGCCTGGTTTGAATATTATACAATCCATCTGGTATCCTAGAGATGAACATATAAGCTCTAACACCACTGGAATGCTCTGTTAAAAAATAAACCATTCTTCCGACACTCACCGGAACCAATGGTTTTCTCTAGATATAATCTAAAGAAAATATATAATACAGATATAATCTCATTTTTAGCGTTAAGCAGCATGATATAGCAGGAAAGTGCAGGAGAGGGATGGGTGCTTTGGGGATTCAATGCCTGACCCCTTTTTAAAATTATATTATAATAATAGAATTATTTATTATAATAGAATATATAGTTGCATGACAGGCTAAAACAAGCTGAATTTCAAATGTTCATTAATTATAACTCAAATGTCAAAATGCTTTTTGTACAATTAATTTCAACAGTCTGTTCTGTCTAAAGAAGTCTCTTATAGATTAAAAAATTTGAATGACATCTTGTTTAACAAATCTGCTTTAAAATTAAATGTACTGCTAATTACAATACTCTTCGCATACAAATACTAATAGTGAAAAAATTATTGAGAATTGTTGCCATTACATTGCTATCTTTCTGCCAGCCAATCAATGCTTTTCTGATCATAGTTTTGAATATTGATATATTTTAAAGGGTTACTCCACCCAAACATGGAAATTTTGGCAATGAAAATGAATTGATTTTCAAAAATCAAATTCCACAAGTGGATTTCTGCCTACTTGCTGGTCTCAGAGGCGAGGGTCTGTTCTAGGAAGGCGTAAGAGGCCAGTGTAGATGTGACAGTGGCTGAGAGCTCAGTGCTCCTCTTCTGCAGCTGAAAGCGCTCCTGTTCTGCCTGATTCAGCTGCTCCCTCAGCACTGACATCTCTGAACAAACACACACAGCAGAATCAAATCAAAGCTCACCTTAGACTACACAGGGAATAAGTCATTTCAAAGTAAATCACTGTCACACCTGAAGTCATAATGGTCTGCTGCATGTTCAAGTCTGAAATCTGTTGACTGGCATCTTGAAAGCTTGATCTCATGTGCTGTAGTTCATTTTCCATCTGTGGATTAACAGAAACAGCAATTAAAAAGATACAATTCAACTAAAGTAAATGCATGAAATTAAGAGATTAAAAAAGTCATATCATATTTTCCTGTTTCTTTTTTAAATAAAATGGTTTCATTGGTGATACAGACACTCACAACTTTAGACAGAGAACAACAATCCAGTATTATCAGTTTAACACAAATACAATAGATTCCTGCAAACCCAATTCAAGGCCTTTAAATATTTGTATTGAAAAGCAGCTGAATTCAGAAAAAGACACTTAAAGGAATAGTTCACCCAAAAATTTAAATTACGCCGTATCGTAATCCCACAAACTGTCATAAACATGTTCACTAAAGAGTGGAATTCCAGCGGATAGCGTAGGACGCATACTTAGCATAAGCTCTGATGAGAAATGAGGAACGCGGAAGCACAAAAAGTTCACAAATTAGAAGTACAAAAAAAAAAGTAACAGGGGTTTGTCAGAGAATTTTAATTCAATCCAAGAGGAGACTGGTTTTCCTTTGCTAAACAAAGGAAACTTTGCTCACTTTTACTCCTGCAAACAAAACTTCGTTCTCTAGAGACAAGAGAACATATTTGACAAGAACGGTAAATGTGACTGAAATGTGACTGAACAAAAATAACATCACTGTATCTGTTCTTCAGACTATTAGAAGAAGGCCTCAGAATATTTTTTTCTGGATTTCTTTAAGGTTTGACAGACATGGAACTGAGATTTAAAAATAATGAGAGAATTGAATTTTTAGTTGTAAATTTCTAACCAGGTCTCTCTCTTCCACGGCTCTGTCTCTCATTTCCAGATGCTGCTTGCTGCTCTCCACAGCAGTTGTAGTCCTCTGATAGAGCTGGTGAAGCACTGGGTTCATCCTCTGAATCAGCTCTTGAGCTTTTCTCAGCTTCTCATCGAGGAAAAGAGGGAAATTGTTATTATCGAGAGCAAAATTTGCAAGCCATTTTCATTTCAATATCTAAACACACTGTACATTGGTGGTTTTACCTCTGCTAACAAGCTCATGTGATCTTCTTGCTTCCTTTTCAAATGAACATTTGCTGCACTGATGGATTCCATGTATGACTTGTTAAGTTCAACCTTGGAGAGGTCACAAAACTCACTCAGAATACAAGGACGTTACACACAGTCAAGCAAGCCTTCGTTTTTTAGAATGTCAGCAGTCACTATTAAGCTAATGGGAAAAATCATATTTCCATTACGAATTGAGGTAAGAATGCAAGCAATATAAGCAGACCAGTGATGGGTAAGCCAGTTTGAGGGCTGACATCAGTTCCTGTTGAGATCCAACAGTATCCTCTAGTTCAGCCACCCGAGTAGTATGATAGTCCCTCAACTGCTGTGTAACACTGAAGGCCTGCACAAAGACAAATGAACAGGATAAGGTAAAGATTAATAGGATATTAATAAAAAAAAATCTTGTGTTCTTAAGCTTCAGAAAAACCAATAAAAATGTCTTCTAACCGCTTCCTTCTCCTCTAGAGCCTTGTCCATGCAATGCCTCATTTCTGTCATTTTCTGCTTCATTCTCTGAAGCGTTTCTTTGTGCCTTCCAAAAAGAGACTTCATCTGACTGACCTACATAGCACAGACATTTTGAGATGTGACTTCTTGACAAATACCTTCTATGAAGCTTATGAAATACATTGGAAATTAATTAATGACTTACCTGTCTGAATAATGTTTCCTGATCAAAATTAACAGTATTTCCAATCTGCTTCATCTTGAATATGACATCCTCTGTGCTAGACTTAAAAGAATCCTATAGAAAAAAAATAACATTTTAGGCCTGATAAATTTTATTTTATTTTTATTTTTTTAAATCAAGTGGAAAAACTTTTAGGGCATCCCTCACCATCCCAATCCTCATTGCTTTAATGCTGTTATATAAACTGTGAAGAACCTCCTGATCATGCTCAAGACTCTTAATTCTCTCCAGAGCAGTGTCATACAAATCTTTATATGTACCATTCTGGGAAATAAAGACAAGATAAAGAAAATCAATATTAAAGGATAGAGTTTTTCTTCTAAAAAGGTGTCTTTAAAATCTAAAAGAATTAAAAATCTATATCGTCACCTGTCTAAGCTCAGTGTGGTCTGTCTGGATGAGTTTCTCTCGGAGATCTGATGGAGAAGTGTTCTTTGTGGAATTATGAGTCCGCGCAGAAGTGAGCTGCTGGGAAAGAACCTCCACCATGATGAGTGTAGAAGTCAATCTCTGCTCCAACTCTGATCTAGACAAATGCTCCATATTTCCAGGCATCAGGCTTCAAAAGAGGATTTATAGAGAGACAATGCAGATCACATCAACGGAGAGACAACAATTCATTCTTATCTTACTTACTTCCACAGCAGAGAGTCAGTTGAAGTGCTGGCATCAGAAACATCAACCTCCTTTAAAATTTCTGCCACTGCCGAGGTATTAACGCTCCGCTCCATCCGCTGAACCGGGGTGCTCCAGACACAAGCGCTACGCATTGCTACTGGAGAAGTGCCTACCAAAGCACTGTGGTGATTCACTGGTGCTGGAGTAGGAACACCCATTTTACCTGAAGCAACCATCAAAATTTCAGCCATCTGTCTGAGCTGTTCCTGCAGCGGTCCATTACCCAAAACTGGAGGGGCATTCAACAACTTCTGATTGTCTGCAGAAGTCATTTTAGGTTGCACATCCTTTGTTTTGGGTGGGTCTTGAGGAACAGGTGTATAGCTAAAAGCATTAACCAAGGATGTGGAGTTCAACAGTGGAGGAGGCAATGGACTCTCTGGGAGCTCAGGCCACAAATGACTCATTGGGTTCTCAGGTATGTGGTCGTGTAAAACACTCCTGCTGATGGTGGGTGTCTTCGGAGTGAATGAACCTGTCAGAGCAATAGCACTAGGAAGATCCTGATTAACAGAGACAGTTTCACCAGATCCATCACAGAACCGCATAACTTCGATCTCTGTGTGGATCTCCTTATCCTTTAAACCCAGTGTCGTATCTTTGAGAATGCTGGTTTCCAAACCAACATTTTCAATAAAGGCAACTTGAGGACAAAGTTTTTCCTTGAAATATGAAACTGTCTCTTTGCTTTCTGGCAGAAACTGTTGATCACAGTATTCCTCCACATCCTTTCTAGATACGACAGAAGAGTCATCCTTGGGCACTTTGTATTTGTCATCATTGTCACTAAACAGTACAACATCTGAACTTTTTGTAATATTTTTACCATTCAATACTGACAAATGTTGGTTTGACTCCTGGTTAGCAACCATCTTTGATGCTTCACAGAATGAGACGGATTCATAGATTTTCTCTGTATTGTTTCCAAGAGGTGATGTTAAACTACCAACTGTATTTCCAGGCTTCTCCAAAAGACTTGGTGAGGAAAGCTGTGACTTGGAACAGATCTCATTTTCAGTGATAGATATATTTAGGACAAGTGGATTTTCCTTAGCAAGGCAGTAAATATGGTCGACATGCTTCCTTCTTGGTGTTAAATCAGCAAAGCTTTGGACATCACCTTTACTGGTGTCATTTAAACAAGACAGACTTTGCTCCTCTGCAAGATTGTCCATAAGCACAGACATTTCTGGCACGTCGGATAGATCATCAATTTCTATTTCAACTCCAGAGTAACACAAGCCTTTAAAAGTGGTTTCGCCTTCTTCACTAGATATACCATGACATACTTCAGAGAGATCAGAGTAATCAGGATTGTTTAGGTTCACTGTATTTTTAGGGGCACACTGAATCCCTACAATTTGTGCAACATTTGTCGGAGAGGCGTTATCTGCATCAACTGTACTGATGGTGCTACTATCTTCACATAAAGACCTCCAACTACAGTAAGAATGCCCTAAAGGTTGACTGCTTACTGACACAGCCTCTGTTCCTACTTTAGAAATAGGAGTATTTTGACATTGTGAGTGATTTCCTGATGCTAGATCCTTAATAAGAATGGATTCATCAGTGATGGTGGAATTATTTAAAACCTGAACCTCTCCACCCAAGCACATGAGCGATTTGAATGTAACATTTTCCAGCTCACAGGTGGAAACCTCTTCCTGCTCACACAAAATAGATGAAGCATCCAGACTAGTAGATTTGCTTTTATAATAGTATGGATGATCAACATGCTCTTCAGGAGTCTGATGATCTTCTGTGCAATCAGGTTCAGTGGTTTTATTTGAGTCACTGTGAAGTGGGTCATTATCCTCAAGAAACAGACGCCTGATGAGAACAGACTCTTCTGACATTGCAGGTTCATCCACAACTACGACCTCTTCCTCAAGACACACAAAGGAATTTAATATGACATCTTGATATTTATCAGTTGCATTCACAGCTTTCCCATTACTATGGAAGTCTGTTGCGATAGTTAGGCTTGATGGGTTTTCACCAGGGCCAACTTCATGCTGGTGGAAAAAAAGACATCTCAGCTGAGATCAAAGTAAATTCCTTGTATTCATTCCATATGAACTCTAAATCACAGAAAGTTAAAGACAAAGTGATCTGAAAGCTGTGATAGAATGTCTCCATACCTTTGTTTTAGGGTCCCTCTCATGCATTGATGCATGTTTAAGCATTAGAGTTGGACTGTCCTGCAAATTCAGCAGCTCATTCTGCACATCTCTGAGTGGAACTCTATCTGATCTGGGCTGAAAATGCATAAAGCTCTATGATTAGAGCTCAAACTGTCAGAAAGTAGGAACAACACAGATGTTTTTCTGGCTATAAATGCATGGATGTGGAGTACTTACGCTTGACAGTCCATTGACCGATGACATGTTTTTTGATTAATATCTGCAATCACACAAATCAAAGTAAATAGAGTTGATTTTAAATATCTTTAAATTAATGTAATATTATTTAACTTTAACTAGTACTCTTTTTAAAAAACATCAAAATTAATAATTTTACATTAGTATAAGTCAGCTTCGCAGCAACTGTAATGTTACTTTAATTTTCAAAAGGATTTTGATAAATATATTACTACATTAGGCTCTATATTACGCAAACAACACTAATTGTAATAAGTTTCGAAGAAAAGATCGATATCTATTTCTGACATTATGTCTCCCACATCTTCTTACAAGCTTTAGAGATTAAGTCAAACGTTACTTCTCCACAAATAGTAAAAGTTTACATATTTTAAAGATATTAAGTAGCAAAAATAACAGTAACGTTAAGACACAGGCTAAACGTCATTACTTGCATGCTCTCAAGAAATGTCAACTTTGTTGGTGTAGCGAGCTGCCTGTCTTCACTACATTTTAGACATCACAGACACATAGCAAATGTTGCTTAAATACAGTTTGTAAATAAAGACTGGTAACGTTAGACAAGGTTATCGGTTCTAAAACACAGTAGTTAATAATGTAAACCGGACAGCGGCATCCCAAATCCAAAGCATTATTAATCCTTTCATTTATATTAAAGTGAGTTCGTTCTTTAATTCTTACCTTAGCCTCTCACAAACGCTTAATTGAACGTTACTTTTTATATTAATCCGTACTTAGGGTTAGGGTTAGGGTAAAAACAAGCAATATCAACTTAACCGCCACTAGCAAGTTCAAAATAAAACGCACGATCAACTGATTGGATAAAAGCACCGCGTAACATACGGAAACACATTTCTTCTTCTTCTCTGGTTTATTGCTGATTTGCATTTCATGTACATGGCGCCACCCAGTGAACTGTTGTCAATTTAATGTCTTCCCTCTAGCTTTTTTTAACGTAACGATATTTACATTTAATAAATATTGTTTACAAGACGCGCGCTGAAAGAAATGTACATTTTTGAACAAATGTAGAGAACATCTCAGATTTTAAGAACCCCAAAAAAGGTTAATTTGCAGGGTGTATTGTTTATGTAGCCCTGTAACAGTAGCCTAGCTACCTATTTACACACTAATCAGACATATGGACTAAGTCATATCAACTGGAAATAAAACAACATTTATAATAATAAAATAATTATTATTTTACCAATATGTATAATTATAGCCCCGGTTTAACAAAAAAAAGCCTTGTTGCTTAAGGCTTAAGCCTAGTCTTACACTAAAATGTAAATCTGAGCTTCGTCAACTGAGTGACACAATGGCACTGACTGATCTTAAAACATGTGTCTTTGTTTTGTCTTAAAATGTAGCCTACATCCTAATTTAATCCTGGCTTAAACTAAGCCCTGTCTGTGAACCCGGGCCATAAAATCTGATGAACTGAATGAAAACGTTGGCATTTACTATATATAGCTCTGTTCATAACCATGTTCAGTTATGATCAGTCCCAAAGGCATGTCCTCCAAGAAGCAGAGGCAGACATTGCACTTGATGCAAAGCATGTTGGTGCAGCCTTTACTACAGTGTCTACAGTGACATTTAAAGACATTTAAACTTGTGAACAGTCAAAAACATTATGCTTCTATTCATCCATTTTCTGATGGTTCACTGTTGAAAAAACTAGCATATGCCGATTAGCAATGCTAAGGATCAGCAAAAGACCAGCATAAACCAGAAAAGGACCATCTTTAACCAGCTCAAACTAGCATCCCAGCTCCAAAACATATCCAACCACTCTCTCTCTTTTTTGAGAGTTTTTGACACCCTTTTTTAGCTACCATATCTTTTCCTCTCCTCTAATTGAGTTGTTTGGAGTCTGATTACTCATTCCCATCTGGATCTGGTAGCTTTTCTCCCTTTGGAAAGGTCCTCACGCTCCCTCTCACACTCTGTGGATAAAAGATTTTAATAAATGAAAAATGTACATTTTTACTAAATTTGAAAAATATTAAACACAGTCTTTGTGGTTCCATGATCAAATTCTCAACTATTTAGTTAGCCTTCCTTAAACATGTTAGAACTTTGCAGCTGTATGCAGTCTCTCTTGAATCTCTCTTTTTTTCATCTTTAATGTTTGTATGTTTATTACTTTCTGTCTGTCATCTTGTTTTGAAAATGTAATAAACAAAAAAAAAAAACATACCTGCATATGCTGTTTTTTCAACAGGGAGTGTTGTAAAATTACATCACTGACACAACAAGCTCAAAATATAATTTTATTTACTCATTTAATGATACCTTAATATATATATATATATACAGAATACCGGCATTATTACTTTAATACTTGAATATTGATTTATCCAGTCCATTAAATCAAGATTTATTTCAAGGCATGTTTGTAGATAATGTGAGTTCCTAACCAAGTGAACAGGTCATTTTACCATCCAATTATCATTGACATAGAGAGTCATAGAGTGATAAACAAAAATGTGCAGGTTTATTTTAGTAGAGCTACAATGTAGGTTCTAATAGCCTATGATAACAGTGTTGTCATATACAATTGTATTTTTAAAAAGTGTAAAGCACTTAAACATTATTTAAATTGACCTACATTTACATTATTTCAATTGTCAATATTAAAACCATTCTTTTTTAAAAAATAAATTATGTGTGACAATAATAATAATCAAAGAAATACTGTATAAGTTTTAAATCGATATTTACTATGACCCGTGTTGTTTGTACAGTGAACAGTAGATGGTGGTATGTCACTGTGGTGCTCTATTTTCCAGTATCCTAAAGAAGAAGTGTTATTCCGTGAAAGTAGTTGGTCGTCCAACGTGTTCCTCCCAAAACCAAAACACGTGTTCGTACTGCAGTGGGCGCAGGACAGCTGATGGGACAAACCAGTTCAACATAGCATTCAATATTTTTCAGCTATCACAAAAATGTCGCCTCCAGTATGTAACGTTAGTTGTGCTGATCAAGTCAGGAAACTCACACAGCAGGCGTCAGTAATGAGAAGAGAGATAAAAAATCTCAGGTAAGTTAGGTTCTTCAATCATCATGATTGTGGTGTTTGAGTTAATATCATCCAGAAAAGAAGTTTCCTCCATGCATTGCTTGATTTGTTGATCAAACACAGACAGCAGATGGATGGAGCCATACGAGCACATAAGAAGCAGATGTCATCGCTTCAGTCCACGCTGACAGACTGTAAACACGAACACAAAGTGCGATTATTCAGCAAAAGGCCAACTCAAAGCCCGAGTGAAATCAGTCAGTTATTAGAGCAAGGTAAAATGGGTTCAGTAACACATATTGTCCACTTTTGCTTTTGATTCTTCAGACTAACGTACATAGGCATAACCGGGCATTGTGTACTTCGTCATCATAGGATAATGCTCTTTTTGAAAATCCAATAGAATACAAATAGAAACCATCACAGAAATTCTAATAGTTTGAACCATTAACTTTTTTTCAGTAAAACGATTACAAAATTGCTTTTTTATTGTGTTTTGGGCAATTTTCCAAGAGGATTTAACGTCCCTCCACTAGAATCCATCACGTACCAGTGTACTTTATATACATATAAACACTATTTTCTTTTTTGGGTTCAGATGTTTTCGTTGCCATGTTAACTAGTCTTAACTATGACCCCTTGGTCACAGCTTAGTTTTCATGCCAAATAAACTGTGTTTGTCTGTCTTTATGGTCTCAGGACGTATTCAGACGGTACCGATTGGATACATCAGCTCATGTTTTGCAGTCAAAAATGGTACTCCACGGCAACCCACCATATGCAGTTCTTCTCGGGCCAGCTTAAAGATCGAACCCTCAGTCTTCAATAATCCTGAGCATTCTTTAGTTGGCCTGGAACAATACTCCCATATCTGGTATGTAGTGAATGCATGGAGAGACTCATTTTCGTGTGCACATCTCATGATACATGCTGATATAATAATTTGGTCTCAGGAATAAAATAATAACATTCCTATAAATAAAAAAGACAAATTACAGACACAGTCACAGTTGCAAAATGTTGATGCATTGTTTGAAATGTAACAGTTCAAACAGAAGTCACTTTTAAACCAATTTACATGACCAACTTGAACCTGTTTTGAAATCTGCACGTCTTTCTCCTTCTCGCAAAATTCCTCACTGAAAATGTTATACACTGACACATTTGACAAGGTTTTTTTACTCCTAATTATTTTTTTAAGTGAAGGTTATATGTAGTTAGAGGGGGGCAGTCATGGCCAATAGATAGGGAGTTGAACTTTTAACCTAAAGGCTGTTGGTTCGAGTCCCAGGTCCGGAAGGGATTGTGTGTGGGGGGAGTGAATAACCAGCGCTCTCTCCACCTTCAATAAACAAATGGTCCCCGGGCCCTGCAGCAATGGCTGCCCACTGCTCCGGGTGTGTTCACAGTGTGTGTGTGCTCTTGGATGGGTTAAATGCAGAGCACAAATTCCTAGAATGGGAAACCATACCTGGCCACATGTCACATCCTTTTTAAAAAGATAGTTTTTTTAAAAAATAGGAAATGTACACTTTCCACATTCTTCCACATAATATAAAAAGATCTTCAAAAGTAATTTTAACTTATGTATTTCTCAGAATAATGAAATAACAACCGTTAATAATAACAATAACCATTAGTAATAACAGTAATAACCATTACAACCCTAGTACCAAAAGCACAGTGTTTGCATGTCCTGGAAAACATTAAGACAATGGAGAGAATTGTTTAATTGAGATAAATAACAATGTAGCATTTGAGACTGTTGATCAAGCTAAATCAAATAAGAATGGGTTTAGTCATTACAAGAAGTACATTTAATGGATACGTTGTGATAATGTTTCTAGACAGCTCTGACAAGTGAACAGGCCTAAATGATGATACTTGAAAGTTCCTTGTACGTTTGTGTGAAGTGAACTCTTTTGTCTTTTCTTTCCCATTCTCAGGATCATATTCCTCTTCCATAAGAATGGGCAAATGAGCTGCAAAGCCAAAGTAAAGCCACCCCGTCTAAATGGCCAGAGGGTGGGGGTGTACTCCACTCGTAGCCCCCATAGGCCTAATGCTTTGGGACTGACCTTGGCTAAGCTAGAAAGAATCACAGGTACCACGTACTTACAAGAATGAGTGACTTCTAGGACAGTGGTTTTCAACCAGGTGGCTGGAATCCACTAGCAGGTTTCAGAAAACTTAAGCCAAAACAAGTTATATTATTTGAATTAATTAAATGGTGTTTATTTATTTGATGAATAAAGGCTCCCATTTTGAACCAAGATAGCCTCATTTAAAAAGTTTTTTTTTTTAAATTTATTCATTTATTTTTACGCTTAGCTATAAATTAGTTTATCATGTAGAAAAAACAGTGAGTAAAAACATTTTTAAAAGTTGTTAACCTTTATCTTTATGTAGTAAATCACCAAGAACTGGAAAATTATTGGATCTTTAAATATTCTTGTGGACGGCTTTGAAGTCCAAAAGGTTGAGAACCACTGCTCTACTACAGTAGATGATTATTATGTGGCGTTTGCAGTATAATTTTAAGTAGTATATGTTACAGTAGTATTTATTATTTATGTCATGTATATTATTCTTATATTGTGATTTAGCTTGTATTTTCATAGTGATTTGGGTCATTTATATTACATATGTATTAAATAATAGTAATTTTATAATTTATATAAATAATCTTTTAGCATTTTATTGTTTTTATTTGTTGATGCTGTTTTAAATGAACTGTCTTTAACTTTTTTTGACGTTCATTAATTACTCGCCCTTGTGTCGTTTCAAAAAAGACTTTTGTTTTTAATTTGTTAAACACAAATTAAGAATAGTATGCATTGCCTCCATTTTGGAGTTAGACAGAGGAGACAAATTGTTGAATAAAGTTATTTATTTTCTTTCCGCACAAAAAGTATTCTTGTAACTTTGTTAAATTAGAGTTGAACCATTGATGTCACATTAATTATTTGAACGATTTCCTTTCTGATCCTTGATCGTGTAAGGAAGTTAGCTTTTTATGGGGAGGTCAGAGAGCTCTTAGAATGCATCTCAAATATCTTAATTTATGCTCCAAAGATGAACAAAGGTCTTACAGATTTGGAATGACACAAGGGTGAGTAAATAATGACAGAAATTTCATTTTTTCATTTTTTCCCCCTTAAATTTACTTGCCTCAATCTCAAACTGCTTAACGGGACAACTAGTGTAGCTAGTTTGTTATAGTCAGTATGATAGTTTACCATATGAAAATGTAGTCTTAACCATCATCAAATAATTTTGAGGGCTCTTGTGATATGAAAGACTCTTTAACATGGATATAGCAATATAGTAATTCTTTTTCATTTGATTTTAAGAGGATACACTTCACCTGTCTGGTGTTGATATAATTGCTGGAACACCTGTGCTAGACATCAAGCCATACATTCCAGACTACGATTCTCCAAGAACAAGAAGAGAGGATACCAACAGTGAATACAGAGACGCATCACCATTCAAAGACTCTCAGATTCCCCATGTTCTGGATCTAGAAAATGAAGCAAACATCTCAGGGACATCATCTGAACCCTCCTCAGAGCTCAGAGTTTGTTCAACTGGACCTTCAGATCTCTCTCAACCAGAAAGGTTTGGATCCAGTGATGTGACTGATGTGTTAGCAGAGGTTAAAAACTATGTCAAACAACAGCAGCTTTTCATAGAAAATTCAGAAGACAATCAGACAGATTCTCCTGAATGCACTTCAATGATAACCGACCGTTTAAGTTCATCCAGTCTTAAATTTGGATGTGAGGACTACAGTACTATCGCTGCCTGGGTCAGGGCACCTCCCGTCAGTAACCTAGACGTGCGGTTTACTGCGAATGCTGAGAAAGAGCTCAAAGAATTTGTTCCCTGCAACAGTACAGGTATTAGGTATTTCTGATGCCTAAGGTTTTTTCTAATGAAGGCTGTTGTAATATTTCTAATTGATTTTTGATTTATAGACAGCACAAGACCAAAGTTCCAGTTCTTGAAAGGACCAGAAGAAGCAGTAGCAGCCATCAAAGGTATTCTGTCAGCTGACCCTAGATCAGTATATCGTCGCTCGCGTTGTCAGGACCGCCTGTTCTTCTTCACCCTGGACACAGCTGACATCACCTGCTGGTTTGGAGATGGTTTTGCTGAAGTTGTGAGAGTTAAACCTGTGCAGAGTGAAGAACTCACAAATGATGTCTGAGATTTGTCAAATTCCTGCATTTGCGAGAACAAAGATCAATGGATAATTTACCAAAATATTCTGTAAACATTTACTCACCCTCATATCACTCCAAATCCGTAAGACTGTATTTTTCTGTGCAACATAAACATTTTTTATATGTTTTTTTTTTGTGGGGGAGGGGAAAGACAATATTTTTTCTTTTTGTCCATACAATGGAAGTCAATGGTCACCAAATTAGTTTGCTTACCATGAATCTTCAAAATGTCAGCTTTTGTGTTCCACTGAAGAAAGGTCAGTGATATCTTCTTTTTTTTGTTTTATTTTTTTATTTTTTTATTTTGGGGGGGGGGGAGCTGTCCCCTAATTTGTGTTATTAATTAATGATTAACTGATCTGTTGTTTATGTGCACTACTAATAGCAACAGGAAGTTACAAATATTGTCAAACTTGGCAAAATTGTATATTTTTGTCAAACCAAACGATCTAGTATCCTCAAATAATTTACTACTTTTTTTTTTTTTAAGATCATCCTATGGTTCATAGCACAGATGTGTTACAGCACTAAATGTTAACATTCTATCCTTAGCAAGCAATTGTATTGCTACGATTTGTTTAATTGCATAGTTTGTGTACAATTAATTATTGCATCTTAATTTAAGTGTTTTCAGTACTGTGCTAGGTTTATTAATGGTGCCATATTAAATATTTTTACATACATGCCATTTATGCAGAAATTGAATTTCTCTCAGAATTTCTGGCTTTGTTATGATTTCACCCACTGCCAGTATAACCAGTATTAATTTGACAGTTGGCAGAAAAAAAACGGCGTATTGCAGCCATGGAACCCAGCGAATGAACTGTGTCAGAGTTTCCAGATTTTACCAATCTGGCAACCCGCATTGAGTCCATGGAGGAGAAACAACTCTCTTGTATTTCGAATTTGGACTGCAGTACCCATTTCTACCGTAGGCTGTCAACAGTGCACCGTTAGCAATAAGTGAGTGATGAAATGACTGTAGACACAGACAAAATATAAAACCAATTTATTTTCAAATATTCAGTTCTACAAACTAAACAAAGAGTATTCGTAATATAGGCTTAAGGCGAAGTTCTAGTTGCTTTAAAATCATAAAAGAACAACAAAAGTATACCTTAACAATTTCAGTTTTTTATTAACAATATGTCTAAAATGTTTTTTTTTTTTTGTTTGACAAAGTACTGAGTGGCATATATACATGGAGACATGAAGAATTTTTTAATAAATATACAATTTTGTTCTTGTTTTGGGATTGAAAATCCTTTGTAATAGAAAATTAGATCAAATTAATTTTTTCTGTAGAAAGAGGTACTCAGATGATTAAATCCTCAGGTAGACTCTCTGGTTGAGAAGGAGCAGATGCTGGAGGATACACTGGAATTGAGACTTGACTGTTCAGCTTAGCACATGGCTGCTCGTCATCACCTAAAATCAATGGACATGATTCATTTGTTCTGACAAATAAGTAAAATGCTTAATGTTATAAATGAACCAACCATTGGTTAATGAAGACCTTGTTGAAAACAAAAGGGGCATTTCTGCAAATACCTATATCAATGATAAGGCTTTTTTGAGGCATGTCCTCCTCCTCTTCAGGTCCCAGATCCTCAATCAGAAACTCCAGAGGTTTTTCACTCATTGTTTCCAGTGGTGCCAGCTCTGGTTGTAGCTGTAGTTGTGGTTCCGGTTGTGGGTCAGCTGGTACTAAAGGCAGTGTCTCTGCTATCGTGGGTAACACAGGTTCTGTAGTAGGAGGTGTGATGGGAGAAGGATCTGTTTCTTGAACCAGACCGAAATCTTCAGGAATAACTACAGGCGGTTCTTTTCTTGGTCGACCTTTTCTTCCTGAGGTACCGCTGGTCGTTTTCACTCTTTTAAGGCTTTGTGCCCTGTGTTCAGAGACATTATTTAAATGACTAATCCAAATGTGCACATTTGCATCATAATATCACAATATCGTATGAATTGAAAAATAAATAAAGTGCTCTAGGCCTTTTCCAGTGCATTTATTGACCCAATTCAACACTAGCTTTACCCATAGACCCACTGGTTGGTTGCCTTTTCCTCTGCCTCGGCCTTTCGTTTCTTCAACAGGTCTCTGTCTCTCAATCGCAGCCGAATTCCACCTACCAAACAAACAAATCACTCACTCCTTTGCTGCTTTTCCTGCTGCAGGTATTGCAGTTTACTTTGTAACAGTAGCTAAGGAAAATCCAACCACAAGTATTCAGAATTCATGAAAAGCCCCTCAATAGATGTTTCAGAAGAAATGTAGAGGCATTGACAGATAATAATCACGGCAGTTATGGTTGTTGCCAGCTTTTTAATACAATTTTAACACAAAATATATTTCAAGAACATTTTGCTATATTCTCATTACATTATAAGATTATTATTTATTGTAGTATATTTTATTACTAACATTCAAACTGTCTGGGTTTTATGGGGTTTTTTCTTAGCTATAAAAATGTTTAGGAAACATGACATTTTATTTTGCAAACATTATGAGAATGTTAAACTTTAATGTTCTTAAGTATTAAATGGTAAAAATATTAGTCAAGTGGCCAAATAATGCATTTAGAAGAAATGTTTTTGTGCCAACGTTACTGAAATAACTTTTGTGAGAACCTTGCCACAATCTTAGACAAACTTCTAAGAATGTTCCCTGTTAGCTGGATTTCAACTTCAATGTGTATATATGTATAAACTTTAAAAGTCACTATTGGATGAACGGTTAATAAATCGATAATTTAAAAAAAAACAAGCAGTCATGCTCTTTTTAAAAGTTATTGATTATAAAGTTTTAAATCAAAAGTCATACCTTCATTAGAATCTTTTACTTCAGATGGCGGGATCTCTTTCTCTAATGTCTCTTCCATTTTGTTGTCCTGTCACATGAATATGAAGTATTGAAATGACAGGGCTGAAAAAAAAAGCCCATTTACTTTTCCTTCTGCTAAGAGAATAATTATCTGGTTAAACATTACCGTAGTGCTGGGAGAGTTCTTGCAGTTGTGCTCTTATCTTATTTGCAAAGGTGGAGAACTTGGCACAATACTCACAGAAGAAAGTAAAAAAGGAGGTCATGGCAGCTTGTGTATTTATGTGAGATGACCACTATTTCTAACCTGGTCAAGGGTCATAGACAAACATGGAGCTAAATCATCAGTCAAATAATAATAAATAAATGAATGAATAAATAAATACATACATATATAAACTAATAGAGATTAACATTACATTTAAATTAATCTACTGTAAATTGACCAAGACAAATAACAGTATAATAAAATAAATAAGAGGTACTCTATGGTCTATTAAGAAATGAATGGATCCTTATACTGAGAGACTGTCTATTTAATTGTTAGTGTTTGTAGTTTGAAGACAACAGTGAAAAACTTCCCAGCCACAATAAACTAAACCTTTTCAAAGTGAGAAAGAAAATAATGCTGACATTAAAGGTGTTTCTGCATTCAGTATTTCCATGTTATTTGAATACTCAAAAGGGCTGTAAAGTGCCTGCCCTCTCTGGCCACTCGTACATAACCATTTTTATCTCTGCTGCTCACTTTCTGGGCGTTCACAATCGTGTCAAAACATATTGAGGTCTCTTCTCCCACCACTAAGTCGATACTGTGCATCAACAGCCTTGAACAGCTCTGAGATCAATGAATTCAATATTAGCATAGACATTCAAAATGGATTCTAAATTAAAATCATTGAACATTTTTTATAAATTTGTTACACTTTTCACAACAGGTTACTTTCCCCTAGCAGGCATTTCATTCAAATGAATGTTCTCCCACTGTTACAATTTAAACATTTTAATATGGAGATGACTACAGAACAGTTGAAGCATGTGTGGGATATTGCATTAAGAAAAGCCTCCGGTTCTTTGTAGGATGAAGTACATATTCAAAGATGTCAGTAGTCAGAGAGGCAATGGAAGGTGTTTGACTCTGCCCTCTTTAGAAATGTTTTGCTGTATATTTTGAGTTGTTATCCTGGAGCAAATATAAAAGAATAGTGTTTGCACCATGCATTGTGTACAATCAGCCTCATATTCTTTGGCCAGTATGCAACTGTGCAATCAGTGGACTTATAAGACAGAAATAAGATGACTTCACAGTTATAAATCTCCTACCATGTTGACATAATGGATAAACCTAGGTAAGGGGTTCTCATATGGTGCAAATTTGATGTTTTTTGTGTTATTTGCCAAAAAAACAGGCAGGTCTGAGTGTATTTAGTGAGCTTTGACCTTTGTTTATCTTTGTTGGTTTGTTCATGCCTAGCAAATGGAGTGCATATTTTATAAATGGTTCCTCTTGAATATTAAAGAACTGTAAAGTGTAATATTTAAAGTTGGAGTTGACTGTGTGGCCCCTTTGGCTCTTGCTGCCTCAAGTTGTTTATAGCTCTTACTGATAGTTTGTTTTTAATGTGATGTGACACTTTTGTAACTGTTGTAAGTTATTACACCTTAGTGTTTTTCAGTGGTTTTAGTTAGTATAATAATATTGCAGGATGAGAGAGACCTGACAATGTAGAAACAAGAAACAAAATGATGCCCTCTTCTGGCAAGTTCCTACACAGCAAATGAACTTGTTGAACAGCACACAATGTTCATAACATTAACATTTTTTCTTTATGCACTGTATGCATAATTTAAATAGTATAAAGTATAGACACCCCAAACTTAAAAAAAATGTAACGGTTTGCCGTCTCTCTGAATAGCAAGAACACAAAACTAGTTTCGAAGAGAGAAATGTTGTTGATAATTTAATAGTGGGTTGAATCTATATAAAATAATTTGCTTCCCAGACACAGATTAAGCATTAACCTAATAAAATTAATTCTGTCCATTAATAAGCACTATATAAAAAAAGTCCATAGTAGGGAAATGTCTTATTTAAATAAGTCATAAAATATCATATATATTTTAGGTAGGCTAATAGTTGCAGTGCATGTGAAGAGAACACTTTGTTTAGCTATATGAAAAAAAACTGAATATGCAATTATTTCTTTAGTAAAACATTTATCTTTTTATATGTTTAAAACTTTATTTGCATTGACACATGTATGCTGGCTACGCTAGAATGATTTGATGTAACAAAGAAAATGCAATGATGTTGAAGTTTACTGTAAATACACCATAAATAATAACAAGGCCATTTTAACACAGACAGTTAAAGACAGGGTTCTGTGTTTGCCTGTGTAAAAAGTATTTATTGAGTATGTACACAATATGTTACAAAGAATGAAAAAATAAAAGGCACATTTCCAACCAATTTGACTTGAATTCCAACATTTCGAGGAACTTTTGCTGTCACACACTGTAATGCAGCACTGTTCGAGCTGGTGTTTGTGTGAGTGCAGTGGGTGTCGTTGGCCAGAGATGGCGCTATTGAGTATATATTTGTTTCAGTGCCGTTTCCCTCCATGGTTTCTGCTCTCCCAGAGTAACTTGGCGCTGGGCTCAGATCATTATACAGTCCCATATTCTCCCTCCATTAAGGCATCTTTCTACCTTTTGGGCTGAACAGAAATTCCTCCAGAACCCAAGAGGGAAGAGTCCAACTTTTGAGGGGCGATATGGACATGAAAAAGAGGATTCATTTGGAGCTGAGGAACAGGACACCATCTGATGTGAGTAATTTTGAGCCAAATCTGTAGTTTTGTGCCCAGCCATGCTAGCTGTGCTACTTTCTAGTTCCACTGACCTGTGTGTAGTTTAATGGTAAGCACATGGGTGTAATACCCCTGCTACAGAGTTAGACGAGAAAGTGCTGCGTGTATATCCACAGCATTAATGTTCGTTCGTCTGTTTTGATATGAAATGATCCAGACTGTGTAGCGTTAAGCCATACTGAGTAGTTAGTTTGGAAAGCTCAATGTATCATTGCAGCATTTTAAGCCCCCCATGCTGGATGTATGTATTCGTGATCTGGCATGCTTTTATGCTTAATATTTGCTTATTTTAACATCGGCGTGGTAGATATGGATGGGATGGTTTATTTCACCGCGGTGGCCATGTTTGTTGCTAACATGAGGCGCCCTTTATTACAGGCACTTAAAAGCTAAAGTAATAAACGAGCTATACTCTGAATATAGCCATACACTAACACATTTTCTCAAGTACGGTCACATTTTAGTCCCCATCACTGGAAAACACAGATCCTCCTTTGCTATGGTATTCCGGCATATTAATAATAAGACCACCAGTTAAAAAAATAAGTACAAATATAATTTGACGAACATACAGTCGAATTATGAATTTTATTCTAAAGGGGAAGGAGGCTTTCCGATCGTGTAAATAAATTGATGATTAAAAAAAAAGTTTGCTCTGCAATTTGCTCTATTCTCTAAAGTAATATTAAACCATGTAGTATTTAACAGGTTTTCGTTGAAACGGTCGTGTTGAATTATTGTTGCTCGCTGCTGCGAGGCGCTGATTCCCGCCATTACTCCCCACGCGCCACTGCCGATTAAACCAACGCTTATACTCCAGAAATACTCGCTAGGATGGTTTTCAAACGTTTTAAAGATACAATTTGTAACACAACGTGTGCAAAGACTGAACGAGAGACTTGAGTAAATAGACGCTAGCGTTACATGTGCTAGTTGGGCAATCCGGCGGAAATGTTTAAGTTCAGTTTTAAAATCAAGTAAACGTCGCGTAAAATATGAACGTTAGCCTGTGACATGAATAACAGCACAGAGTCAGGTTATCAAACGCAGCGTTGAGCTTTGGTTAATGTGTAGAGTTTTTCTGTCAATGTAGTCTATCTGAGGAGGCGCCATGTTGTCATGAGAGAAAGAAACTCTCCATTTTTGTCTCACTAATTTCCGCTCTGTCTTCGTCTTTCGCAGCAGGAATACGCCATCGACACATCGTTCCCGTCCTAAACAAGCTCATAAATACCCTCCATTTGCAGTTTGTCACACAAAATGTCACAAAAGACCGTGGTGTCTTTAGGATATGTCCATGTTGTCTGGCTGTCGGCGTGTAATCTGCTGTTTTCTCATTGGTGACTCGCTGCGACAGTCTTAGCCATAGGGCCATACAACAACAGCAGCAAACGTTATTTAGTGCTTTTCAGATTCGTTTCTTGATTAAACCCGCGAAGTCTCCAAAACGCTTTAAAAACAAGTGCATTTGTGTTCAAGTGCTCATCGCCTTGTTTTTCCCCCCAGTTGAGAAACTTTTTTTTTAACCAGTATAGTTTGTCGCCTCCATTGAGCATGTCCATGTTGGCCAACGTGTCCAACTCCCCTGCCTTCTAAAACTTGAGTTGCTGCACTTATGATCCCATATTGTAACCTTATTGTTAACACTACTTCTAGTATTTATATTTTCCCTTTTATGTTGGTTGTTTCTAGGTACGAGAACTTGTCCTTGACAACTGCAGATCAAATGAAGGGAAAATTGAAGGCCTCACAGCAGAATTTGTTAATCTTGAGTTTCTAAGTTTGATAAATGTCGGTCTACTCTCGGTCTCCAACCTCCCTAAACTCGGAAAACTTAAAAAGGTAATCAGAGTGTTTACAGGTCTATGTTAACAATGTGCAGTATTATCTTATTGTGTTCTGATATGCATGTATGCTCATTTCCAGTTGGAACTCAGTGACAACAGAATCTCTGGTGGCCTTGATGTTTTAGCTGAAAAACTCCCCAATCTCACACATCTAAACCTAAGTGGCAACAAACTGAAAGACATCAGCACATTGGAACCCTTGGTGTGTATAGATTTTGTTTCGTAAATTTGCATGTTGTTTTACACCTTTACAAGTTTACATCTTAAGCCTACTGTAAAATATTTGATATGCACATTTCTAGTCAATGTGATCAAAACTATGCTGGAAAGTGTGCATGTATATATACATATAAACGCTTATTATAGGTGTATCTGACTAATTCAGAGCAAGCCAAAAATACAGTTTGGTGTACTCGTGCTTATAAATGAAATAAAATGACAGTCTTTCTCCTGTGATGATACTTAAGATATCTTATTAAATACCTTTAGGTGTGCATGAAATGTTTTAGCTGTGCATAGCCCAAAATGGGGCTGTACAGTTATCTGATTCATCTGTTCACTTTGGCAGAAAAAACTTGACCATTTGAAGAGTCTCGACCTTTTCAATTGCGAAGTCACAAACTTGAATGACTACCGGGAAAGCGTCTTTAAGCTCCTTCCACAGCTCACATATCTAGACGGCTATGACATGGATGACCGCGAGGCGTCTGACTCTGATGGAGAAGTTGATGGAGATGGGGTCGATGACGATGATGATGAAGGTTGGGGTGGCCAGCCTTTTTTTTTTTATATATATATATATATATATATATATATATAATATTTTAGTGTTTGAACAACAGTTTTTTGAGGTGGGCAATGTTTGTTAATATCACTTTAAATACAGAAGGAGAAGAAGAGGAGGATGAAGATGGAGAAGAGGAGTTTGATGAAGAGGAAGATGATGACGATGATGAAGATGAGGTTGAAGGCGAGGAGGATGATGATGATGGCAGTGGAGAGGATGAGGTATAAATTCAACTATGCGTTGCTTATGGAAATTAATAACAGAAAAGCTGATTTAATTACGTGGGCTTCTTGGTTTCAGGAGGAAGACTTTGGTCAAGATGGAGAGGTAGAGGATGACGAAGATGATGATGACGACGATGATGATGACGGTGAGTTTGAGTACTAGAATGAGCAAGTGTTTTGTTTTTTTATGTTTGCTTTCTTTTGGTGTGTGTGATTATGAAGTAATTGTCTTATCTCCCTCAGAAGAAGAGCAAGGAGGCAAGGGTGAGAAGAGAAAACGAGAAGCAGAAGATGAAGATGATGACGACGATGATGATGAGGACGATTAAGAGCCAATGAACAACTGTTACCACCCCTAACCTCTCCTTCCTTTTCAACAACTTGGCTATCCCATCAACCTTTCTACCCCCACCCCCCCCTTTACCCAAGCGCTAAGCTCCCTGTGGGGGCAAGACTGTACCGGACGGGTGGAGCTGTTCATATGGAGCCTACGAGCTGAATGAAAGCCTTCTGGATCGGTGGCTTACTCAGCATTCCACAAGTCCAACTGTCAATCCCCTGCCCGTTTGTGTTTCAAAACCTCTGGGGACTTCGGGGACTGGTATTTAGTTTTGGGTCTGTGCTTTTAATATTTTGTTGAAAGTGTTGTTTTGTTTTTTTTTCTGTTTTTTTTTTTCTCTCTCCCCCCCCCCCCTCTTCCTTTATTTTTTTTTTTTTTTTTTTTTTTTTTTTTGGACATTTCCTCCTATAGTTTTTGTTCCAAATTTCCCAATAAGATTGCTATAGCAACTGTGTGACAAGCGGGCCATAATTTTAGTGTGGCAGCCTGTGGCACAAATCAAGGTTGTAGCTACATTTTTACTTTCTGTAAGACAAAAACTTTGTAAATAAAATAACATTTTGTGCTTTGCTCACTCTCCTATTTCTCTGTCCTTTGTCTTAAAATGTATTTGAAGTCTCCCAATGAGCATTTGGGAGACCATGTCTGTCTTGACAAAGTGCACAGCGGCTGCTGATCATTTTCAATAGATTTAGATTTTAGGATTGTTTGTATTTATGTTGCAGTTCCTTAATTTATTTTCATTTTATTATTTTCTTTAATACTATCAAAACAACCAAGTAGGAAGAGATTGAATGAAGAATTAACTTGAATATTCTTCAATAATTTTTAATATCAAAATGCAGTGACAAACTTTTATAGTTATAAATAGCAAAGACTCTTTAAAAACAAAACACAAGTGTTCTCAGAAGATGCGTGTTTGTTAATCTGTTCATGTTTTAACAAATCCGGTGATGCATTTAGTGTGTATTGTACAAATAGAAGAGCTGCTTAAATTCCACCAATTTATAATGAACACATATCCTACATACCCATCTTGTAAATGCTTTATTTCATGTGACATACATATTGTAGTTACAAAAAATTACTAAAAAGCTACACAATGTTTAATTCAATAATATGAATCACTTTAAAACTGGGATTGTTATAAGTATTGTTTTGTAAAATCGAATGGAGTTTGGGGGTAGTTGTACTTGATATTTCTTAGGATAGGTTTGATTTATTCAGTCTGCATAAACCCAAACCTGAATGCCTTGAATAAAATCAACTATCATATATTTTCAGTTTTTTGCCCAGAAGAAAAAGATGCAGTTCATTTCATGTATAACAGGTGGAGTCATTCTTCACAAAAGAAGCCTACAATTTAATGGCTATTAAAGGCTGTTTTCTATGTCCTCTGAATGTAAACCGTAAAACAGATGTGAAACCTTTTAGACAAGTTATGATTTAGTTTTGTTTTTGTTATTCAAATAGGTTTAAACACAAATTACCTTCACTTTCTTTAATGAGAAGTGGTTGCATTTCCTCTCACAGCAACATGAGGGCACCACATCTTTTGGTAATAATCAGTGGTTGCATAGAAATGTGAAATGTTTGTGCAGGGATCATGTCAAACAAACATCCTACAGGTCACAATACAGTCCCACCTTTTTTTATTTACTAACATCCTACAAGAAATAACATATGTAATATGTAAAAATAAAAAGTCAATATGCTTTTGTTTGGGACTTACTACTATTGCACAGCCATTTTCTGCGGGTTGTATTTGTGGTAAGGAATCATAAGGACTGCATATTCTTGTAAAAGCAGAATGGCAAGGCAGCAAATTATACCTCGGTTCTCATCCAAGGGCCTAAGACCCACTTTAGGGTGCCTGAGTGAACTTCCAAAGAGGCCAGAAGATGTCTCAAAATGATTAAAATAAATTACATAAAGCAATTTAACAATGAAAATGTTGAAAATCTATAATACATAAACTGACTGTGTTTTTCAAAAAATCTGGAATTTGACATGCACCTCTACATTCTCACTCCCATAACCTTTCAATTTGCCCCTTCAAAAGTATGTATAATTCATACTCCGATTCGAAAATACATAGATATAAATGTCAGACTCTTTAGCTTTGTTGAATATGGCATTACAAGAATTGTGTTTGTGTCTGTAAATTTGAGTGTTACAGTAAGATGAATTAGCAATTTAAATGACATGCATTTAAATAGCATTTACTTAATTGGATAAATTGCATATATTTTCAAATGATTTTGACCAGTCTGTCAAAGCTGTTTGTGTTTGAGAGGCAGACATAAATAATAGCCAAACTGCCTGGAAATGGATACCAGTCACAATTTATTTGAAATATGAGTGGCAGGAGGAACTGAGACTGATACAATCCAGTGAAATTTCCCGGAATTTGTGAAAAAAGAAGTGTGTGTGTGTGTGTGTGTACATGACCCCCTGTGCTTCCCACATTCTCATTTATGGATATGTTTGGTATAATATGACGTACAATTGAAAATGGCACATCCAGGCATACATATGTATTCTTTCGCCAATAAGTCTTTGACCAGAAATTATGAAAATGTATATTATTTAATAAAGTGGCCTGTTTTAAATTTAACTAGAAAGCAGCAACCAAATTCTTTTTTATGAAATAAAGATTTGTTGGTTCTTGTAAAGCTCAAGGTTTTATCTATGACACATTACTTTGAGATTTTGTTCTGTAACATGACAGCATATATTATCTTCAGCAGTATCTTAATAAAACAGCCATTAACTAATGTTACATTAGAAAATTATTTAGATTTGATTTAGAAAATGTATAAATATTAAACGATTAAAATAACATAAATGTTAATAAATAATGTAGAAGTCTTATTGATTGTTGTTAACAAATGAAACCTACTCTCAAGTATAGTTGTGGAAATTTTTGTTTGGTTATTTTATCTGAAAGCCCAAATTATTGCATTTTTTTAGTTTAGGATTTAAAAAAGAAAAGACTGGAATCAAAGTTGTTTGGACAACATTTAGTAAATATCTTGACATATTTCAGCAGCAACACTTAAAATAGCATCTTTAACCTCTTATTCGAGTATATATTCTGACATGTGCATATACAGATCCATATATAAACAGAACATTATTAAATTAGTAAAAAGTATGGCTTGTTCAAATTTGTGAAAGGCTCCTAATGGACAATTATTTTTAAAATTGTGATTTTGAGTGAAACAAAGTAAACCAATAAAAGGTGGTGGAATTTTCATGCATTTTAACAGTTTGGGAGTTCATAGCAAGCATGTTGCCGTATGGGATTTTGTCAGTGAATGGCACATATGCTTGAAGGAATTACTGAACCTGAACCCGATGGAACCCAGCCAGTTCCCACTTCAGTACATGCTGGGATTTGGTAAACTCTTTTATCCACATTTGAACAAACAAAAAAACGAAATATCTTAAGCATAAAATGATAATGCACATCTGTAGAACTTACATCTTCAAATTCACCTCCCTTTGTTTTAAAAATGTTGCATTCGCATAATTATAATCAACCTTTCATGCCGCATCACTCATCCATCTTCACAGAAATTAAATAGAAAAAAAATCTGAAAAAGAAATCTCATTACAATTATATTCAAGCAAAATCTCAAATAACCCAGTTTATAAAACAAAGCACACAAATGCTCATTTATGCCATATTTTAAAATAGTAATAAAACAAACATTTAAACAAGTCAGATCACAAGCTAAAAAAAAAACGTTTGCATAGTGCTAAAGTCTAATAAAAATTTCCACAAAGACCGTACAGTATATATGTGCACACAAAACGTGCATACAAGGAATGACTTTCCATAAAGAGATGCTAAATGTGGATGTAGCCCATGTGTTTCCTCAAGTAACAGTCACATTAGCGAAGTTTCGCGGGCAGAAAGGTCTATTGTCCATTGTCAGAAGTGTAGCGATGCATGAAGTCACTTTCAATCCAAGCAGCTTTCTATTGGTCAATGGCTCAAATTTGTGTGACCAACTCGAACACAAACAAAACTGTTTCACCGTCAAACAAACCTTCCGATCGCAAGGATTCCTCTAGAAATGACTGGACTTCAGTAAATGTGACCGCACCTTTACAGCATATTTCATGAGGCAGAACATTTTAATGTGAATGTTAGTGAAGCAGACAAGGCTTTTAACAGTGTGATGTACTATAGTCTCTTTTAAAGATTAGCTTGAGAGTTTCTAACATTTTTGATCTCTAATTCCAACTGTTTTATCCGCACATCCTTCTGGTTAAGTTGCTCCCTCAGCCTTCGGATCTCTTCCTGCTGCTTATAAAACATTTGTCGTAGCTATATATTCAGGAACACATACATAAACACGCATTAGAGGGAAGTATGGAAACTTTTTATGCAAGTAGCCAATTGGCTAAGCTATATGTAGCATACCTCATTCTCTGTTTTAGGTGGTGAGCAGTGCGTGGAATCTAGTTGTCCATTGCTGACATAGGTTGTAGAGCTGCTCTTTTCCTCTGTGGATAGGAGCAGCGAGGTTGGGGGCGATTCTTTGCGTGCGTTCCCTTCTTTGGCATCCAGCCGTTCCTGAATCAGCACTGATAGTCCTGGCCGACTGTGAGAATGCTGTGTCTCTATCGAGTCTGTTGGGTCTTTCCCTGGGCCCAGTTCCACATATGAGTCCAGTTTACTTCCAGGCCTCAGAGACATCATCACAGGACCTGCAGGGCAAGTAATAAAAGGTTTGATTCTGTGAATCACTGAAAAATATTTCTACGACATTAACATACACTACATACATATATATGAGATTTAAAAGCGACAGTAAAAAACCTGTTACAAAAAAATATATACATTTCAACTAAATGCTGTTCTTTTGAACTTCCTATTTAACAAAGAATCAGATTTACCAAAAACATTAGGCAAGATATAAAATAGGAAATATTATATTAGTATATTTCAAAATATTACTGTGTTTTTTTTTTTATAAAATAAGAGACTCATAGCATACAACCAATAAATACAGCAAATAAATATTGTATTTTCTTCTTCTAATAATAATAATAATAATTCCTCCTGTTTCAGTAGAAGGACATGCTTGTTTGAAGGATATTAAATGATGACAGAATTTTTTTTCAGAAGGCCCTAACCTTTGTCTAGACCACCGATCCACTCATCTGCTGTCATGGAAGGCTTGTTCCCAGCTGTCATGGGGTAAATGTCCTCTTGATAGGACTCTGACTGCAGAACAGAATAGAATTGCATCTATGAGACTGCCAAGGATCTTTTTTTTTGTATTTGAATGCATGTATCAACAGAATTGTGTATATACCCTTCGTGGAACAATCATGGATAGAGGTTCTATGAGACTTTTGATTGTCACTAGCTTGTAGAATCTGAAGATTTCACAGGAACACACATCAAGACCTCTCTTTGGCATGACACCTGGAAGAAAATGCAAAGACATGTTCTAATTCACAATTGTTTAAAATATAGTAACTGTACATTCATTTATTCTAAGCAGTTTCAAATAACACACTACAGCTAAAATTTCAAGCAAGTATTTTTAATGGGCTTAATTATGTTAAGCCAACACATAAAGTCTAATTATTAAAACAATGATTTGATATGTACTTTAAACATTTTTTATTTGATGTTACTACAAAGTGCCCTTTTTAAAGTGTCAACTCTTTGTGTACGCATAAGTAGCACATACGTTTTTTAGGGTTCATAAAGATGAAAATGAACATTCTCTAAAAACGTACAATTAGTATAAATGCCTGTGTGTGTGTGTGTGTGTGTGCTCCTGATGGGTAAAATATAGTACAGTACTTCTCTGACATCTAAAGTATTTAAACCATTTACTTACCAAACCTGATAAGTTAAACAAGTGCAACGATGATTAACCAGTTTCAAATGATTGCAGATGCTGATTTGTACTGCTGTTTTGACTACTTGTGCAAAGGAAGGTTGACATGAGATAATAGATTTATGATGTTGTTATGAGAATGTTTGTGTGTGGGTGTGTGTGTGTATACATGTATAGTACTCACCCATTCCCTTCTGTGGTAGAAGAGACCGGTATTCAGTCAGATAGTGCACATAAGGTTTCTCTGGGCTGATTTCATAGTATCTGATATTTCCATCACCCTAATGATTAAAGGGTTGTGTTATTCATAATAATAACCCATATCATTTATACAGCAGTAAAAAAAAAAAAATACATTTGCCAATCTGGTAGTTTAGGTTATATGTACTCACTTTTCCAGCTATGTAAAGCATGTGTGTGTCAGGGTCATAAAACGGGAAGAGAACGCCAGAGGAGCCATCCAAGTCCTCTGAATAAGACGGCTGAGAGAGGTCCTCCTGCACATGTACATGTGATTTTGGTACTTAATATATCTAATACTGCCATTTAAAAAAAAATGACAAAACACCAAAAATACCAATGTAAAATTATTACTACATTGGATCTACAGTATATTTAACTCATCTCAGGAAGACAAATGAGCTGCATTGCAATGGTCAGTAAAATAGCTGCTATGTTATGATTGTAACACTAGGGGGAAATCTAAAGTGATCATTAGCTCATTACTTATACCGCGTTTTAAAGATGTTAGTTTGAGGACGGACATGTCAGAGCAGAGCTTGCATATAGATGTCAGGTCCACTCTAAACAGTCAGAAATTAAGGCACAAAATGACATTATTTAAATAAAATTCATAAAATGAATTATTTAGATGCTAAATCCTAGTTACAAAACGTTTCTTGAAATTTCAAATAATGCTGCACTTTTAAACATTTTGTTAATCAAAGTATTTCAGACTGGGGGAAAAGATCTTAGTGTTGCCAAACTACTGAGAAGTGTAGAATTCCTATTTAATTCCAGTTTAATTCCATGTTAAGTTTAATGCCACCAAGGTCTCAGTTTCTACAGATAAATCTTCTGCCAGTTAGAATTTTATTGAAAATGTACTTTTTTGAACTTGTAAGGAAAGCTAGCCATCTAATAGCACTTGCCAATGTCAAAATGATCAAGATGGCTGATAAAATCAAAGTAAAGTTTACTGTTCACAGAAGCAATACTAGCACAACTTATAAATAAACAATAAAAAAACAACAGTAATATCCTGTGATGCAAACTACTTGATATTTAATAAATTAAATAAATATGTTTTGTTGTCATTTATGTGACTCATATTCTTCCATATACTAACAATATATATTAGGTATACAAAAAAATTAATCACATTCAAAAAGATTTTGTGTACATAATATGTGTGTGTGTGTGTGTGTGTGTGTGTGTACAAACATGAATGTATACATTTAATACAAGTGTTATGTTGCTATATTAAATATTTATATATAAATATTATGACTATAAATACATGTAAATATTTTTTAAATACTACATGTGTTTGTGTATATACACTATATACTGTATATATTGCAGACTTAATCATTGCCAGCAGTAGTAAATATTTTAAAATACTGTTTGCAAATGGTATATAATGATTACTTCCCTACTAGAATTAGATCTACTATTTCCTTTGTCATTCTATTCTTTTATACTTTATTCCATTATAGGAAAGTGGTTTCCCAATGTTCAAGACATGGTTACAATCTTGTTTTATAGGTGACAGGCTATATAACATTACACAAGGCTATATAACTTAGATCAAGAATTTATTTCAATTAATTTGCCCTAGAAAGAAAAATAAAGAAGCCTATTTTGACAATCACGCACCTGATCCCAAAGTGAAATCTGACGATGGTTCCAGCGTGAATTGCCTGTAGAGAGCAGCATTTTCAGGTTTCCAAGAAATAGCACTTTACTGGCTTTGTGTGATTTGCAGTTAGTCTCCTGAAATCACATGTTGCCCTTCAATGAGATTTAAATATAACACATATGCACTCTCTCTTTCATTTAAAAATACTTTGTGAAAAAAAAATCTATCCACCATGTCCTATAAAATGACATAAATCATGAACTGAAACCTTCAGTCACAGGAAGAGA
Source organism: Enteromius unitaeniatus (assembly GCA_032359435.1). NCBI lineage: Eukaryota > Metazoa > Chordata > Actinopteri > Cypriniformes > Cyprinidae > Enteromius > Enteromius unitaeniatus. The sequence goes on along the minus strand of JAUMHI010000033.1, from coordinate 3,056,387 downwards.
CACTGGAGTGTGAATGTAAGACTCTGAGGTGATGCTGACCTCTGGGTAAAGGTTTTAAAGGTGTTAGTTTTGGATGTGTGGTGTCAGAGGGGCAGCCAAGGAGAAGTGCATTTCTGTGCAAATACACACATGATATGCTGCGTGTGCACCAGCTCATAATTGAAATTAAGTGTAAGACTAATTACTGGGTTACTTTCTAATAATAATAATAATTTATAATAATAATAAAACAAGCCTCAAAACATGCATGACAGATAGAGAAAAATATCAAGCTAAAGGAAACACACCTGTAAAATGGTGCCAGTACGTGGGTCAATCACTCTGATCTTCTTGTCCTTGCAAGAGGTGGCAAGCCTGCTGCCGTCTGTGTTGAAGGACATGGACAGAACCACATCTGAGTGCACACTGATGGACCTCAGAGGGTTCTTGATCACCTGCTCAGGAACATCCAGCTTCCACACCATAACCTACACATTAACACACAAAAAACACACTTAAAGGGTTACTCCACCCCAAAATGAAGATTTTGTCCTTTAACTTAGCAGAACACCGTAGTGCCATTTTTTAAAACTGCAAACTGAGAATTCAAAAAGTCTTTACAGGTTTAAAACAACATGCAGGTAAGTGAAGTGAAGTGACTTGTGGCCAGGTATGGTGACGCATACTTGGAATTTGTGCTCTGCATTTAATCCATCCAACGTGCACACACACACACACACACACACACACACCAGTGAGAAGGGATCAACCACAAACACACACACACTCACACACACTCACACTGTGAACACACACCCGGAGCAGTCATTGCTGCAGCGCCCGGGGAGCAGTTGGGGGAACGGTGCCTTGCTCAAGGGTCTCACCTCAGTCATGGTATTGAAGGTGGAGAGAGTGCTGAGAATTCACTCCCACCACCCACAATCCCTGCCAGACCTGGGACTCGAACACACACGTTGACGTTTTGACGTTGTTTTTATACACACTACACACTGTTATTTTTTGTAGAGACAGGTAAGAGTCCTACAGTTACTGCAGAAGCACTGCAAGGAATGTGAGATACTGTGTGTGTGTGTGTGTGTGCACATGTGCTGGGAAGGCTGTTGCTCTACACCCACCTTCACTGCCTGAGGACAGCACAAAAAACACTTAAACAGAAAAAAAAATTAGGAAGGGGCGGGGGACCATGAATAAGAAGATTGGGAAACAGTGATGCTTAAAACCACTTTTGTTCTATAAGGGGGGCAGGGTGGAGGAGAATAGGCAACAAATGGAGGTGGGAAGTCAGTGTAAATGTACTTAGACAAAATAATTGAGAAACAATGAGTCTGACTATGAGCATCCAAGACATGTACCATAATATTGACTAAAAACAAATGCATCAGATGTTTAGATTAACTTAAATCTAATTTAACTTTAGATGAACCTAACAGTTATAGCTTTGCTTGTCTGTTTTTTGATCAAAAAGGAATCGGTAACACTTTACAATAAGGTTCATTAGTTAACATCACTTAACAACATTAGTTAACATGAACAAAGAATGAACAACACTACTACTACTGCATTTATTACATCTTAGTTAATGCTAATTTCAGCATTTACTAATGCAATATCACAAGTTGTGTTTGTTAACATTAGTGAATGCACTGTGAACTTGAATAAACAATGAATGGTTGTATTTTTATTAACATTAGCAAAGATAAATAAATACTGTAATAAGTGTGCTGTTCGTTGTTTGTTCATGTTAGTTAATACATTAACTAATGTTAACAAATGATACCTTATTGTAAAGTGTTACCAAGGAATCAATAAAATTAAAATGTACACCCAAAATCAACAACTATTTAATCATTCTTTCTGATTATATTATATCTTTATACTATTACTACAGATTTGAAATAAAATAAAAGAAATCCTCAAATGGCTGTAAAAAGGACAACAAAAAAGTACATAAAGAGTAATATTAGCACATAGGGATTAATATAAACAATCTATTAGATCTATTATGGCTAAAATAAAAAGGCGGTGTTGCCCTATTTTATTTCTCTTGACCAAACAAGTTTAATATAGAAGAACTGACTCAGGATGTAATGTTTGAACACTGCATACTATGAGGCACATTCACCGCTGATACAGCTATTTTAAAATTAGATACTGACTTTAGCCTTTTCAAAGTTTATAATTATATGTTTAATAAAATAAGTCAAAAACAAAAAAATGAAAATGAAAGCTTAAAGAAAATACTGTCAGAAAATATACTTTCAAGAAAAGTGTCTTGAAAAACTTTTGTAACTGCTTGTCTAACTAATTGCTGTATCTTTTATTTAAGAGATTTCTCAGCTTCTCTTCCAATATTAATAAGGTCACTGCAGATTTTTGGGTCTCTTTAAGGTTATAAATTAAATATACAAAAACTGGTTTACAGTAGTAACATTAAATATGAACTCCTACTGGTATATAAAGACTAATGAACCCCGATATTCCTAAGAAGTGCACTTTTTTTTTACTTTATCCTTTGATGGAGAGTTAACTTTCATTCTTTTTTTAAAAATACATTTAAGTAATAACTACACTATTATCCTTATTTATTGAAGTATTTTATTTGTTTCGCTTACACACTGAAACAATACAACTACTTCGACTGGAAAGGAAGTTTAGAATTAAAATGGTGATGTGTGGTTATTGAAGAGCTTATTATCACTGTGAATATTTTAAGTGTCTGCCTGGGGGCCAGTTCATAGAAATCCTGTCTGTCTTCATTCCATGAGAAAGTATGTGTATGGTTTAAATACCTGATAGTCATAGCCAGTACTGAAAATGATGTTGTTGGCAGTGGGATGCCATTCAATCAGTCCGACACGTCGTGAATGACCCTGCAGCTCCTTCCGAGGCACTGTGATGTTCTTTAAAACACCGTGTTCAGGGATATCCCAGATCTTTACCTGAACAACAAACATAGGCAACAAATGATAAGCAGTATTCACGTGAAAACAATGTCAAAATGTATCAAGAACATCTGAAAGTTGGAAAATGGGATATGGGACAATCAGATCCAGTTTAATCAATAAAATGTGAGCATGCACCAGTCTGAATGTGTGGTATGAATGTATGTTTACACTTACTGTGGTGTCCTCTGAACAAGATGCTATGCAGAAGTCATTAAAGGGATTCCATTTGATGTCAAGTACATTGCCTCTGTGTCCAGAAACCTTCGGATGATGAGGGTCTACCTTGCCAGTCTGAGAAGACACAAAGACTATTACACACCGATATTTGTGTAAATATAGAGAGGACAATCATGGGGGTTTGAAGTATATTTAGCACGGCCTAGTGAGTCTGTGCTGAAAAATGTATCAACTGATTAAAATGCTGTAAACAGTGATTATCTTAAATGTTATAACCAAATGTATGTAGTAGTTGTAGTTCTAGAAGTAATGTTAAATAATATATTTGACTTTCATAAAACCATTACATTTTTAGGTTGTACAGTTGTAAAGTGTACAGTTTTATGGGACAGTAAGATTTGTAAAAGAAGTTAATAATTGTATTCAGGAAGGACATTCATTTGAACAAGCGTAATAGAAAAGACATTATATTATAACATTACACAAGACATTTTTTTAACTTTATATTTATCAAAGAATCCACAATGATATAAGCAATTCAGAAACATTAATAACAAGAAATGTGAATCAACATAGAATGATTTTTGAGGGACTTATATAGCATATAGTATATAGCATGTATAAAACATTCAGCTTTGCCTGTTATGTGTATAAATCTCACTACATTTATATTAAAACAAGTGACAACACTGGTGAGAACACATAATCAGTTATACATTCCAGCGTCATAACATAGAAATGTGTTTGCAACAGACACAAGTCTCAACAAGGAGAACATCCTTTTGTAACCAAAAAACAATTCAGTAACAGATGACTCAGTTAACAGGTGACGAAACTTGACTTTATCATTTTTTTATATCTAAACTGGAATCTGTGAGCAGTGGTTCTGGATAAAGGCACTAAAATGTTGAAATGTTGAAACATGCATTAACTATTATTGTGTGGTCGGACTGCTTTATTTTATATATATTTTATTTAATTGTTAACAATAACTGTTAACAATAATATAACACTACTTTTTCAGACAGCATTTAATGTTGGGGGAAAAGAGAAGAGACAGACAATACAGAAAGATGCCTCAAGGCTTTCATGTAACCTGTGCCATTCTTGAGACATGAGGTCATATCTGACTGAACATGAGACAGTCAACAGACCAATAAAATCACACAGAGAGCTAAAGTGTGTGAGAACAGGTAAGCGTGCTGGAGTGTGAGTGTGTGTGTGTGTGTGTGTGTGTGTGTATGTGTGTGTGTGTCAGGAGAAAGAGTGCAAGAAGATGTTTTTGCATGTACGGCTTTAAAACAATAGAAGCTAACACAAAAAGGTCTTAATTTGCCCTGAACAAAAAGGGAAGATACTGTAACTATGTAACGTACCAGATTGTCCTTTAACCTTTTTAATAAGTTAAAAGTACTGGGTAAAATTTCAAAAATCAAATAGACCTACATTTTCTTCCATTTCAATTTACCAAAAATTATATTGTGAAAGCAGTAATTACTTAACTAAAAAAAAAACTTTTTTATTTTGCTTTTAACCTGTATTGTAGCTTTTCATAGATTGAAAAATATAACATTTGTGGGCGGAAAAAAGTACAATTTGACCCCAACACAAAAGTGATAAAAACTGTATATCGAAACCTTGAAAGTAGGTCAAAGACATTTAAATAAAAAAATATATATATTAATTAAAATAAATAAATAAATACTAAAGTGATATATATATGTGACCCTGGACAACAAAACCAGTCATAAGTGTTAATTTTCAGAAATTGAGATTTATATATTATCTTAAAGGTGGATAAATAAGCTTTCCATTGATGTATGATTTGGATGGATAGGGCAATTTTTGACGAGATACAACTGTAAAAATCTGTATGAAAATCTGGAATCTGAGGGTACAGAAAAATCTAAATGCTGAGAAAATCTCCTTTAAAGTTGTCCAAATTCGATCTTATCAATGCATATTACTAATCAAAAAATGAGGTTTTAATACATTTTTAGTAAGAAATTGACTAAATACCTTCATGGAACATGATCTTTACTTACTTTCCTAAGGATTTTTGGCAAAAAAGAAAAATCTATAATTTTGACCCATACTATGTATTTTTGGCTATTGCTACAAACATACACCAGAGACTTCAGACTGTTTTTGTGCTCCAGTGTCACACACACACACACACACATATATATATATATATATATATATATATATATATATACACACACATACATAGAAAAAACATCACAAACTGATTCTTGTGGTAAATATGCCTGAATGATATTTTAGTGACCTGTTTTCTGTAAATCATGATATTTAAAATATTCAAGAATTACTAGTGTTTAAATTAGTCTCAAAAAAATTCAGGAGGGTATTAAAAGCATTTACAGTACATATATTATCATTGCTGGTAACAGATATGAGCGTGTTTCACTCACGTGATTGGTAGACAGTACCAGGAAGGCCCCACCCCCTGCACATTCAGTGATGACGGCGATAAAGCGAGGGTTGACGGTGCAGAGGTGATTGTCATGAACACTCCGAGTGATGGGGACACCATCATAGCAGTTCTCTTTTGTGGCCGGTTTCCCAAACACATGGCGATACTTGGAACTACGGTACTGAGGACGCCATGTCATCTAGATTAAAACAGAAGATGGTTACGCATTTGACATTACTGCCAAAATGACAGAAGTTTTTAAAGAGACATGAACAGGCCCACAAATATAAAAGTTACTTGGCCATTCAGTAAATATCATGGACACAATATGACAATACTAATTTCTAATCCACAAATGCCCCTCCTGCTAGATGCTGTCATTATTTTTTTTCTAATTATTATTTCATTTATTATTTTTCCATCTTAAAAGAATGAACTAGAAATTAATGTCCACGAAGCAAATATAGCAACCACCAAGTCAGAGTTAAATATGCAGTTCATGCAATATATGCAATATGCTACCTGCATCAAAAAACATGAAATTAATTGAAAAAAAAAAAAACATATGAAGATTAAGCAAGTCAAGTCACCTTTATTGATAAAGATTTTGTCAAAGCAGCTTTCCAGTATCAAATAGGAAAAGAGAGTGTCAACAGTGCCATCAGTTATCATTGGACATAATCTTAACCTGAACAATTCCACGGAGAACTACACAAATTTCCACAGAATTCTAAATCTTACTTAAAAATACTTACACATATCCATCTGATAAATGTTTGTTTATTACATTTTATAGCTGATTTTTGATAATACACTCAGCTACCCATAAAGGCTTCCATGTGGGCATAACTATCATCCACCTCTGCAGGAAACAATGAAGAAAACCTCACTAGCCAACTAGACAAAAACAAAAAGCCTGTCAGAAATGTCTGCAACAACCTTGATGACTATAGATAAATGCATTATGAAAACAGCATGAATGGTTTTGATTGAAGGATAAAGTTAACAGGATAGAAAAGATCAAATTGCAGAAAGTCTTCTAGAAAGTCAGAAAGATTCCGCAACTAGTTTGTGTGCAGTTGAATTCTGAGTGTATAGATCCAATTCTAGAGAATAAGGTGACTAAAACAGATAGCTAAAGCAACTAAAATGTTCAGGTTATTCCATAGTATCCCGACAACACAAAAAAAACAAATACACATATATTTAATCACACCTGAGACTAACATACTATTGTTTCCTTTAAATGCTATACATGGAGAAAAAAAACTAGGCACCTAGGTCTTTCCTAGGCAATACAGTCCAAGCATGGAAAAACACTAAAACTATATTCTGTTACTGAAAACTTCTAACATAAAGCTATACTAAAATATGCTGAAATTAAGTACAAGAACAAACACTGTTAGTATATGAGCAAATCCTATTGTAGCAGGATTTGTATATGTTTGAGTTGTACAGCTTTTTAAGGCTGGTGTAATAATTAACCAAGTGATGGATTATCTAGTGTAGGTGTGGTGGTAATTAACAATAGATATAAAAATCATGACAATACCACAATACCTTCTTATTAATGTTTGAAACATAATTAATAAAATAACTAAAATATTAAAGGTAGATGTGATCCACACACAATGCAGAACACAACATTTAAATCCATATTTCCAGACAAATAGTTTACAATTATTATTTTTTCCCTCTTTTGGTTGATTGTAGCTTCCCATTAATGTACAGTGTCTTTTTATCAGTCACTGCATGGCTTAACTAATACAGTTTTTAAAGATCTGAAAGGTTCATTTAATAGAAGTGGAATATATCCGAATCACAAAGTAACATCAAAATAAATTGTGGAAACTACTCACCCTGTCTGTGCTGAGCACACGAAGACCTGAGAGAACAGAGGTGAAGATGCAGATATAAAACTGGAGAAAATATCCCTATTTGTCAATTCCACAGGCAGAGGTATTCCATTTAAGATATCTTGTAAAACATAACAAACTAAGAAAAGATGACAATAAAGGATGAAAAAACCTAAAAACAGACGTTACTTCTGCCCTGTAGCTTTAGTAAATGTGGACAGAATGGCAGCAACACCTCCAGTGTTTGTGAACGAAGCAGGTAAGAGATCATGTGTGCACACTCCCTAAATGGGTGGTGCCTCACAGCAGAAAGCACAGGGGATGGGGAGGTGTTAAAGAAAGATAGGACAAATTCCCCTCACTGATTTCCTGTACATTCAATGCTAGGGCTATAAGGTGTTAATGCTTCTATATTTAATTAGAATTAAATTAATTGACATTTATGTGTTTGCTTTAAGATTGCTTTTATAGAAATGTTTTTAATCAGATTTTTATTTATTTAAACTCATATGCACTATTATAACAAACGTCAATAAAGAGCCAAAGGTATCAACAATTTCACGGAAACATTTACTTAAATAAGTCACACAAAGACTTTAGGCCATTGCACATATTATAAATAAATATGACCTCCTGTTGTAAGAATCAGGTCTGCATGGTGCCCCCAAAACTTTTGTCCATCATAAAAAAAAATTTATATTGAAAATCTTTTTGCATTTTCGCATCCGTATCAAGCATTTTAAGAAGAAAGGATGGCGAACACGAAAAAAAAAATACATACAAAAATGTTGAACTAGTGTGCAAGGAGCATGCATACAATCTACTGAATCAGAATATGAATTGATTCTGTGAAACAGACCATTTGAATTTATTCACTGGAATGAATTCCTCAAACATTAATGGAATTTTTACTGCTTTAGTATGAATTAGAGAAGCAATTAAAACACTACTTGTGAGTAAAGGAAAGATTAAAACCACTGCAATATTCTGTGAGATTTAAAAAAATTACCTATTCCATGAAGCTGTAGTGGGATAAGTTTTTTTTAACATTTAGATTTCTATTTTTGCCCAAGGGCCTATATTTAGTTTCTCTGTTCTTTTGAATGTGCGTGCGGCGTTTGTAAAAAAAAAAAAAATAATTCAAAAGAATGCATTGTGAATATGTGACATATCACCCATTCTTTGTGGTATTCAAATATGAATCTGTCTGTTGCATGACAGACTTTTCATGTGAGCCGAAGCAAAGGTTGTTTTTTTACTGTACAACAAGGAAAGTGCAGGAGTGTTATTTAAGTACAGCAGAGGCTTGATAGAAATATGTTTATGCTATGTAAATAAGCAGGGTAGAACAAATACACAGGAAACGAAGACTGGAGTCGTAAAAGTGGTAGAGTTATTGGATGCAGCTCACTATGAAAAGCGTAAACACACACAGGGACAGAGTCCGGTCCACAAGTCAGGTTTAGTCTAAAAAGAGCAGATGGAAGTCAGAGCAGTTTCACTTCTATCAAATAAGTTCAAGTTTCATGTGGAAGGTAAGTTAGTAACGGAACACCTGCAAGGCATAAGAATCAATGAAAAACCTGCTAACTGCATCTTTTTGTTATCTTGCTGCAGGCGAACATCGATCACTAAAAAAAATAAAATTCACACTACCATTAGCGATGAGGTCAGGATCTATTATCCAAGCAATTAGAGAGCAGCTTGACATACAGCTTTCTGGAGGCCTTTAGAGCTGACTAATGTGCAGAGATTACATACATTATGCTAATAACCAGCTACAACAGAGAAAAAAGCTCTATGGGTCCAGATCTTTCAGTGTGGAAAGGTGTTTGATCTCAAATGAGAAGATCTGCATTTTGACAATACACCGCCTGGTTTCAGTTTTAGGGCCATTGATGCCTCACTAAATCCTGACTGTGAGGATGGGGCACTGGCATTAGTATTGTCTTGGGAGTATCCAGGTGACTGAATGTTGTTATGTTAATTGACCCAAAATCTTGAGAAAGACTGTGTTTTGATATGATAAATGTCACTATGGGCTCTCTAGGAGGATTTGGTTGAATTTTGTTTATCTTGTCTCGTCTCTTGCAAAGAAGGTCTTTAGGTGAAGTTCGAACTGGAATAAGGACATGAATGCATGTCCTGAGTAAATAATGATAAAAACAAACAACTTAATTGCTTTATTACATCAGTGCAAGATCATAAAACTGAGTCAGTAACAGTATCTGTTAACTTACAACCCTAAAGTCCAAAAATGAGCCAGTGATGTGACAGCAGTTGTAGATAGCAATAAAAGCTTGATCACGTCTACAGCTTTTTTTAACACAAAATGTTACAATAAAATCTGGTTCTTAGCTGTGTAAGTGTAGTACAAAAATGCACTTATTTATGTATTAGATTATTAGAGTCTAAACAAACCAGCCCAGGTACAATGAAAAACAAGATATTTCTGCACAATCAAATTAAATTTTTTCATACATTTCAAAACATTTTACAAAATGAAAGGCCAGTCAGTAGCACTAAAAGAGAATTTGGTTTTATCAGAAAAGAATTCACGTGAATCTGGCACTGTTGTATTACATTGGTTGTTGTAAATATTGTGGCAGCTCTGAAATGAAACGTCCTGTAAGTGGTGCAAAAAGGATTATGCTCTATGACATTTAAAAAATAACGTACCAATTACACTAAAGCCTAATCTAAACCTAAGCGAAAACATGAGACTGAAAAGTAGTTTCAGAACACATTTGTGTAAACATGTTTTGCATATGCCATACATTCTGTCATTATGCAGCTTGCTTAGCGAATACTCAAAAATCTTTATTTGGGACAGGTAGGAGGTGATCTACTTTTGGGTTTGGTGAAATCTTCAAGGTGAGCAACAGTTTGTCAATGCACGTGTTGAGTAAGGAAAAATGTAAATTTATTACCAATGTGCTAAAGCTGAAGGACTTGACTCATTTGCATAACTTTTTTTTTCTTCTAAAAGTGGGACCTTCAATTTGACTTTCAAAGCTTACATTTGAATTTCCCTCTTAAGAGAGAAAATCTAGTTAGAGGCTTACCAATCCTGACTCCTGGAAATAAACATCTCCATTCCTCAGAGAAACAAAACAGTCTATGATGATGATGTATTCAGCTAATATTACACAACATGAATAGTAGTTGCCTGTAAAGTCAAAATTGTGCAACATCACTCGGAGCTCACAAGGTGAATCAGAGGTTACAATATTGTTTGCAATACGGGTGGAAAGTACATATGCGTCACATGGCTTTACTCTGCTAGCAGACACGTTATTGATTTATATAATATAGGTAATATGTTAATAAGGAACGACAGCTTCCTCGAAGACAGTATTTTTACAGTTTATAAGTTAAGTGTGCTACATTTGTGCAACAATTGCTGATTCTTTTATATATACGTTAACATTACCAACATAACACAATTCTAATTTCTTCCCCATACTGATGATGAAAGGGGAACTTATGTGATGTATTATTGTGTATTATAATATTATGGCACAGTATATTATATAATAGGCAGTGGACACTAAATTGTTCCACAAAATTTGTTTATATAAATCATGAATGCCTATTTAGGATTTGTTGACCTGCCTAAATTTGTGAAATGATATACCCTAATACTGCAAACAATACAGCCATCTGCTCATCTAAACATACAGCAGTTTATGAAACCTGAAACTAAATCAATAGGTTTATTGACTAATACATAGCAGGGATGTGCTGTACGCACAAACTGTATAATGACTTGAGCATTACAGAGGGATGTGGAGTCAGGAAGATTCCCTCCCATTCAATAACCCACTTAAGAACAGAGGATGCTGGGAAAATCTCTGTGATGGGTTTCAGAGTGGGTACAGAAACTGTAATGTGAAGCTAAAAATAAAACAAACTCGTTTGTTTTTTTAGATGAATAGATAGATGGATGGATCTTTCTCTCCCACACACACACACATATTATATGTATATACTGCAAATTTATATATATTAGAATAAGCAACATGTATATAAGAGTTGTTTCGTATTGAGAGATGTTTCTTATTTGTTAAGGGTTTGTAAACTCTCAGCATGAATAAAAGTAGTCAGGATTGTTTTGCTGTTTGCTGACTTGATTAATGTTGCTGTTTTTGTCATCATTGTAATTAATTTGTTTTGTATGGCTTTGTATGGGTTACGAGCACATATTTCTTTTTTTGTTATATTTGTTGATTGTTATTGAGGTTTCTGTAATTGTTGAGGCCTATGTGTCTAAATTATTACTGCACATTGTACCATTCTTCAGAGGTCAAGATCACAGTTCAGGTTTTTGTGTATAAGAATACTTGCGGCATTGCTATTTTATTGTTTACTAAACAACAATTGTGTAGTTGACAGTAGTCGTTCTGACATCAACTTTTTAGATGAATAAGAAATTTTTATTTTTTGAATGAACAGATTTAATTTAAATTTAATTAAAAAGAGAATATTGCGGTCGAATGTCAAGATAAACTATTATTGATGTGCATATGTTGACTTGTTTCTTTGCTCAAGAGAGCTCAACAACTGAGTGATGGACTGCCACTGTAAAAAAACTTTGAATCAATATAGGTCTATGGGTGTGTGCATCTCCATCAACAAATGTCTAACTTTACCAAAAACAAGACAAAATGAAAGACACAGCTAATTTGATTAATTAGTTTTTCTTTTTTCTTTTTTTGCACAATACAGAATCAGCAAATTAGAATGATTTACGAATGATCAAAACAGTTCATTTGTAATATTATTTCAAAATGTTACTATTTTTACTGTATTTTTGATCAGTGATGAATGGTTTTTAAACCCATAAAAAAAGGATTGTGTATTGTTTAACTTCCTTAGTTGACTGTGAAGCTATAACTTGCTAGCGCATTAGTTGACCACCATAACTCATCAATGACCTTTAAATAAGGTCATCAACTGAAGCTCAAGAGCTATAGGGGAAAAGGTAATTAATCCAAGATCTTGATGCAGCTTTTTATTTATGTTGAGCAAAAACGTCTACAGGTTTTTTACAGGTACTACCAAATACTAAATGGTACTACCAATACAAATATGTGATGCAAAGCAAAAAAGCAAAGAATGCTGATAAGGCCATTAACAGCAAATGTGCTACAACTTCAGCAACTCTAGACACATGACTAAAAGCTTACATCACATTATTTCATGTAAAATAATAGTAATAATAACAACAACAACATTCAAAACACACTCTTACTGGCCCTTTCATCTAAAGCTTGTGTGGTGCTAGATTGTACAGAATTATGTATGGTTCATCAGTGCAGGTTCAATCAAACCTCAAAAAAAAAAGAAAGAGGGTTAAGCTTTGAAATTGGTATATAAAAAAAATATTTAGCTTCAGTAAGTATCCTCACCTGACCTGAAATCTATCAAGAAATCAAATTCCTAAGCCTATTATTACTGAGAATTATTACTGAAATGTTGCAGATGTACAGGGGAAAAAAAGAGAGTAAGAATGGACATAGGAGTCAGAGTCGTATGTGTCCAGTTACAGAGCTAAGCTAAAGCATGCAGCACTCACAGCTCATGGACGTGTCTGAACACGACCACACCTCTCTTTGACATGTTTCACCCTCAGGACTTTGACACCTGGCAACCCTTCTGAACTGTCTTTCTTTACCTGGCCTCCCCTGAGTGTCTATCTGACTCACTCAGCAGCCAGGACCATTTTTTTATGTTAAAGAATGACAGTATTCAGGTCAATTCAATTGGACATGTGTGTTATGTTAACTGATTATGATAATGATTATTTACATTATTTGCATATTGCATTCAGATGATCAAAACTGTGGTTGTGGTTTTAATGGTCCCAAATGGACTCTTAAATTGATAATTCATCTTAAAATGAAAAGGATGACATAATGTTGAACTAGAGCTATATCTATGAATGTGATAATGTATCTGTTTACATTACAGACAATCAAGCCAATGTTGAAATAAATAAACTTTTATCCTTCCTTTTAAAGATGTGCAGTAAAAAGCATTGCAGTACAGAAATCACTGTCAGTACAACACTAGAAAATATTGTAAAAAAAAATAAAGTCTCAATAAAACAAAGATCACTTTACACCGGCTTTTATCACCGTCAATAAAACAGCCACTAATAATAGGCTAAAATAATAAAATACATAAATACCAGTCTGGAAAACTACAGCAAAGAGAATACATTATTATAGGTTTTCTTACCTTTGTGATGGTCATACAGTATGAAGAGAAATGAGAATAACCCACGTCTACTAGATCCGCGTCTTTTTAAACACTCACTCGCAGAAATGTGTCAGAGAGAGAGAGAGAGAGAGAGAGAGAGAGAGAGAGAGAGAGAGAGAGAGAGAGAGGGGAGAGATTATAGGATGGTGCCGCAATGTTTGAGCTAAGGTTTGAGCATCAGCTGGCATCCGTTAGTGTTCATTATGGGACGCAAACTTGTCTTCCAAAGGGGGCGCTTGGGAGCTCAGAAAGACAAACGCACCATTGAGTTTCATTCAAATCCAACCACACTGTTCGTTTAAATCGATACATTTATACATTACACTGTATAATCGTTTAAATGCATTACTTTAGAGAACTGTTACCAGGGAAAGAAACAGAAATATCGTAAAGCAATCTTTATAAAATCATTAAATAAAAGTCTTAGTCCGCAATCACGAAACTACTGTGATTGGTTCAATCTTGTACAGCGAAGTGAAACGTAACATACAGCACGTGACACAGCGGCGCGCTTATCTTACACCAGTGTTTATCTGGACAATAGATTTCCGCGATTTAGCACATTCCTGGCAAACTTTAATACTCATTTAGTGTAAAGGTATGGTTAAGAGCTAAAACAAAATCCAGACTTTTGTACTAATTAGACCTGTCCAATTAGAAAGTACTTGCTCGCACTAGGAGCCGCCCATTTTTTTTCGTTGTATTCCGGTCTCCATCCGTACCGTTTTTTCGAGGTCTATGGGTGTGAGGCGGCGCTGCGGTGGAGTAAAGGGTGGGGAGATGACGAGGGATGATATAACCCTTAACCTGGGTTTAACACTGGCCCCTCCCCCATCCCACAGCAAATAATTAGAGGGTCCTATATGTACACAAAACATGCAAATAAATAAATGAAGTTAAGTTACATGTGCAAGTACAAAATAAAACCGGTAGGACACTGCTTTTTTATTTATTTACAAGTAACTTAAACTGATTTAGGATATTAATCTTATTCATTCTTGCAGTACTGCATTTATTATTTTTTAACGTATTTATTTATTTCGGCGTTTGTTTCTGTAGTATGATAATGAAGCGGGTTTAGTCAGTGTTTTTTATTAATAAGCTAATCACAGAATACAGTCTAACCTGAGGATTTGGCTTCTCAGAATCATCCCGGCAGCCTCTACTGATAAATGCCAGAATTACACCAGTTTATTTCATTCTTCATTGGCAGCTATTCAGAGATTTATATTCTTATTATATAGCTTAATATTTCTATTTTAAACAAAAGCTGTTCTTTAAATGTTCAGTAGAACTATAGGAACATGGCCCCCGGCTTATGTAGGCTTTCTATAGTACAGTGTATACAATTGGTGCAGGTGGCCCACCCATAAAAATGTGACAGGACAATGAATTTTAGCATGGCATCTCTGATATACTTGTCCTCTTGTTGTTGTACATCACAGCCACTCACTTCTATCTGACCTGTTTGCTGAAAACGGGGCTTTGCAAGTGAATGCTTTAAAATATACATATCAATCGTATACAAATAATCGCAAACAAATAAGCATATTTCAAATAATAATATTTTTATACTATTTGTTTGGACTTTGATTTTAATGCTACCTTGAACAGAACAAAAAAATGTAGAGAAATACAAATAGCAAATATATAATTAGATAGTAGCATTCTTTTTCCAGTGTACAATTTTCAATTAAGGCATTGTTATTTGTAAAGCAGCAAAATGTTAATATTATTATATGCCTTTCTTTACAATTCCTAAATCATTATTGTATAATTCATCATCGAACATAACCATGAATGCAGTTCTTGGCAAAATTATATTTGTGGGTATGAGCAGTGGAAAAGTTCTCTGTCAACCTCAAATATAGCTGTATATTGAACAACACATCTATTAAGAACATGAATTAAAAACGTTAATCACAGACAAGCATTTATATAGTTTATTCTAAGGAGGCTCATTTATCCATAAATTAACCAAATCTTAAATCAAATTTTGCAAAATACCTTTTCCAGAAACCTGAAAGTGTAGCATCCCGACATTTAGTGGGATTTCAGAAGTGTTATACTGAAGAACACATGGGTAGTGCAAACACAATGTCATGGGAAGTGGGTTGAGCGTGTGATCATTTGAAAATATGTATGAACAATTCTGAAAACTGCTGACATGGAGGAACAGATGACAGACAAACAACAGCCATTTGACCAGGCAGCAATCTAACGCAAAACAGGAAAAGGACAAAATTTGAATGAGATGTTAAACTGAGTTCACTATGCACCTGAGCAGAGAAGGCATGTCTTACAGAACACATCCATCCATCATAAAACACTCACAAGTTGCCAAACTGTATGGAAATGCAGACTGAACTTTCTCTGGTTTTTGCACTATGAATAAAAAAGAAGCAAATTTTTTCTTTATTTCCTCCTCTCCTTCCTTAGTGCAAATAGCTCTCCAGAATCCTCTACAGTAAGTTACCAGGACATGAGCACTGGAAATGATGATCAGAAAGAAAGCATCCATCTGTATTTATTATCTGAATAAATTCAAGCCGCCTTTAAAATGAAATGGGTCTGGTTCAATTAGTTGGATTGTTTTCCCCTGCAAAATAAATTCTAAAAATTAAAATGCAGTTATGAAGAAAGTAAAGAAATAATGTGATTCTTCTAAAAATCAGAAGATCAGCTCTACTGTCCAGGGCTTACAATCTCTTTCTCTAAGCGTGTAAGTGGCAGGTTAATATTAGCAGTCTCTCACTTCCACTAATAAGTCAATACTTTTTATTTTATTCATCACACTCTTCTTCCTCCTCTTCATCATCTTCATCATCATCAAACTGGTCCCTTGAATCCAAATCATCATCATCTTCAATCTGTGGGGGAAAAGTCAAAACGAAACCAAGAATAAGAAGTAATGCAAGAAGCCAAAAGGACATTTAATGAATACAAAGGCAGTGAAACTATGTTCTGCATTGTTGTGAGGAATGTACCGTCTCTCCCAAGTCCTTGAGTTTCTGTTTCAAGCTCATAATCTTCTGGTCCTGGTCAGCAAGTAGCATGAGAAGATCATCCTGCTCCTTCTTGGACTCCTGCACTTCCTGCTGAAGCTTGCTCTTCTCTGCCTGCATGATGGCAGCTGTGCTCGTGGCTGAAGCAAGTTCTTTCTCCATCGATTCCTTGCACTCCGAAAGAGATTTAACTTCCTCCTGAAAGACAGGGTAGGACAGAAAAAAGAGCCATTGTTAAATGGGAAATTGTGTGAAATGTGAAAGCACATGAAATAATTAAACAAATGAATGATGAAAAAAACAAAGTGGCCATTCTTCGAAGGCAAGTCACCTTGAGATTTTGTGACTCTGTTGTCTGAGAAGAGAGTCTGCTCTCTAATTCTGCAATCTTCTCCATGTAGACACTGTCTTCTACTGGAACTCCAGCCTGAAAGAATGACAATAGTGAACTAATAAACAATTGTTCAAAAGGTCATTTAGCTTCTTTTTTTTTGCTTTTATTCAGCAAGGGTGCATCAAAAGTGGCAGTAAAGACTTTCACACATTTTTTATAATAAACATTAACATTTTATTTCATATTTCATATAAACTTCTATGATAAAAATATTTTTTCAACATCAATAATAAAAAAATTATTCTTGAGCACAAAATCAGCAAATTACAATGATTTCTAAAGGATCATGGGACACAATTTGACATGTATTGTGTATTATAGGTTCAGGTGCATTGTTTTTAATTTCGTTTTTGTAAGATTTATTTCCCCATTTTGGATCAAATTTCAATTCAGTATCACACTTTGTAGTTACTTAATAAAGTTATTGCTAGTAAATGCTGTCTCTAAAGTGGCATTAGTTGCATTTCTAAATTAAAGTACTGAAAAATCAACAATTCTTTAAATATGAAACTAAAGCATTAGTAGAAGGTGGTAAGCTCTTGTACAGAAATACAGGTGATCTGTGGGAATACTATCTGAAGCGGAGACTACAGTGTGGTGGACTGTACAGTCTGTAAAATGATTGGAACACACTTACGGTGGTCTCAGATCTTCTGAGTAGCTCCTGTCTTTCACTCTGTAGTCGTGTGATCTCTGCGCTCTGGCTCTGCAGTTGGGCTTTCAGCAGCTCCACCTCCTGCAATCAACCATTTTAAAAAATAACGTTTTGTACATAATATTAGTGTTTTGTATGTAATATACTGAAGGTAAAAGGCTGGAATTTTACCTTCTGTAATTCTGTGACCTCTGAAGTTGACCCCTCTGCTGATGGTACTCCCTCAGCTTTCTGTTGGATAAAAAACCCCAAAACACACAAATATTTCCAAATATTCTTCTATGAAACATTTTCTATGAATGTTCTATTTATTAGACTATCACAAACAAAATATTAAAGCAGTTTCCACAAAAATATTATATCACATTAAAACTGTAGTGAATGATTCTTGGGCGCTAAATCAGTATACAAGATGATTTCTGAAGGATCATGTGACACTAAAGATTTGAGAAATGTATGTCACGTTTAGCATAACATGAATAGAATTCTATCTAATATATATTAAAACAATAACAATTACTTTAAATTGTGATAATTATTTCAAAACATTAGTATTTTATAGTATTTATGATCAAATAAATGCAGCCTTTGTGAGCTTAAGAAATTCATCATAACAATGACACTGAACTTTGACATGATATCATAAATATATATACTGTAAAAGATATTAGAAAACCAATAGACAATAAATGTGATTTTTTTTTTGAACACTCTCTTACCAGGCTGGTTATTAGAGAGTCCTTTTCAGTTAGCTGTGTCTGCAGCAGCTGGTTTTGTGTTTGCAGTTCCTCGAGTTGTTCTCTGAGTTGGCTCAGCTCCTCTGGTTGCAGGCCGTTCACATGTGCTGCCTCTGCCTGATTACCCGTCTGCTGATTATCTTTACCTACAGAATGTGAAGAAACCGTACACCAACAGTAACAGTAACTTAGACTAAATTACCGCAAAGACTACGGATATATATTTTGGATATTTTCTCAGTACCTAGTTTGAGTTTGAGGATGTTGTACTGATCCTTGTGCTGCTGGATCTGAGAAAACTGCTGTGTTATAGTGTTCTGCAACTTCTCATTCTGGGTAGTCAGCAACGTTACTTGCTCCTTCAGCTCATTTATTTGAGAATCCTGCAATTAAATGGAAAATGAATGTCTAATTTAAACATGCCTTTTTTTCTTCTAAAACCCTATGAGAGGAATGAGAAACCAATGTTTAAATGGGCTAACCCACTTTTCTGCAGTTAAAAGATGAATATGTTTAGTTATCCTTATGACAACTATAGCCCTACAACACTATAATCGTATTAGCCATATTCTCAAATAAATATAGGATTCAGTAGGGCAACCTATGGCAGAAATATAAAATAATTCGTCAATTCTTCTTGATCTGCACATTTTTGATCATCATATTTGAAGGTGTCATTTCACAAAAGCTGCTCAAGGTGCATTGGCTGGATCACAACATAAATAATAATTAGAATTTAAGTGTATTAGCATTTCAGCTTTATTATAGGTACAGTAATAAACAACAACTTATAAAACACAGAGACAATTATGTGCAACATTATTCTTTACATGTACTTGTTATGAAAATGTGTTTTTAGCTAGGATTTTTTCCCCCCAAACTATTTATGATTTTCACATAAAATAGACTGATACGTTGTGCTAATTATAGTTTTTAATAAGTAACCCATATAGTTTTTTTATTAGTAACCCATAATAACCGAATATACTACATATAATAGGACTATTTTGAAAGCTTGCTCAGATATAAATGTGAGAATGGAACGTAGTTTGATGTATTTTTACCTGTTCTCTAATCAGTTCTTTGTACTGGGTTACAATGCTGTCATGCTGTTCTAGTGTTTTCTTCACCTCTTCTTCCTTTTTCTCTTCCTCGCTTGACCTAAGCACTGCTTTTGTTATCATACCTTTGAACAAATAAAAGAACCACAGAATGTGAAAAAAAAAACAAAAAAACAAACAACGACATTTTAGATGAGGTAAAGAGGTCATATTATGAAATTACAGAAAAGGCTCCGAAACAAAATGGACCGTTTAATTCAGACAGTATGTAACAAAATTAACATTTTGAAGCCAAGAATGGAAAAAAGGAATTTCAATAAAAAACGCATTTCGACACTGATACTAAATGCAAAGTAGCAGTGGTAATAATGCAGTTAGTACTTGTGTGTGATAGCGGCTATATGCACCCCTGGACTCTTAAAGTAATAATACACCCAAAAAAAAAGAACTTCAACTTTTTTTAAAGGGTCTGCATCACATTTAGACTTGATTTAACATGGTGCACCGGTGATCAGATCACTGACAGATGTTAATAATGAGAGAAAAGAGGTATTAGTTTGTGTTAAAGGCTCCAACACTGACCTTCCAACTCTTTAACAAGTTTGGTGAACTCGTGATCAAACAGCATGTGTTCTGGGGTGGAAAAGGCTGGCTGAGGTTTCTGAGCAGCACGAGAATACAGTTCGTGTTTGGTTATAAAGCCCAGCTTCTCCACAAAATTTTCTTTCCCTATGCGCTTCTCAATCAACTGCTTTAGCTTTTCTCTGTGGAAAGATACAGTAAGAGATGGTAAGAGATTATAAGAAGGGCTGTCAACGGTAACGTGAATTTGATTCATCACAAATACAGCAATAGCAGTAATACTGTGACAATTCACAATAACAATTTTTAAGTTTTATTTCTGTGAGGGCAAAAACATTTTACTCCAGTCTCCAGTGTCTAAAATGCTGATATGTTGCTGAAAAGTAACACGTTATTCTCATCAATGTTGAAACATGACAAACAAGTCTTCACTGGCTTTTATGTTTATTGTATATTTAACACAAATTTGTACGCAATATAAGAATATCTGTTTTCTGAAAATGTTCTGTGTTCATGTAATGTTACAGTATTAATACAACATTTAATTATATATACATTAATTACCAATTAAAAGATTAATACAAATTTTAAAGTCAACGACAACCCTTTTACAAGACAAGGAACTTCAAATAAAAGAAAGCATGAGTGGAAATACCAGGTAAAGAACATACTTTGTGTAGTTCTCTAAGCTGTTGTCATTATAGTAGATACAAATGCCCAACAACAGAGCACAGAGACCCTGAACCAGTCGCTCATCCTCACCCAGGTTTTCTGAGATTTGACCTGTCAGCTGAAATTATAAGTTAAGGATAACGCACAGAACAACAAGTAACTGTACTCATAAAGACACGGGCCATCATAATCACAGACAAGCCCGCACTGATTGTAGTATAGTCTGCAAAGAGTGAAAGATATAATGTGGTTGCTCTAAATATGATTCAATGACTAGCTGTAATCAGAACTGGTCACCTTAGTTGCACTGTGAATTATTAGCCAAGATTCACTCTTTATTATCACTGTACAATGAGATTAGTCACTGTTTCTGTTTACATCTGCTTAATAAATCAGGTGTGTTCATGCACGCAGATAGGAGGATACAAAGGGAACATTGTCTTGATTGTGCAGGAAGTGCATGACAGCAATCGGACAGTTGCTGATCCAGGTGCAGAGCAACATTAGGAGACCAACCTTCGTCTGCACCCTACTGCCCTGTACACAAAAACACACAATTATAAGGTCTTAAATCACACACTCATGCTGCCATACATATTTATATTGCGATACAAACCATCTTTAACATCTGAGAAATGAGCAAATAAGTCAAAGAAGTCACATTACATTGGACAACATCTGTTATTTTAATAAAACTCATTTTAAACAATGTCCAAGGTGCACCAAATCATATTTGCTCATTTCTGTAGAAATACAGTAAACAGCAAGATTGCAAAGGGTTGCTTTTTTGAGTTAGAAATGTGCCGAGCAGTTGGAGCCCATCTAACCCTTGTCTTTGACCCGTTTTGCTTGCAAATAGTTGATTTTACAAAAGAAAAAAAAAAACTTTAACAAAAGGATTTTTGTTTAATTTACAGACAATAAAAAAAGAATTAGAAAAGAAATCTAAATTGAAAAACGTTTGCTTTTAGAAGGGTCAAATTATATTCCACATCCACAAGTCTAAGGGGGAAAAAAATAGAGGAATTGTGTGTGTGTGTGTGTGTGTGTGCACCATTTCCAATTTCAAGTTACTTAAAAACCCAATTCATGTTCTCTCACGGCATATCTGCAAAATATTAATGGTTAATAACAGATGCGTTTTATTCAAAAGTCAAAGCAGAAGGTTAAATGCCTTCCAAGATTTGACAGTTTTCTGTACTACAGAACACACTCTTACTCTTATACACACTTTTAGTTAATTACGTTTTGAGGATAAAATGCCATCAGGATAATCAAAATATAATAATTCAATTAGATTAGGTCTATGACTTCCCATTAATAAAACATAAAGGTTTAAAATATTTAAAAGTTATGGGAAAAAACAGCAGTAGGAAACATCAAACACAATCTTAAATCCGCTGAGATACTCGGAACACAAACAAAAAATCTGGAGTGCCTCAAACTAAACACAGCCTCTATGGAAAGGACAAGAGTTGCATCCCAAATTATGTGTTATTGCATTATTATAATGCTACCATCTACTTGATTTTAGAAGGGTAGTGTAAAGCCCCGTTCACACCAAGATAACTAGGAGGATTATAATATTAGCGTCCACACCAGCAGATATCATTTGTTTATTCTAAATAACTGCACATCTGTCACAGTTAACACTAAAAAAAGTAAATGTGTTTGTTGGCATTTGTCTGTACGGACTGAATTGGCCTTTATATTCATTACTTATCATTCAAATGTTTGATTTAAAAAACAAACAAAAAAAACCTTTGTTTATGAACAAAGTTTCCTATGCTTTGCAAGGCTGCATTTATTTGATCACTAATACACTAAAAAATACACAGTAATATTGTGAAATATTATTAGAATTTAACAGCCATTTCAGTTTTAGCATATTTACTCAATAATTCAGAAATCATTAGAATATGCTGAATTTGTGTTTAAAAAATATTATTTTATTTAAATTAATATTTTCTAAAAATAAAATCTATTAATATTTTCTAAAAATAAAAATTACGATAAAACACAATTTAATTTCAGAACTATGCAATCGGTTTTATTTTACTTTAACTTTTCATAAATGTTTCAAAGAAACAGCAATCTGTAAATGTGAGCTTATGTGAATTATGGGTTAAAAAATGCATACTGGAAATTTGAAGTGACAGGCAACTTTTTTTGGCATTAAATTTCAGTTCTAAATCATGACATAAGAGTAACAGAGAGGCTGGGATGGGAGCGAGTTAACTGCTCAACAACTGACACAAAGTAAAAAAAAAAAAAAAATGAAAAAAAAATTCACAAATAGCAAAACAGGAAAGTACTGGGCAGCAGAAAAAGCAATCAGAAAAATTAGTTTTGAATGAATATTTGCTGTCATAAACTCATTGGACTTACAGCCACCTGAAAATGGGTGAATAATAGTACAGATTTTACAGATTGAATGATCTGTATCTTCCAGAACAAGCCCGAAAGACCAGAGCATGCGGTCAGCAGTTGAAAATCAAATGGTCAAAGCCAGGGCTGCCAGGGTCAGTAAGGGGACACAACAAACAGGGTGGGAACAGCAAACAGAAAGAACACAAAACACCTAATGAACCCTCAAAGTGGAAAATGAGGCCAAGCCACACCATTACATTAAACTGTCCACACTGAAATACTCACCCTCCGGTTGAGCTTATCACCCTGCAAAAACCATAGCACATTTCATTTTGAAATTTAATGACAACCACAAGCTACCATTCCCACACGAGTTCCCAATGTCTCCAAAATGTGGGACACCACCCCACACCAGCTGAAAAAACAGCTTAGACCAGTATGAACTTGATGGTCCAGGCTTGTTTATGCTGGTTTGGTGCTGGTCTAGCAAGGGCCGTAGCCGCCATAGAAATTAAAGTCAATTCAAAGTCAATTAGAGAGCACAAATTCCAGCATGACAGTTCTATTTTTAAGTGATTTTCACTTATTATCCTAATGATTTTTGGTATAAAAGAAAAATGAAAAATTTGGACAATGTACAATGTATTGTTGGCTATTGCTACAAATATACCTGCGTTACTTATGACTTAAAATGTTAATGACAAACTGTAATATTCAGTTATACAAACTACCCAAGCTTTTGGTCAACTTTTATGTGGTGAGCTGGTTTTGAACTGAAATGACATGCAGTCAAAACAATGCTGTAATTTGTGTAATTATGTGATTTGTGTAATTTATTCAAATGAATGTGTCAAGACAGGAAGACATTTTTGTGTGTTTACAATATGTATACAAAACATTATTATGGTCCAAATTAGTGTTTCTTCCAAAAAAACCCAAGTTCATTTAAACTTGTTATTTAATTAATTTCAATTAAAAGATCATTACCAATGGGGTCTTTTAAAAGATCCTCAAATAAAACGGTCCCCCCCAATGTTCAAGACATGGTTGTGGCCTTGGTTTAGTTGGATCTGAGAACAAACTAGCACATCTGCACCCCATGCACCAGACCAGCAACCGAAACACAAAATAGTCTGGTCTTTTCAACAGTGAGTGTCTGACAAAAGCGGATACAGAAGAATTACTGAGATAAACAAATAAAAAATCCAAATGTTTCAATACCCTTGACTAAAGTCCACAAACTAAGAGCCTTAAACCCAAAGTGTTGACAAAACAGCCATGAAAACACAAATTGCGAGATAAGCTGAGAGAGGGTACCTGGGACAGGATGTTGGTGCACTGCTGAAGAAGGGAAACGGGTGGCTTGCCGAGACTGGTGGCTAATTGTACCCGTAGTAACTGTTCTTTCTGGGTAAGGTTATCCTGCAACGCATGAGCGAGAGCCACAGCGGCACACCAGTTTGAAAGAGAGTCAGCTGAAAACAGACCTCCACACAATAACTGTCCCGCTGAGATTGAGTTAGCTGAGGGAGATAGAGACATAATATGGGTTAGAAAATGTACACAAATGACAAGGGGAAAATAATTCAGAATGTAAAAGTTTGACTAATGAAATTTCAACTGTGTAAAACAGACTAAATAACCATCCGAAAAAAATTTCAAAGTTATTTTAGTTAGTTAAATTATAGTGTCATTTTACATAGAAAATATTACAGCTACACTGGGATACCTGTTTCGGACAGATATTGCTCTTCTGCTGTTCCCATGTATTCAACACAACAAACTGAACTCAAGTAATCCATGAATTGTCCACAACAGGGCATATATGAATGTCACAACTAGTCAGGGCAACCCTTACCATCTATAGTGGAGGGCAGCAGTGTGGCTACTATCTCCCCCTGTCCTTTATGGTTCTTGTACAGGAAGCATTGGAAGCAATAAAGTACAGCACAGCGAAGAACAAAGGGCTGTCTCTCGTTCACCATTGACATGAGAAGAACCACAATCGCAGGCCTGGGGGAAACAGTAAAATGTTCATATTACCGACTCTATTTTTTTTGTTGGTTATTGTTTCAATAAACAATGCTATGAACAAACCAGACCTTGGTGGATTGGATGGTGCGTTTACTGATGCAAAGTAGTCCTGATTCACTTCAGAGCCACGTATGACTTCTGACACAGTATTGATGGTCTACACAATAAGACAAATAAAAAATATTTGACACATTTGAGTGATATTTTATCTCTAAACATGCAGCGGTCTTCAGAAGCACTGTAAGCTTTGAAAATAAGGTTCTGACAGCAATCTGACCTCTGTAAGGATGTCTGCAGGAACACCTGTGGCCATGAGGATGGTGCAGAGCTGCTGGAGGAGACCACACTGGAACATGGCCTTCTGGCAGCTGGCGGTGGCCCCTGGAGAGTTCACTGGAGAAACCATCACTCGTACCAGCTACAGAGGCAAAGCAAAACAAGAGATTTTAACTCATCTTCACATAACAAAACAATGCTCAGTGAATGCTGCTTCTATGTAACCTGGGTTTATTTTGAAATATGAAAGAATCATAAGCTAGTATAGGTAAATAACCATAAGACCAACAAAGTGCAGTAAAGTTATGGGTTAAAAAAAAAATCTTATGCTTTTGTTAATAAATTAAATAATATGATGGCTGGATAACAGATGACGGGTGGCAATATATAAAAGCAGTCTGTTATCCTGTTTCATAAGTCAAATAAATGCAAGCGAACAACACCGGATGAATTATATGTTCAAACTGCCAAAATGCCTGCTTTTATATTAAATATACGGTGGGTAATACTCGTGATCATCAATATAATAAAAGATAACCAGTAAATAAAGTTATTATTATTATTATTACTAACTAAATTCACAGTCAATTTTAATTCCACAATAAATCTTATTGTAACTAGTAACCATTGTAATACAAAGCACAACATATTAAATGGATTCTTCATATCAGACCTGTAGCATTAGATGGAGGTTGGTAACCTTCTGTGCCGACCAGCCAGAGTTGTCATCACCCACTTCAAACCACGACTTCATCTTTTGGATATATGAGCCTTCTTTAAAAAAATTCTGGTTGGAGCTATTGTTCTTCAAGAGGTTGAGCAACAACAAGAGACAGTCCTCTACCACAATCCCTGTGAGATGAAGATGTAGATTAATGAACAGTCTGTGGAAATTCATTTTCTATTTTAAAAATTCAAACTGTATACCTCCGTCACTTGAACCCTCCTCTGTGATAATTTCAAGAAGTCTCTCAAATGCATTTTCAAAAGCCACAATTTTCTGTATTGCAGTGTTGCCTTTGGTTAGCTGCTGTAGCAGCAGAAGACCCTTAATGGGGAAAAAAATAAATGGTTTAATTCAATTTCAAAAAGCACTTCCTTTATGAACACTCATGTTAATGTAGTAGAGTAATAGCACTTACATCATTACGGATAACTTCTCTAGAGTCAGCAAGAAGATCCATTAACCTAGACACTCCTATTAGGTGTGAAAACACAACAACATTAGAAACCAAACATCTAGAAAACAACTCATACAGCTTTAAATAATGGTAAAGTTGAAAGTCTGAGCAAAACACATCACAGATATTGACCTGTGAGAGTAAAATTAAAAAATGGAAATAGTTTGCATAAAATTTCCAAATTTCAAGCGGACAAATCAATGGTTGTATATATATATATATATATATATATAACATTTTATGTTAAGCAAGGTTGCAATCATTTGATCATAAACAGTAATATCATGAAATATTATTAAAATAAAATACTATTTTCCATTTTAATATTTAAATGTGTGTGTGTGTGTTTTAGGATTCTTTGAAGAGAAAGTTTTGAAAGAACAGCATTTATGTTAAATAGTAAAGACTTTTACATTGTTACAAAATAATCTGTCAATCTTGAACATCCTTGCTTAATAAAAGCATTTATGCTGCTGCACATTAGTCTTTAACCACTAAACCTATCCTCAAGCTACATATAAACAGCTTTTTGCGGCTGCTTAGATTTTTGGGAGTGTCATTTATTTAAGGATTAACTGAACAAAAGGGTGCTGGAGTTGTCACACTGTTTGCATGATATATTGTTTGTTACATTGCAAGCAAACAGTCCAATACCTAGCAAATACAAAATCATTTCAAATGGCCAACAATGCTTTGGTTCTAAGACTTCTTTAGCTATCAGGAGATGTTTTTAGTTCACCCAAAAATTAAAGTAAGTGGAGACCAGTTGTGAAGACATAGTCATTATTTCTGGGTGAATATTCTCTTCAAGTACTCCTTTTTAGGTAAAAATGTGAACATGTGAAACCCTGCTTCAAAGTCCAGTTTGAATTTTAATGAGAATGTGTGGGCTATAATTTTTGGATCACTACTGGATCACACTGGTTTTGTACTTGATGTTGTAATTTATTTTGTAGATATCTCAGAGGACATATAATTTCATATACAGTTATAATGCACAATAAATTGGCCAGATACATTTTTAACATATAAACTCAAATAAACAATTTTCAGTCGCTTTTGCTCGTCAAGACTTGTTTTAACTAAATTACAGTAAAACTGCAAAATTGTTTTCTGGTTTATGTGACTCACATGATTCTTCAGAAATCTTTCTAATATTCTGATTTTGTGCTCAAGAAATATTTGTAACTATTTTCCATTTTGGGATTCTCTACAGTTTTGTGAAAAAAAAAAAAAAAATATATATATATATATATATATATAAATATTTTTTCTATGAATAGATTTTCTTTGAATCAGAAATCTTTTGGAATATTATAAATGTGTTTACATACAAATAAATAATACCAGCAAATAGTTCTAAACTATCAAGGCACTTTTATTTTAAATGCTTTTATATAGCACTTTTAACAATAAATATTGTCTCAAAGCACTGAACATAATCAAATTCGGGAATAGAGTGTCAGTAACGAATATGGATCAGCAAAAGATGGGAATCAAACTTGGGTGGCCACAAGTAAAGTTGTGCTATATATCGGCACACTAACCACTGGGCTATCGGTGCCGACCAAAGATGCTTTCTTAATTACAAGAGAAAAGGACATTTTTGGACTAACCCATTGGGCTGACCAGGATGATGCCTTGGACCTGAGCGCACTGGCTTTTCAAAAGTGCAGTTAGTAGCTTAACACCTGGCCAGCGGACATGGAAGTCAAACTCCTACCGCAGGGGGAAAAAAATGGGAATGTGTTAGAGAAAGGAAGGATACGAGACAACAAAAGTATCGATATAAAATGAAATTCAGTTCTAGTTTACCTCCAACAGTGTGAGGAGAAGCATGATATTTTCTGGTTCCTGGATGAACTTGTCACTGAACTGAGCTCCCAAATCATCCTCCTGCTTTTGCTGGTTCTCCTCTGAAAGAGAAAATGAGACGCACACACACTTACGCTTTCCTGTTTTTACTTTTGGTTTGATGGCTTTATCACAAAAAACGCAGGGAGGAAAACAAAAGTAAGAAAATAGATAGGAAAAGATGAAACCTAAAACTAAGAAAAAGGAGATACAGTGTGCTGCTAAATATGATCAAACTAAATAGTTTTCAGTACATATGTTATCAAGAGTAGTGGAACATGTCTGCAGACAAGAAGTTTATTAATACAAAGAGATACAGAAAAAAAGCACATCAACCCGCAGGTTAGTAAACAAAACCACACACCAGTTAAAGCTTAACCTCTTCCACACAGAGAAAAGTGTATTACACAAAATGCTACTGATATTACAACAAAAAGCAAACACAAGGACATAGCTTGAGGACTGCAGTTTTCTTTCCTGTTTCCAATAGAAATTTGATTTTACTTTATTTAAAATAAACTACCTAAAAAGTTACTAAATATATGGCTTCCTAAAATAAAACCAGACTAAATCCACTTATTATTAAATTATTGTTATTTATTTTATACTTACAATTGAATTATCATTAACTTGGAAGTCCACCAACAACTAAATGTAATCAGTGCGATTGCTAAACCTTTGACTGAGCACATAAGAAACAAATGTCTGTTGCCAAATCTTGAGTAGCTAAATTAATATTAGATCAATACACATTTTAGGTTTTGAATACTTTTCTAATTTCCCCACCAACAGCAAAGACTACAAATAAAAATAATAAAAACAACAGATGTTTAAAACATCTGCAAGTGTTGCAAATTCAATTTAAGCTTCCATTTGTTTACACTTTTAATTTGGGCATCCGACAGCATTTTGTTACACAGTTACATGTAAAATGCCAAAACGTTGCTGTTTTAAGGAATTGGGAAACTGTGAAATTGCCAGAGTGTGCATAGTACAGGTACTCTACAGGGATTTCAAAGCACAGATAGGCTAGTGGTTAGACAGCATCATGCACAAAAAAGTGCTTTACCTTCAGAATCATCTGGTGAATTAAACATAGAAAGAAAAAGGAGGACCATCAGATATACAATATTTCCCTGCTCATCAAACATAAAGACCAGTAACACACTGTAACAAAGTTTACGGACTTGTAAGAACCATTTAAACAAAAAAACAATTCATTTGGAATCAAATAATAAGACTTGTATCAGCCCAAGATGCTTTATGGACATTCAAACAAATCAATTAAAATCCCAACAAGACAATATCTGAACCAGACAAAATAAAGAACATAACATACCTGGCTCCTCCTCTTCATCACTGCAAACAATATTGTACAAAGTGTCCAAAGCGTAACCTACGATTTCAGTGTCTGTCCTGTTTCAAATAATCACCAAAGACAAGTCATACTCTGAGGCAAAAGTCTTGACAACGAATGTGATATTTTTGACCAAAGTTAAAAACGTACCGGTCAGACTGCAGTATACGAACCAAATGGTCCATAGCCATCGTGCCAACCTCCATACGGTATTTCTGTAATCAGTAAATCTACTTGACACAATGTATATATTTCCAACAATACATATGTTTATTTTCTGAAACAAGTGTTTTATAGATGTAGAAGGAAGCGTTTTACGGTAAAAAACACCAATAGTTTACATTACATTAGTGTGTACTATGTATTTATCATTTGTATAAATAAACACACATACATGTATATATTAAGAAAAATATATATAAAATATAAAAATATAAAAAATAAGACTTATTTATAAAATAATCATATTCATATCATATAAATTATATGCAGTGTTATGTAAATCTTTTTAAAATATATACATGTGTGTTTTTATATACATAATAAATATACACAGCACACACACACATATAGTATGCAAACATAAACTATTAATGGGTGCTGATGAAATCTTAGGCTGCCAATGGATAATCGATTGCCCCAGTCTTGTATCACGTGATCCTTCAGTTATCATCCTAGTATTCTAATTTGCTGCTCAATAAACATTTCTTCTAATTATCCAATGTTAAAAACAGATGTGCTACCTAATATTTATTTCCTGTTCCAATAGAAATTAGAGTGTGGAGTCCTCCTTTAAATTAAACAACCAAAGACAGTTACTAAATATATGGTTCCCTATATGTATGTGAAACCAGACTAACAATTTAATTATCATTAACTAAACCATGAAATCAGTGCTGTTACTACACCTTTGATTGATCTGAACATAAGAAACAAATGTCTGCTGCCAGATCTTAAGTAGCTAAATTAATATATTGATTAAAAGAAATGTTAGGTTTTGGATCATTTTCTAATTTCCCCCACCAACAGCATTATTATCAAACATACAAAATCTGCATATAATCTGTTTAAAAACACAAGGAAGTGTTGTAAAATAAATGTGTTTCCATTTGTTCATCCAAACATCAGATGTGCTACCTATTTTTTTCACAATCCTTAATGCAACCTTGGTGTTTCACAAATATTGAATGTATTACAAGTACAACACTCATAATACCTCAATTACTAACATCAACATGAAAAGCATTAATTGCGGTTCACCTTGGACAGAGATTTGAGGGCACGGACAGCATCTCTTCGGTCCTCCAACAGGGTGGATGAAGCCACTCGGTCACACAATTTCTGAATCTGACAATGATAGACAAGAAGAGTTTGTGAATACCTTATTATTTATGTGGACAAAGTCAAATCTATATCCAAGCATACGTAAATAAACAAACAACTAATATATGTATGCATGTATGCAAGCATAAAAAGGTATTATAGACACAAACACTCTCTGGTTTGAAAGTGTCATTTGGAAACGTTTTGAAATCCTGATTCATAAGCTTTCGTATTTCCACACAAACACACAACTTGCTCATCGGTTTAGCCTTATGTAATCATTGAATCGATAAGCAGGTGCTTTCAGTTGTTTATAAACTGTAATCATTTTTATTTGTTCACACATATGTCTGTTTGTTTGTGCAGTAAATAAACTCACTGTTTCTGCTCCAGTCGGCTGTTGGCCTGTTGGATGCCTTCCCACTACTTCCCAGATGTAATTCATCCTGCTACGTTATGTGTCCGCTTTAGCTAGTATTTTAAAAGTCTATGTTGAAACAGATTAAACGTCTGTTAAAGTAAAGAGAATTCCCAGGACAGGCAGATAGTAAATGTCATTAAAAACAGCAGCTGCCTGATGTTGATCTCTCAACACTACAGCACCCAGTCCGGAACTGACTCAGACGGGCATGCGCAGAGACGTGGCGATACGTGGCTGACCGCAGCGTCAATGACGGCCTTTTAAAGAGACAGTAACACATAAACGCTATATTTGATAAATTCATTCATTAACCAGCATATATTCATGTGTAGTACGTTTTCAAATAATAATAATAATAATAATAATAACTACATTTGAATTAAAAATAATAATAAAAAACTGCTTGTAGACTTGCAATTCTGTGGTGCGATACATAAAAATGTCTTTAATATGATTTAGTAAATATATATATATATATATATATATATATAATTCTAATTTATAAACTAAACAACTTGCAAGTTTTCAATAAAGCATTAAGCCACAACACTTGCACTGAACAGCACAGATTTCAGTTTATTGTATGTCAAGTCCAACACACTGAAACTGAATGAAAATGAAATAAAAAATAATAAAAACAGTAATAAATAAACACCCAGCTGCAACATGTTCTACTCACACAAAATGCAGTCTAAGTAAAATAACATGGTAACCACCTGCTAATACAAGAACGTGTTCTTGTTTCACTGAAATGAACTACAAACAGAGCATTTATAAACCTCATAATAACTGCATAAAAAACAATGTTTTGCATTAGGATTAGAGGGTTAAAAGAATCTGCTTCAATGATATGAGCAATGAAAAAACAAATTAAAGTCTGATGCATATCTTGGGTTGAAAAGCACAGTTATTTGACCAAGCCCTAGGTGTATTGTCTTCTTTTTTCTCTCCTGTAATCCAAATGTACTTTACATCTAAAAAGAAAGGCCATTGTGGCATTTATTTACACAGTAATTAAAATGTTCCAGGTCCCAAACTCAGAACACGTAAAAACTAGGTAGAGTTGATGGGGAAAGAAGTCTCTAGGCAGGACTGTAGGCATATTTTCTTCCAAAATCTTCCAAACGTAAATGTATCTGCAACCAAAATGTCTTTTTACAGAGAACAAGCCACCCCAAGAAATGAACAAACAACAAAAGAAATGCAATGTCCCTGATGAAGATTGTCCTAGAAATACTGCAGTTAGTGCAATCTACCTGACACGGAAGACATTAAACATCAAAAATAGCGCTACATCAAACTGTACTTACAAAATCAGTGCAAATTGTAGACTGAGTAACACTGCACAATGAAAACAGTGTCTACCCCACTGTACTTATGCTTCCTCCCACTCATGAAGAACAGAATTAACGTGTTTCTCATTAGGAAAATGTGGATATCAATTAAGCATGTATAAATGAAAAATAATAATGGAAAGTATTATGCTTCCCCCAATAAGGCAAAAATTCTGAAAAGACCAACGGTTCTTTCAGTAAAAAACAGAAGCCTGTGTCTGGGGGAAAACGGACAACTTTTTTTTCTAATCAGTGCTATTTAAAATACCAGAATTTCACAAAAAAAAAAAAAAAAAAATGTAGAATGCAAAACTAGTTCATTTGGGAAAGTCAAAAATGCACCAGCAAAGTTTCTCTGTACCCTGTATAAATACTGTTTTGCTTTAATTTTAAAAGAACAAGCTGTTTGTATGTCAAATGAAAGTCGCATCACAAAATGAGATTAGCATTAGAAAAACTAAAAAGAGAAATGTAATAAAGTGACTCTGCTTTACAAAATAAACATTCAGCATAAATCCAAAATGCCTTTACACAAAAATCATGGTACCTTTCCACTTTACAAATGCTTTCATTAATGCTCCACTCACGTATTCAGGCAGAACCAGAACATAAGAAAAGTGTTGTGTAAAACAAACAAAAAAACAGTACATAAACAGAACTGGACTCGTCTCCACTCTCACTGTCTTGTACTATACTTTATCTTTCCTTTCATTACCCCTTACATAAAATTGTTAGCTCACAGTTATGTCTACAGGTAGCCTTTAGCTTATTAATGAGCTGATTAGTGAAAAGACCTAAATAGTATGTATTAAAAGGCTAACCTGAAAAAATAAAACTAACAAACAAATAATATTTTTCAAAAAAACCTTTCTATTTGCACATTTTACACCGACAGCAACTGGAAGGTAATCTAATATGAAATGTCAAAGAAATATCACAGAGCAGAAATTAGACTTCTATCAGCACTAAATATACCTAACTGATTTGTTTCCCTACTATCTTTGTAATTGTTACCACTTGATAAATGACAAACCAGAGGACTTGCAGCACAATTCCAATTTAAAGCGAACAGTGTGTTTCGAGACATTACATTGTTCAAGTTGTTGATCTGTTTCACAAGAAACAGCTGACATTCCAAAAAGCAAAAAAATGCATGTGTACACAAGGTGTAAAACTGGAAAAAAACCCTGATGTATATGTTTTTACATAGACTTCTCAATATCACCATAAATGAATACTACTTCCAAACTACACAGGGAGCTCATCTCAGCGCCTCGGAGCAGTAAAACGGCCCTCACTAGAACCTGCACCCCTCCCAGAGGCCATGCCTGGCTTAGGTACAGTGGAAACACGTGAAGGTGGGCCTCTGCCATCACGGTCTCGCATCATGCTGCCTCCGGCAATGCCACGCGGCCCTCCTGGACCACGGTCACTACGCCTTGCGTCCCGCCGATCTTCTCCTCCACCACTACGAGTTTCCCGCTCACGCATCGCCCTCGTCTTTTTCTCCTCAACGTTCAGACGCACCTCGCCACGGAACATGATCGGCTAAACACAAATGAAATGGAGATGGGTCAAAAAAATTCTCACACTCAATACTCAATAACTTTACATACAAAGAACAGTAAAACTAAATAAGAAGAATGTGACATATCAGTAGACAGTTTTCCAATTTATGATGGTAATTAAAAAAAAATTATTGATTTTTTGGAGGGAATATTTACTGAATATTTTATTACAAATAATTATAATCATTTATATAGTTGTAGTTTAACGTAACAATAACAACAATGAAACTGACTACAGTTACTAAAAAAACTCCAAAAGTTTTAGAACAGTAAGATATTTAATGGTTTTTAAAGGTGTTTCTTCTGCTCATCAAGGCTGCATTTATTAGATTAAATCCAGAAAAAAATTACTATTGTGAAATATTATTTAAATTTAAAATAACTGTTTTCTGTGTGAATATATGTTTAAAATGTAATTTATTCCTGTGATACAACGCATCATTACTCCAGTCTTCAGTGTCACATGATCCTTTCAGAAATCATAATAATATGCTGATTTATTGCTAGAATTGTCAATGTTGGAAACAGTTGTGCAGCCAAATATATTTTTTGGAACCTGTTTTTTTTTTTCCTTTTTTCAAAGGCTTCTGTGATGAACAACAAGTAAAAAACAACATTTTTTTACCAAATATAAAACATTTCTAAAATGTAAATCTATGCTGTGACTTTTTTGTTCATTTAATAGATCCTTTGTTTATAAAAGTATTCATTTCTTTCAAAGAAGAAAGAATAAAGATGTACTGATCCCAAACTTTTGAACAGTAGTGAAACAGTAAACTACTATAACAGTAGTTTTGAACATTATTATCCATTTTAAATAAATGCTTCTCTTTTTAATATTGTAATGATCAAAGAATCCTAAATTTTAAAATTTATGCCTAAAATCAGCATATTAGAATGATTTCTAAAAGGTCTGAAAGTGACACTGAAGTAATGTAATGATGCTTTGTATCACAGGAATAAATTACATTTTAAAATATATTCACACAGAAAATGGTTATTTTAAATTGAAATAATATTTCACAACATTACAGTTTTTTTCTGGATTTTTAATCTAATAAATGCAGCCTTGATGAGCAGAAGAAACATCTTCAAAAACCATTAAATATCTTCCTGTTCTAAAACCTTTGAGCGATAGTGTATATATTTAGGTATATATGAAGAGCTCTTTTTCAAAATGTGATAAATTCATTTTAATAGTTTTCAGGAAAATTACATTTTTTACAGAGACCCAAACATTTTGTTAATATTCAATTTATCCTATTAAAATGGTCTAAACTTGTTAAACAATGTTTTTTCCCCCCACAAAATCCAAATTCATCCATTTTTTAATAATTAAAGAATCACGC
The DNA here is from genome assembly GCA_032359435.1 of Enteromius unitaeniatus. Lineage (NCBI taxonomy): Eukaryota > Metazoa > Chordata > Actinopteri > Cypriniformes > Cyprinidae > Enteromius > Enteromius unitaeniatus. The sequence goes on along the minus strand of JAUMHI010000033.1, from coordinate 3,020,535 downwards.
CTTCTTAAAATCACGACTTGCGGAAAATAAAATCTATAGATACATAAACAATTTATACATATAACATTTACGGTTTTAACATTAAACCAGTGCTATTATAATAAATGTGCGATTGCAGGTTATAAAGGTAAAGCACTCTTTAGGACACAGAGGCACCAGCAATTTTTGTTTCAATGAAACAAAAAAAAAACGTTGCCGTAATTTTCTCTGATAAAGGTAAGAATAATAAATCATTGGGAACTTTGCAGGGCCTACTTTTATTTGTGTCTACTCACAATATCAACAAAACGTTATGAAATAATAAGATAAAGAGAAAAATCATGAAGCGTTTTCTGCCTTTTCGTCTTGAACAGAAGCAGTTCAAAAAAAAAAAACATTAACCGAAAAATGTATCTTTACATTACAACTTAACAAAATGAAATTATAATAAGAAACTTTTATTATAGGCACGTCTATGAGGAGATGGCGAAAAAAAAAAAATTAAATATGGAGAAGCCTAAAACTGGTCCGAGGCTCGGCTTCTGATTGGTTGAGAGGATGTATCTCATTTAGGCTAAAAACAGGTTTGGTGCTTATAGAGGTTTGGAAAAAAACTGCATCTTGCTGTCCATTTTAAACAAGGAAATATAACGATTTAGCATGAATAGAGCAGTTTTTTTTTTTCTTTTTGGCGTTTATAACGTGGAAAAGAGCTCTTCATATATATTTAGGTTGTTCTTTCTAATCACAACAGCCAATTTTCTGGGCATTGCTCAATAGGCAATAGGCAGATCCTCCATACTTGTCTTGCTGTGACAGATGGAACTATAGGTTCCTCATATTTGCATGCCTTGTCAATGACTTTTGAATTTATATTTAGCACAGTATCTGTCTCACAGTGCTTTGCAATAATTCTGCAATCACCCTTTTTGGTCATTTATTTATAGAAAAAAATAGAATGTAAATAAAAGCCATTTTTAGGTTATTAGCTCAAACATGAAAACAATTATTAAAAAAAAAAAAAAAGCTTTCCTTACTTTAACTCCTAAAATTCTTTGCACCGGCTCAGAATCATCAAAGACAACAAAGCCAAAGTTGGGAATCTTTCCTCCAGTGCCTTTGGTGTTGATTCGCAGCTCAACAACATTTCCAAATGCTTGATGGGAGAGATAAGAAGCCAATGTGAAGATGCTTGATTAATATATATGAGAATGGATTAATGCAAAGGTTACCACAACCTTTTTTTAAATAAAATAAAAAAATAAAACCATACTCATAAAGAAGTCCTTGAGTTCAATCTCATCAATGTCATGAGGGAGATTTCCAACAAACAGCTGATGACTGTCTGGATACCTGACAACCCTTCTGCTGTCCATTTCACTTGACTCATCGCCCCTTCCTGAGCAACACACAAGATTTCATCTGCTGTGACTATGCAAGTACCAACAACCTTAACCTTTCTATATCCATTCATAGCATAACTGTCCAAACAACAGCTCTACTAACAATG
>JAUMHI010000033.1:3007388-3018946 GCA_032359435.1 Enteromius unitaeniatus | reverse complement strand
ATGCAAGTACCAACAACCTTAACCTTTCTATATCCATTCATAGCATAACTGTCCAAACAACAGCTCTACTAACAATGGAAGGACATATTTACCTTTATTCACAAAGCTGAAGTGTGGCTTTCCAGTTTGGGGGTCAGAGGATGAGACACCATCTATTGATATAAGACAAAATATTTAAAGAATAACAAGTGGAAAATTGTTTTTAAAAAAAGTTCTGAAAGATTAATAACAAATGTAAGTTACATGTAATTTAAAAAATGTACAAAAAATCTGAAAGTATTTGGAAAGTGGAAAGTATTGTAGATCCACACCAGGTCTAGGCCCTCTCAAGGTTACTGAAGGTCTGTCACGGATCCGCTGGTCACGTGAGCGGATTGCAGCTGATGATACCTCCGGTTTGGTCTCAACTCTAGCCTGAAAACATTAAAAATCAAGAACATGAGGCATAGTTCAGGGAACTTTGAGTCAACAGCATTATGGTAAAATGAGAAAGATATTATGTATTCATAAGTACTTACCTGTGTGTTTGGTGCTTTAACGACATGTGGCTGAGCTCCAGAGGATGGAACAGTCCCAGCGAGAGGCAAATTTTTACTGGTCACAGAAGCCCAAGATGAAGTCTGAATATGATAATAAAAAAATAAAACAGGATATACATAAATAAACTATTATTTATAAAAATAACATTTATCACACTCTAGAAAAACAACAACAACTTCTTTAAATACTTACCAGTGAACAAATTATACTGGACTTAAAAATAAAGTATCAAGCTAACAGTTTCATTCAAGCTCTTTTATAATTTGTTTAACTTATATATATATATAAAATTACGAAATAGTCAGAATTTTTGACAAATTAAATCCATTTTTTTTACCAGCTGCCTCTACATTATCCCTTACTTATTACATGGCTTATATATTCATATGTAGATGTTATAAATCGTCTTACTAACGTTTAAATGTTAGTCACGTGGTACTATATCGTTTCGCGGAAGGATGAAAATGTTACAGAATGTGGCTTCAAGATAAATTTTTAATGAGCCAAAATGATGATAACACTTCACACATTTATCAGTTTGCACTGGATAACAATAGCTGCTCGCATAAAATAAAACCTCTGGTTCTGCACCCCTTTACCCATATATATTACTTCAGACCTTTGTGCCCTCTAGAAGCTTGTGTTCTGCAAGTGAACAGTGCATTGTACTGCTATCCCAAAGAAGCACAAAATCACTTTTAAAGACTTTTCCCTGCTGGTGGAATGACCTGCACGACTCAACGAGTCCTTAGCTATCTTCAAGAAACAGCTAAAAACACATCTCTTTCAAAAGAGTTTAAAATTGAACTGGAAATTAGGTGCTGGGTGTCTGGCCAGAGGAGAACTGGCTCCAACTAAGTCTGGTTTCTCCCAAGGTTTTTTTCCCCATTCTCTCATGGATGGAGTTTTGGTTCCTTGCCGCTGTTGCCTCAGGCTTGCTTAGCTGGGGACACCTGATTTCTAGTGATTATAACCATTTGATTACAGAGACTGTGTCTGCATTTAATAATTAAATAGTTGAATCTCGTCATTATACATTACCATCACTCTGTTCTTCTATTTGATAATGTTCAGTGCTTTGTTCAATGCTTTGCTACAATCTGTATTGTTAAAAGCGCTATAGAAATAAAAGTGATTGATTGCATTTGACCCTCTAACCCTGGCACTCTCTATTCTTAAACATATTTTATATATTTGGTTTCTTTTTTTACTTTAAAAAATATAATAATAATAAAAAAGTAATAATTAAACCTTGCTTTGGAAAACAAGAGTCTACTAAACAACTAACTGTAAATGTAAAAAAAAAAAAAAAAATGTAAAATTCAACTTTACTTTGGGTGGTTCTTGTATGTTAGGTGGCGATTCCATAGGAACAGGAGACGGTGCCTTCTCCTCAAACTCCTCCACGACCTTCTCCTCTGCCTTGAGCTTCGGCTCCTCTGTCTTGGGTTCTGGGGCAACCTCAGGCTCTAGTTCCATAACTGCTTCCTCATGAGCTTCTTCCACACCATTGTTACAGCTTAAAGTAAAAAAAGAAAGAGATAAAGTTATTCATATTTTAAAAATGGAAAGTAGGAATTTAACAGTGTCATATCAGAACAAGAAATCTATAAAATTCTAGAATTACAGTAAGCTTTCTTTTTAAGTTCCAATTGAAATGTGAGTTACCTCACAGGATGGGGCTCATAGCAGTTTGCATTACTGGGGCTGTCCTGGAGGGGTTCGGGTGATGGCTGCCTGTCTTCTGGCTCATCGGTTTCTTCTTCGGACTCTGTCCAGGCATAATACATTAAAAAATATATTTAAAAACATCTAAAGTTGATAAGTACCATCCTGTTGCTTTGAAACATTCCTCTAGCTCTAAAAAAACAACATTTTCAAAGATGGACTTTTGAGCACTTGAAGTGAATCTGTTCCACATGTCTCCACGTGTGGATTTTCATGCAAATATTAGGATTTTAGCTCAAACGCAGAGGTGATGTTTGAAATATTGCAAATTTAACTGCTAGTTGCTAGGCAACCATATATCAGATCCATCTCAAAACAACACAATATATAATTAGTCACAGACCATTTATGCACTTAAAGTACAATGAATATTCACTAAATGCATAAAAAGTAAAAAAAAAAAAAAAAATTAAGAACAACAAATGAAGCAACAAACAGAAACTAGACAAGAAAAGTTTGTAGACAAACTTTGAATTTGGCTTGAGAAAGCCAGAGCTGAAAGTTTGAAAAAGAATTTAAAATAGTAAGAAGTTAAAGCTAGCATGTTTCTAGTATGATTAGCATGTCACTAGTATGGTGTAAGCATTTTTATAGCATGAATAGGATGTTACTAGAATGTTGTTAGCATGATTAGCTAGTTAATAGCACATTGTTAACATGATTAGCTAGTTACTAGCACGCTAAGCTAGTTATTAGCATGCAATTTAACATTATTAGCGTGTTTCTAACACCATTAAGTTGGCTTAAAAAAAAAAAAAAAAAAAAAAGGCAACTTATTGATATACTATTTAACCTGTTGAGGAGTACGGTCCCACATTTGGGATTTTTCTTTCCGTGCCCCTGGGAGCCCATATATGGGATTTCGAACATTCTGTGACATCACGTTAACATGATCATGTTAGCATGATTAGCAAGTTAACAGTATGACCTTCGTATGATTAGCAAGATACTAGTATGATCGGCTTGTTGCTAACATGATTTAGATAGATTAGAAATAGCATTAGATAGAGCAAAAGCTTAAATGAGTTTAAATTAGTCAGAAACAGTACACAGAAGGGAAGTGTGATTGAGTCTAATTGGCTGCCGGTGTTTAGATTTGAATGTTTGACAGTTGGAGCTGCCAGAGTCTTGGCTCTTCTGAGCATTCAGAGTGAATGGAGTCTATGGGATTTTTTCCAGTTTTAATCATAAATTTAAGGAAATCTGTAAGTCGGATCAGTCTTAAAAGATATAGCACACAGAGTCAGACCAGTCTGAAGAACTGGGCTGAGTTTGGTGGTCATAGCTTTAAAGCTCTAGGACAGGGGTGGGCCACTTTGGTACTGTAGCTTTCTAGTGATCTTAAAGACATTGATTAGCTTCTTCAGGTGTGTTTGATTAGGGTTGGAGCTAAAGTGTGCAGCCCTCCAGGATAGAAGGAGCTCTCCTCTAGGAGATATGTGTCGAAATTTTGCTCAGAGTAATACTTATTATAATGCTTAAATAATAAGCCAACTTAATACGTAGACTGTAAAAGTAAGGAAAACGATTCCAAGCATAACAGATTTAGGAACAATACCAATACCAAGATATACACTGCTAATAATTTAGGTTATGAGAAGCAAGTCTTTTTAGAGATGCTGAATGTATGAGCTGTATGTGTGCAATAATCTTTAATTATCAACTAACCTTCATCAAGCTCCGCCTCAGAGTCACCAAAGACCTCATCCTCATATCGGAAGATGTCATTGTGAACATAAAACTTATTGGCCACAGAACCCTAGACAACAATGAAACAAAAAGTATATTTATATTTATAGGACAAATCATGATCACCATCATTATCAGATTAGCCCATGCGCTGTCTGCACAGGTAAAAAAAGCTCATAAATGTGAAATATTCTGTACATACTAGCAAAAAGTAGGAAAGGTTTATAATTATCATTTTTTCATTTACATCAAATTTTAAAATAAATATAGCACACGAAGCTTATACCTGTAACTCATTTATGACTGTGAAAACAAATCTACCAATTATTGACAAATTCAGGGTTTTCAAATTCTTAAGTCACCACACAAAAGTGAATTTTGCATCTGATGTGCCCTTTAAAACCAAGTTACAAACGTTTAAGGAATTAATAAAAGGGAACTCAATATGTATCAAAGAATACAAACATTTCTGTTTAAGTTAAATACAGTTTAAAAATACACAATTTTTCCATTACTTTTAATTAATTTTACAAAGCAATAGTTTATGTTTTCAATATGAATGTCTAAGGATTCTTAAATCAAAATACATAATTGAGAAGCTAAATAATATAAGAAGTTAAAATGATCAAATGTAGTAAGTTTATAAACAAATCAAGAGCAAAATCTGTCAGTGGGCTGGCTAAGAAACATGAAAACAAGTTGCTATTTGTTTTTGTTTAAGCACAAACTTACACACTTTGGTTCAGTTTCTAAGACAAAAGATTTTAATCCTCATTTTGCACCTCAGGTAAATGTATCTTGAATTAATGATGGTTAGATATTTGTAGTGAAAACAAGAGAAACATTGAGGAATATATTTGTTCAAGTGTGTGTGACATTTAATACCACAACTTTACACATGTAAGACTTTCAGTTCCAAAAAATAGTCTACAGATGATTTTTAAGACCTGCAGAAACCCCATACTAATCACCAACTGTGGAGGATAATACAAATGCAATAATTATTTGGAGTTAAACAGACAAAGGTTTTAGTAATTTGTTTTCAGTAAGCAATGCTAAAAAAACTAAATAGGTGCTTTGGGGTTTTATGCTGCAGAATGAAACTGCTAAGGTGGTCTATCCTTTTAATAAGGGTTGTACGGGGGATTCATGTGTTGTGTTATTATTATACACACCTCTGGAGCCAGTACAAATGTCTGTAGGAACTTCCTCATGGGTTGCCCATTATTGGAAAGTTCTCCCATCACCTGGACAACCACACCATCACTCAGAGTGGCATGGGCATCCACATGTCTGATTTTTGTGTGGCATTCACTGAACTGCAGAGACATTACCTTCTTATGTATCTCCTAGACATGAGTAAAATAGATGCTGGTGAGTACATTTAAATTTCTGATGTTTACACAGGTTATATATATATATATATATTTATATATGAACGCTCAACAACCCCCAGGACCTACAGCTTGCCCATAGACTGCCTCTGAAAGCTTTCCATTCAAATCCAGTCCACCGTGGACATAGGAAGAGTTTCGTCCATAGAATCTGAATTATGAAAAAGTTGACTTTTTTTAGAGCAAATTTCAAGAAAGATGAACCCATGAAATTCTGATTTCACAAAGCATACCTGTGCAGAAAGTCTGGTGCCTTATTGAGAAGTGTGTAATACTGTCTCACAAACTCCCGCCCTACCAGCAGGGGACTGGGCTTCTCCATCACCATTTCCTTGCTAAAAAGTCAGAATCTAAAGGGGTTGGAAAAAAGAAAAATGTATATGCATTATAACACCACTACCAACAAGAAAAATAACATAGAAATAATACTGTTGAAAACAAACAAACATAACAATTATCTTCCATCTCAATAGTAAATATACTCTTTTTTTCTAAGAAACTGTATTATCATTAACATGCTTTAAAAGTATCTCATGTAATGTATTATAATTATGCTTACATGAGGGCTGTATGCAATGCATACAGAAAAATTACAAAGAAGCAGGTTATTTCAACTTTACTCTCTGAAAACTGTCAATAACGTCATAATCAACATTTATTTATCCACAATAATAATAAAACTATGACATCTAAATATCCTGCTTGACTATGGAGAAATGCAGCATGTCGAAATGAACTGAAATGGTTTGGGATTTATAGATCCACTTACCTTTTCCTGTGATCTATTTGATTTATTTAAGTGATTAAATAAAAAAGAAGAAGAATTATTGAAGTCGTCTCATAAAATGATAACTGTTGTATGTGTGTCAGCGACAGCTGCTCAGAACCACAGAGAGATAAATTCCATCTATGCTGTGTTATTAATGGAAATGCTGCTGTTTGGATCCTTATTGTCTAACCCCTGCGATCTGGGACAAGAACCCCCGTCACACTGGAACAGCCAATCAGCGTCTTACACTCGACAGCACAATTATGACGCTCCTGCATCGCACTCTTCCGAGCCCCGTCAACAACGCCATAATCGACGTGATTTGCAGCTTAATTTACACAATAAATAACTGTGATGGTTGTATAAGAATATGGGGTTTGATCGTCTGTTATAAGACCTCACTGATCATTTTATCGAGGTTATTACAAATTTACGCACTACGTAGCATTTCCTTGTGTTACGTGTATTAGTGTCCGACTCATTTGAGTTTTAAATTCATCGACGCGCTCTCATTTTGTTTGCTTGCTTTCGTTAATAAATGTTGTAGAGTGATATTTGTAAATCATTTAAAATGTAATATTTCTAGTGGAGGTGTTGTTACTGAATATGACGGCTAAAGCGCATCGCTCAAGTCGGTATGATTTAATGCAAACACAAAGCGTCATCAGACATAAGAAATAATAAGAGTCTAGTCGGCCAGTGTCACTAAACACAAGGTTGTAATCCTGTAGGGGGCACTTGACGGCTCAGAAAACAGGACCCTACAGTGAGAAAAATTCTAACTTCAGGACATTTTTTGTTCTTATTAGATACATTTGTGTAGAAAATCTGTAATAATTTAACCCAGTTTTACGAGGAATACTATGTGATCCACTCATGCATTTCTGTCCCGAAATTTGCTTTTTAATAATCTAAAATTAAGAATCAAAAACCAACGTGACGGCGCCATTTTGACCAGCGGTAATAAAAGTAACAAGTATCACGTGACAAAGCACGTTACATTTCAGCATGTTTCAGTTATGTGAAACAGAATAATATCTATAATAATTTAAACGTGAGATTGGTAAACGTTTATTGTTTTTGAATCGAATTATTAACAGGCAAACTAGTATAAAATAAAAATTTACCAATTAGAGAAAACATCCTTGCCGCTAAGCACCGCCCATTTTGAGTATTCCCAGTTTCCGCAAAGGCGTCTCTGCTTATTCTGTATCTGTTAGAATGTCGGAACATTTCATCCCGTAAAATGCTGTCTGCTGACTTTGTTAATTAGCGCTACGGGTAATATTGTGATTTACTACTGTTTATAAAAACGAGCTTTATTCAAATACTTGAAAACCTTAATCTCGAGTCAATCGGTTCCGGTTGCTTAGTTGTCTTAATAACTAGAGGTTGTACTGGACAGAAATAGGGATTTTCTAGTGTTATTCTTGTATACAACACATTAAACTCCATAGGAAGAGGGCTGTTTCGTTGTCTTATGTAAATTCATACAATAACCGCTAAACAATGGCTGGAACAGTGAGTCTAGAGCTAGACCCCATCTTTCTGAAGGGACTGGGGTACCTTCACTCCAAGAGCAAAGACTCGGCAGAGAAACTCAAGGCCCTGCTGGATGAGTCTTTATCCAGGGGAAGTGACTCCATCTACAGGACATCACTGAAGGTGATCAAATGTAAAAAAGGTATTTTATGATTGGAATTTAATGGTTAAGATGTATCATTGTGTAACAAATTTTCCATGCATTAGGAAGCTGAAGTGAGCAAGGTGTCATTGCCAAAAATGACCAAACAAGACTCCAAATCCTCCTCTAGTTCTTCGTCATCATCATCCATTACCAGCAGCAGCAGTAAATCGAGCAGCTCAGACAAGACCAAGAAAGAGAGCGAGAAGAGATCTTTGGAAAAGGTTTTTATCAATGTTATTTTGCACTATAATTTATTGTTGTAAATATGATATAACTAGATAGAAAGCACTAATAAAAGATCCAATGATATGTAGATTAGGGTTGATCCTGGGGAAGGAGTGGAGCCACTGAAAAAACCTCGTGTGGAAAAGCAGGACAGTCATTCCTCGCCGATTGCTTTTCAAACCAAGAACATTCCCATTCCAGATTTCACAGACATTGATGAAACCAATGCTGATGACTTTGCCATGGAAATGGGTCTTGCTTGTGTGGTTTGTCGGTGAGTGAGGGAGCATAACGTTGGCAGAAAGGTCTGGTAACCCAAAGGTTGCTGGTTCCACAAGGATTTATCATGTTGTTATGTATCATTTTAAACTCTTAAACATTTAAAGTCTGCTGTTTAAATACTATTTTCTTACCATAAATACATAAATAAATTATAATATACAAAATATTAAATAAAAGCAAAACTGAAATATATTAAAGCCACATAGAAATATATTTTTTTATTTTCATATTATCTTTTACAAAATTGCTAAAACTTAAACTAAAAAATTCAAAAGAACACTGAAACTGTAAAAATAAAAGCTTATATAAATGTATAATATGATTTATAAATGTATTTGGGACAGTATTTGTCTTGCCATAAATATCCCATTGAATCCTTCACTAATCTCAGGTCATGTATGTGTTAAATTGATCCAGCTTCTTCTCTTCTCAGACAAATGACTGTCACCTCTGGCAATCAACTAGTGGAGTGTCAAGAATGTCATAATCTGTATCATCAAGAGTGTCACAAACCTCAGGTTACTGACAAGGATGTCAATGACCCACGGTTAGTGTGGTACTGTGCTCGATGCACCAGGCAAATGAAACGAATGGTAAGAATTTGATGCTAATAAGTTAGATGCATATCACTTAAATACTTGAGATAGTAGTAGCAACACTCAGTGTGATATTTATTAATGTCTCAGGCCCAAAAGACCCAGAAACCTCAACAGAAACCAGCTCCTGCTTTGGCAACAGCAGCACCTATGTTGAAAGATCCATTAGTGAAGAAAGCTGAACTAAAACCAAAACCGGAAACAACAGGTTCATTCCAGGCCTTTAAGAGAACGGAGGTGAAGGTGAGTGTATTCGCAGCGGTACGTTGTTGAAATTACAGGGGCCAGGCAGGACGCAAGTGTTTTTGCTAGTTTTAGCCTGGCACAGTAGTCATTCTCATGTCCAGCTTCACTTTGTTTAAATAGCAAATGCACTTCCACCAATTTGTTCACTCATTAGTGTGCTAGTCTGAAAGCTATTTTGGGACAACTGAAATCAATTACACCATTCACCAACTAAAACCTGTTCTTCAGTCAATGGCCCAGTATTGATTTATTATTTTATTTATTTAATTGGCGCGCTACTATCTTGCGCCTATTGGTGGGTGTACAATGCACATATAGACTCTACCTCAGTCCTTCCCAAACCTGCCCTGGAGGACCCCCTGCCCTGCACATTTTATAGGTCTCCCTCATCTAACACACCTGTTCCAGTCATCAGCTTGTTAACTAGAGACAGCAAGAACTAAATCGGGTGTGTGATTAGGGAGACATGCAAAATGTGCTGGGTAGGGGGTCCTCCAGGACAGGTTTAGGAAGCACTGCTCTACCTATTACACACACAGGAATGTGCAGCAGCACAGAAACATGCCAAATAAAATAGAAGGTTACAATGTGAAAGATTATTATTGTGTACATTTTAATCTCAAACATGAGCAGATCCATTTAGATCCATGTTAGCGTGCATATTCTAATGTATTATTTGTTACAATCCAGTTCTGGGTCCAAACACTCGAACAACAGACACATACAACCACAGTGCACTGTGATACTTTATCTCCATACTAAAATCTCAGAAGGCCAGTCAGGCAGCCTGCTGACAATTTAGCTTTGCCTACAAATAAATTAATTCCATATAGAAAAGAAATAATATTTCACAATATTAATCTTTTTGTGTTTAGGCGTCTGTGGCATCAGGAAACTCTTCCAGCAGTAGCTCGTCTTTGCCCCCAGGCCTTACAGGATGGGCTGCTTTTACCAAGACCTCAAATGTAGGACCTTCAAATACCAAGTTGAGCACCAGTCAACCAGGCAACAGTAAATCAGCCCCACCTCCCTCTGGCTCCAAACCTGTAGGACTCTCTGCGCTGGCTAATGTTAAGCCCAGTCTGGCTACTAAACCTTCAGGAAGCAGCAGCGGTGGTGGAAGTGGTAATGGAAACAATGGCTCTGGCACGGTACCCATGAAACCACCCCCTCCACTCACACTTGGCAAGCAGGTGTTGAGCCGCTCATTGAGTGGTGATAGCTTGGGGAAAATGACTGTGACTGGATCACAGTCACCTGGGGCAGCACCCTCTAGCAGCCTGGGAGGCAACGGTGGGTCTGGAGGCAATGGAGGGGGCAACGGGGGCAATAGCAGTGGCAGTAGCAGCAGCAGCAGCAACAACAACAGCAGCAGCAATGGAGCAAAAGCCTCAGCTGATGGCAAGACGCCCACATCCCAGGAGTCTCAGCTCAATGCTATGAAACGGCTGCAGATGGTGAAGAAGAAAGCAGCACAGAAGAAACTGAAGAAATGAGGAAAGAAAAAGTCAAACTATTATGTTAAAGAGCAAGTCAAATCCTGTTTTTCAAATCAAATATACTTGAATTTGAATGTAACTGGTCTTTCAGAAAGGGTTTGGTTTGAAGATGTGCCTCCTTTCTAAACCAGCCACAATACTGAAAATCAAGCTGCTCATTTTAATGATGTGTTTAATAAATAACACCTTTTTTTTAGAAAAATGGATTGTTGTTATTTTAAAACTCTTTTTACGCTAAAAATTTTTTACGCTAATGCTTTGAAAAGTGTAGGAGATGAATGAACGACAGCCCACAAACAAATAGACATTGTGATTTGCATTATCGTAAATATTTTATTTATCACATAATCTTTTATATATTAATATTACTATATACAATTATTTAAAATATTTTTTTTGATTAACAAGCTCTCAATAAAAATTTCTATATAATTCAAGCAAACACTGTTGGTAGCATCACATGTGCAAACATTTTTGTGCAGGGGTGGCCTTCATTAAGTTATTCATTTAAAAAGCTATATTCATATTTTTCTTCTTTAAAAAAAAAAAAATATATTAACAGATTAAAACAAAAAATAATTTTAAGCGTATGACATCTTTCCAAGGTAATTTGCTGGAACGTAGCCTTTTTGTCCATTCGATTCAGCGAGCCACCAGTCTTTGTTACCAACGAGATCTGAAAACTGAAGGATACGAACATGCTGGTACTCCTGAAGCGTGAGCTCTTGTTCACAGCGTGCCTGGAATGCATAAACTGCATAGAACTGCGAAAAAGAAAGTAAAATTCTCTTTAATAATTCAGCTTGACAAACAGTACAGCCTAAAAGCAAGATATTAGTTTGAAACTACAAAATGCACTGTATTGCCACTGAATAGTATCTTTTTTTCCCTCATTTGACATGT
>JAUMHI010000033.1:2974353-3007288 GCA_032359435.1 Enteromius unitaeniatus | reverse complement strand
GCAAGATATTAGTTTGAAACTACAAAATGCACTGTATTGCCACTGAATAGTATCTTTTTTTCCCTCATTTGACATGTTCTCCTAAGATCCTTTCCAGGACATATTACCAGTAGATGGTGCGTTTTTGTATACAACAGAAATAGGTCATCTGACTCTTCGTTTTACTCCATTTGTGTGTGCTTGTGGCATTCCATACAGGAAGTGACAAGCAAGTGGCTTTTTGTATCTTATGAGTCATTCATTCATTTGCTTAACTGATTAGTTAAAAACATGGATTTATTTAGGAATGAATCTCAGAGACATGCAAAGATCGATCCTTTTTTACTTTACTGGGAACCATTTTTAAAAGTAGCCACATTATTATGCTTAATATGTATGTTTCAGAATATTATTTTCATTTTTACTGAGCTGTTGTATACAAGCAATGTCTTTGTCCATAATCACCTGCCCAATCACATCCATGCAAAATATTTTTACCAAACACAGAAACCAAAATCCTATTTCCTGTTGTAGTGTGAATGAATGAAAAAGTGTCATCAAAGAAGCGCTAATTAAACGTCAGTTTTGCTGTTTTGACTGGTTGTTAACATTTTTAAAAACAACACTTTTGCTTGCATGAAGAAGGTTAAATTTTTAAGCCTAGCATACTACAAATACACACTCTTCATGTGTCTTACATGTTGGTCTTCAGAGGAGTCCGGCTCGTCCTGTGGTACAGACTGAGGGGACGTACTGTCAGAAGTGCTGTACGGACTGAAGCTCCGCATACTACTGCTCCTGCTGTTTGACACGAACAGGCTCAGATTGTCAAAGTCATCTGGCCTCTCAGTCACCTCCCGCTGGGGGTTGTAGGCTTTCAGGAATGAGGAGTACACATAGCCCTGCGTACCTAAACGTGCGCACACACACACACACACAAAGAAGCGTGTCATTATCAGCACCAAGAGACCATAAAAGTAAATGTGATCTCAGACAGATCAGTTTCAGGCCTCAAACAAATTGAATGAGTTATCTAAAGGATCACAGATTCATTTTTCACATTCCTTTTTAAATAATACAATTAAAATACTGCTTTCAGGACCACACTACAAAGAACACTCTTTTTTTCCTCACATTAGGATCTTTAAAAATTTCATGTAAAATTTTAAGGGCTTTAGTGGCTCATTTTTTTCTTTCTACTACCAGTCACTGTTTTTTTATCCTCCACTGACCTCAATAACCTACAGTAGTTGATACAGAAAATAAGTCACATGACATAACAACCAGAACACTGGTCCTGTTGTGAAGCAAGTGAACAGTCTCTGTGGAGTTAATGAGAGGCTAGTTTATAGACGTGATGAAAGTATATCCTGAGGGGACTTCATTACTTTCTTCCATAAAGTTACTGCCATAAGTAGAAATTAACATTATTAAGCAAGACAAATTAATACAGTAAAACTAACTGTAAGATTCACCAAGAAATTAGTTTTCATTTTAGTTCACTATTTTACTGCATTTATTTTTTAAGTGGAGAAATCGTAGTCTCACTGACCCCAAACTTTTGAAATGTGTGTCCTGTTATTTTTTTTGTGATTACAGCCTGCAGGACACTTTACAACAAGGTTCTATATTTTAACATTAGTTAATTACTATTTCAATATTTCATAATACTTTCCTCTTTTGTTGTTTCTAAAAAAAAAAAAAAAAAAGTAAGGGCATTTGAACAGACATAAACATACTTACTCCCAGTATGTACCAGCCAGCGGCTGCTGCTTCCCATAGGGTCTTTGTCTTCCAGCAGGGCCACCAGCTCCCCCTCCAGCAGGCTGACGTCATTTTCCTGACAGGCATTGCAGTTACGCTTGAGCTGATAGAGCCGATCCACTGCAAACTCTTCCAGGAGCCAGGCTCTGTGCTCCTCCATCTGTCTGGGGATCTCTGGGACCTGAAGAGAATTGTCTAGTCAGCTTGGACCTTATTGGGACCTTGTGGATTTACCCTTTCTTTTCATTTGTAATCCTACCATTTTCTTGTCCCGTTTTTCAAAGCTCACTTTGCGCTCCATCAGCTTTTGGGAATTATCTTTGAAGAATCCAAGGTTGCTCAGCTCCTCCATGATTGAATTTTGGACTTCACTAAAGTTCGACAAGGGAACCTAGATGACCAATTGTTAAAATTTCAAATTAAACAACCATGACAGAATAAGTTTTAAAGTGATTTAAAATCAGTTACACAACATAATCTTAATTACAATACTTAAAATAATGGTATTCAAAATTAAAGCAACTGTATTATTGAAGCAGTGGGTTTCTGTAGACTTGCAATTGTTGCTGCTATAAAGCAATCAACCCTTTTTCAAACCCTCTCACCAAATGTACATATTTTCAGAACAAATGTTTGGGAGGGAATATGTGCAAGGAACAACAGCGTTCAGCATATTAGAAGTAAGTGTACCATCAGAGTGATCTTACAAATTATATCAGGGTAAAATGTACATACAGCCGTGTAAAAATAGTAATATTTCAAGTTCATATAAACTTGATGTGTGGGCCTTCAAATATTGGCTTGTACATAGGAGTCAAGAAGGTTGAGAACCCCTGCTGTGCATGAAACAACCACTGTAATATTTAAAATCCATATTACACTTTGAATTTTGGTATTTATGTGCATTATTGCTATTTTACAGGAAGTGACTAAGTTTTATATTGTAGCTGATGTGAATTTTCATGTTCTATGAGAAGCTTGGCTATATTATATGCCTGAAGATCCTTAATGTTTAGGATATAATAGGTTAATGGTTTAGAATGACACAAAAGCCGTAAGTTTTAATCCAAGTGTGGACCACATCAGTAACCTGATAAGTTCCAAAAAAGCAAAAAAACAAAATCTCCATTTTGCCCCTGAGGAAGATACTCTAGTTTTCTGGGGTGATAAAGACCTCACTTTCTCTATATTTCATTGCAATTTTTAGCAATTTTACCATCAGTATTGTAGCATCATTTTGTACCTTCTTTAACTTACCGGCATCTGGTGAACAGGTGGCTGAGCTGCTTCCATCAGCTTTCTAATTAATTTTACTACACAAATCAAGCAGTTGGTGAGGATTGTCCTGACAGCTCGGTTGAAGCATTGCAGCTCCTCAAGCAACTGTGCATTGAGGGCCAAGTAATCTTTTTTGGCCTGGCCCTGCTCCTCTTTGGTGGATCGGGAATCTAACTGGCTGCAGTAGTCCAACAGTTTATCATAGCGCTTCTGTATCAGCTTCTGTGGTGATGCAAACATTCCCAGCAGGCTTGAGAGTGGAGCAAGAACAAGATGCTCCATATGATCTTTCTGAGAAACGCAAATCATACCAATTTTAAACAGGATGAAGGGTGTGAAAGCTGACTTTCATTAATGCAGACATTTATTTATCAAAATAGAGGTTTATATACATTACACTACATTTACACTGCAGGGTTTTTTTTGTTTTAAGAAAGAAATAATAACTGAGGAGGACTTTAAATTTTACTTGATAAATTTTGCATGTTTGTGTGTGGAAAAACACTTACAAACTTTTTATATGGATCGTTGCCATTCTTCTTTTGCTGAAAGCCATTTGTGTCTATTTTATCTGGATCCTTCATTATAGCTTCTAGGTCTTGTGTATTTTGAACAGCAATGGATATCATGTCCTACAATATAAAGAGAAATATTATTATATACTTCAGTTATAAAGCTCAAAATTACGCAGGGGACACATTATTTAAAGTTTGCACTGAAATGCTTTTATTTCATAGAAATGCAATCAAATTCACAGTATTGTTCAATGGGGCTCTTTTCCCCAAAACACTATACAAACCCTCAACAGCTAAAATGATCTCAGTAATTTTTATGTTTGTCACTGTTTGGAAATTTAGCAAAAACTGATCCATGCAGTCTGATTAAATAAAATGAATGTGTTTTTCATTTATGAGATTTTATCTTATCGATCAAAAATCCCTAATATCATTACATATATTTTGAAATCATCAGTCTTTTAGGAATTGATGATTAAATGCAAAGAGGACCGTATTTGAGGACCTACTGTGGCCAAAATACACCACCCAAAACACTGTTAGGCCAGCACAGGAGGAAGATGGAGAATACCTGTCATGCAACAGATTTTGTCTATAAGTGGGAAAAATACACTTATGAAGGACATAATTACACTCGCAGAGCTAATAAAAATTTAGATTAATTTATAAAATTGATCTGTACAAGTACTGAGGTTCAAAGAACTCTTTGATTTGAAAGAACTCTTTGCTTTCTTTTCTAAAAGCAAAATATGCGTCCTTATTAGAAGGTACTTTCAAGGCGAGACAACACAGATGAACAGAATAAATATGTAACTAGATATCATCAACTTCCCCAGTTGTTTGATATGTTTTCTGAAATTTTATGATTAAATATGCAAATAATGGATTGTCTAATTAAATATGTCCAGAACAGAACACTAGATAAAACCATGTTTAAAATTCTGGTTTCATTTTGTCGACATATTAAAGTTTCTGCTATTTTCTTTATTTTAAAACACTTAAAAGTATATTTTACATAATTATAAATTTGTCTAGACTTAATTGTATTTATTTTTGCATGCTTAAATTATTTCACATGTTTAATAATGCATCTTCATACCTGAGTATAGAGCAAGTAGCAGGTGATGTTTTTCACTAGCTGTCTCACGGCTTTCTCAAGGCTACGGAAAATTTTTTCCTCTTTGTCAAACACCTCATCTCTTACCTGTGAAGACACAAGCCATAACAATACACTCAAACTGCCTTTACAATGGAAAAACGTGTTCATTTTAACTGTGTGTACCTGCGGCTCGACACCAGTGAGAATCTTGAAATAGCTTGTCAGCCGGTCTGATTTCTTTCTGATAGAATGAATGTTGAACTTGTTGAGTTTACCAATCAGTGAGGTTTCATCGTCACTCCTCTTATACTTCAGCACTGAAACAACACAAGTGTCCTTTATTTGCATACTTAAAAACTCATATCAAATAGAAAGAAAGTTCATCTAAATTTGACAAAAGTGTTCTTGATATAGTTCATGTGTATGTCTCACCTATGTCTTTCCTCCTCTTGAACTCATTAATGTTGATGTTAATAATCTTTACAGTGGTCAGGGCTTCCTGTAAAGGCCTGTTGTCAGGGTGGTCTGTGGGGGTGGAATTCCACAGCTCAGCCAATAGCAGCGGGTATTTCATGATACGCTGCACTGGTTTAATGAGTAGAGAGCCCATATCAAGCAAATTTGGCTTCCCCCTAAAAAGATTACATTGCACTGAATGAAGAAAACACTCCACTTTGTTCACTGTTTACAAACTGAATAGATTACTTTTATGACGTTTCTGCAGAATCGTCAGAATTCTACAAAATCACAGGTTTTTTAATTAGTTATAAAATGGCAAGCTTGAATACACTGTAGCTTGAGCTAAGAACTAACATAGGTCTATAAACGAAAAATGCTTACTTACTCTTGGTCATATATTTTCCTATGAGAGAAGAGATGACAAATCAGCAATGCCAACTTCAGAGCCAAAGGCCTAAACATCACATGTATATCTAAGAGATAAATCTAGTTAAAATCATTACTTGAGTGTGGATATGCATCTTCTAAAATGCTGCTGGATGTCGTCCTGTGCTTCATAAGACTTGAGTGAAGCGTTAGCCTCGTCATGATGATAGCAGTAAATTTTGTATACATCCTCTATGATGGCTTTGTTTTGGATAAACACTTCTCCTAAAAAAGATTAGACTGCATTTTAACCACAACTCTATGGTCACTGTTTAAAAATAAAATGATAAATACTTTTTCAAAAATTTTAATATGAAAATCTTCATATATTTGCAGAATTTGAAATTCTTTTTTAATTGAAATTAAAATTATTTAATTGTTTAAATTTTAATCATTTGAGTATAAAGTTTAATGAAATTATCAATAATTATAATAATTATTAAATTGAATATTTTGTATTTTAAAACTATAAAAAATATTTTATAGAATTGATTAATTTTATTAATATTTAGCTTAATAATAAACATGAATAAGATCATCGTAATTTAGAATGTTGGCTGTTACACAAATGTTGAATATCATTAGTCATTTTCAATATAAAATATTTTAGTTAATGCAATGCTTGTTAGTTAAATATTTCTGTTTGAATTTTATTTCAGAATTACCTATGAGTTGAGTTTCAGGGTCAGGGTCAGCTATGGCATCTCTCAGTCTTTGGAGAAGTTCAGCAGAGACAACACACACAGACTCAATGTTGGTGAACAGCCGATCTATATCCACCACCTATAAAAAAAAAACCCATCAGATCCCATTTAAGTCAGATAAGTTGTTTTTTTATTTAACTGGCAACACTACAGATTGATAGATTTTTTTTTTTAAAGAGACAGAAATATGGTCATGGGACTGTGAACATGCCTGGGCTGCTCTTAAAGGAAGCAGAACCTCGCTTATACAGAGCTCCAAGTCCTTCTGAAAGTCTCCCTCTGTCCTAACCAGCTCCTCAATGACCTTTGACCTTTTTATCATTCTCCTGTGGCGGATTTCTTCTGGATCCATGGCTGGGGACACGGGGGAGGAGAGATCATGGGGGGACATTTTTTCTAATGCGAGAAAGGGGGAAAAAATAGAGATAAATTACGCAGTTTAGATTTTTGTACAGTTAAATTCTGTATAACTCTGTATTAATTAATGATATGCTACTTAAACTGCCAAAATCTGTTTTGAACCTTAAAATTTACTGATAACCACTATAATAATACAGGTTTTAAAACAGAAAGCCACACAATGAATCAAAATACCATAATGATATCACAAAAATATTGCAATGAGCATGAACTAACAGAAAATGCAACAAAAAAACAACAACACAAAACCGTAATGTTACTGATAACAAAAATTAATTGTGAGATTAATGAATACTTGTACTTCACTGTAAATAATGCATAGTTTTTATTTCCAAAAACCATTCATTTAATTTGTTTTTCACAATAATATTATATAACACAATGTTAAACCATTTACAGTTTTACATCACTTAAATTTTTTTTTTATAAATTACAAACAATTTTGAATTGTTGTGAAATGCAAAAAATCCAGCATTTAAAAATTTTCTCTGGGGGTGAAACTTTGCACAAGAAAAGCTGGACTAGAGTGGTACTGACAACTTTTACAGGTGCACAAATTAACAATTACATTACGGTATTTTCATTAGTAGAGCAGAATATGTTAAAATTGCATTCAAATCTGAGTTTAAAAAAAAATCTAAAAATAAATATTATATCTTGCTGTCGGCAATAAGAAAGTTGAACAAAGCATGTATGTACTGTGGGAAGTGAGATGATTCTTTGTTTCCTGATCACCTCAATATGACACTTCCTCTTACAGAGAGAAACACAGAGAGGCTACTGGCAAAGGTGGAGCCAGGTGTCATATTACTTTTTGTGATGCAACTGCTGTCTAGGCCTTATAACTTTTAGTACTTGCACATTCCAAAGATACAGTAAATTTAGTGTTTAATCGGACTAATAATTTTTCAACAACGTCAGATGTAAATAAGGATATGATTGCAAAAATATAGAAAAAGATATTCCCTTGCATTAATGAAACTTCTAAAAAGACACAAGCCTGCATTTTACAGTTAATAGTTTAAATTTATTCAGTAACTTTAATGGAGCAGGAAACAAAACCATTACTTATTCTATGTGAAAAAATGTGCAGTGCCCAGACATAAATTGAGGAGCAAGTCTTAGACAAAGAGTTTGGTTATGACAATAGAGGAGTTGTATTTCACTCATCCCATTCACAGAGAATCATATAACAAATCTCTGCTCTACAAATGACCATAACCTGTTCATTATTCAGAAAAGAGTGACACGTGAAACCAATCTCAAGTGAATACAGTGAATTTTCTCCTCGCAAATGCTTCATCAGTAATAAATTATTCTCTAGTGAAGCTGCGTTTAACTGCCTGAGCCATTTAGACTGGCAGAAAGGAAAATACAAAGCCTTTCACAAGACTTTTCACTCAAGGCAGACTAATGGAAACTTGTGCCGCACAGAACAGATCACATTTCTGCAGGAAAACGTGACCTGACTGAACCCAAGCTTGGAGATTTGCTGCAAGCTCTGTCTGAGTGTTGATGTACCTCCATCGATAATGATTTGCCTATTTTTAATTATTTTCAATCATCTGACAGCCTCAAGCAAGACTCTCTCTGCTTGGATCAACTCAATGACACAAAGTAAACATACAGGACGCAAACATATCTCACACACAAGTGGAACCGGCCCTGCAAGTGCCCATTAAGAGCTTGTGTCTCATGTGATCAAGTGTTTGCTTTATACATTTACTTTTCTTTTGGGACAGACATGAAAATATAATATTTCATACTAACTTGCTAACAAAAAAAGAAAAAAACTCTTTTTCAATGAATGTATTGTTTCATTGGTGTATGAATGATCTAGCACACTCAGTGTTTTAAAGACTTCCTGTTCAGAGATAAACATTTCCTCAATGATGTCATCATATTTGACTTGAAATGTGCCATATGACATACAGCTGGCTGTCAAAGACATACTAAGCAATTTAAATATAAATTAGATTACATCACTGTGCTGAAATAATTATTAGAAGTATTTCATTTTAATAACTAACATGTCTAGAATTGAAAAGTTATAAAAATAATTTAAAGTTTGATTGCTAATGATCCAATAGAAAAATTAACTAAAACTGCTAACATATTACTTGTTGTCCGCTTGTTGTTCAGATATTTAATAAGTAAAGTGGTTTGTTTGCTTTTCAAAGATCTGGGCTAGTTGTGAAGTCTTAGATATCTCCTTTTCATGGATTTGAATGAATTGCAACTCAGTTTTATAAATGCTATTGTTTGCAAACTAAGAAGCTTGTATGACAAGATTGTCTACATATCTGTCAGATGTCCTCAATGTCATGACTTGGCTGTCCTGAACTGCTTCATTCCCTCTTCACTGGTTAAACTAGTTTTTTGAAGTGATGTCATTTTCAAGTTAATATTTTGATGACTCTGACATATCAGCGTGACCAGACTGTGACACGATGTTCACAAGAAAATATATGAATGAACAACTGTACATTATTTCTTTTTCATTGCGTTTAAGACACTAATAAAGCAAAAAGAGTGCAATGTGGAATAAACAAACTAAAGAGTAGCAGATACCTAAGTCCTGATAAAGCAAACAACATAAGCACTGTGGCTGAGCTTGTTTACGACTGTTCCACAGCCATGTTCTGCACTGTGGCCGAGGTTCAGTTTGCATATGTGACATCAGTCCAGTGGGAATAGATCTTTCTCTGTAACGTAACAACGCAACAGGTGCTAAGTATCCACGCACATAGATGCCCTCTTTTTACTTCACTGCATACAAAGATCTAATGGAATTTGAGATGGGAGGTTTTACAAGGGTATAATTGGTATAAAACGAACTCTGTGCTAACCTGCTGCTCTGCAGGATGACAGAAAAATTGGTGACTATATAAAATCGTGTTGCAGTTAGCATAACAACTGTGTTTATAAGGTTTGCAAGGCTTTACTACAAAAATAATTTATGTTTAATCAATTTAAGGTTGTACTGGTTTGTACAAATTAGCTAAAAAAGGCACATTAAATTAGGTTTGTGAAAAAAAAAATTACCTTTAAGTTTAGCACTATACTCAGTCTTGTCAGAATGGCTCCTTCTCACCAAGGTTGCGATGCTGATGTCACCTTTGGAAGTGTCATCATCCACAATAGTATCTGTCTTCCTCCTTTCCAGGTATCTTATAAAAAGTCTGTTTCTCCTTTTAATGCCTTTATCCTTCTCTTTTTTCTCCCCCTTTTCATTCTCTCTGTCATTCCCACTGGCTTGGTTGGGATCCATATTGACCCCTTTCTCTGCTCCCTCTTGTTTGGCTGTCTGGTGTAAAGGTGAAAGGGAGAGACAGAGAAGGGGAGAGTCTGGGAAGAGGAACAGGTGCAGTGTTGCTGCTATTGCTGTGTACACTAACTCCATGCAGGTAAACCCTCCCCCTCTGTTTCCGCTATACCTGCCTCAGGAGAGCTGTAGCCACACCCCCTTCACTTCTCTCTTTACAAGAAACACACAGATGAAGCTTGTCTCTTTTAGAGTGAAGATAGATGATGATATGAAATGGGATTCACACAGCATAATTGCAGAGTGACTTAAATTTGCAAGATAGCATTTGCATACCTGTTGGACATGTGGAGTCAGACCAGCAGTAAGTCTAGACACAAGAAATATAAGTCTGTCTATATATCTATAACCACGAAGAAACCCATATCTGAAACATAAAGTTCAATTTTGGTTGATAAACTTGTTTGAGAAACTAAACAATCCATTTAAATGGTTGAAAATATGTGTGGCAGATAGAGTTAATATTAAACAAGAGGGAGGGCCTGATGACTTAACTTTGAAGGGAATGACAAAGGTCGACATATCAAACAGGCCTGGAAAGTTTCCGATTTGTGTCAACATTTACAAAGCATTATGACAACGCTGGTGTATATATCAACATTAAGACCAAATGTGTAAATGCCGCCTAAAATGTCATATGATTATGACTAACTCTGACTAACATGCATGACTACATTCAGGGGGTCAGCTGTTTGTCTGTGTAAAAATGTAGTCAAAAATGTCCCATGTGCAGGGACGTGAATGGATAACTTACTGTGACTTCACAGGTGAAGTCTGGTAAATCTGGAATTATGAGCTGCATAACAATGTGTGTGATGTAGATAAAGAATGAGTGAATGGATGCATTTATCCGCCCATGACAGAGAGAAACAGAATCAGAATGTGTTAATTCTGGTAGACTGTTTTTCAATTTTTTTATTTTCTTTGTTTCAAATGAACTGGAATATATATACAAGGAAACACTGAGGAAAATACCAAACGGGGGAAAAAAGAGAAAACGTTTGGCTTTTCCATGAAGGATAAAAATGTGGCACTTTTTTGTTAACATAGGGAAATAACAATACTAGCAACTGAGGCAGACTGAACCTGACTCACCAAACTGTTTTGCTGGTGAATAATTGGGTTATTTTTTTCAAAATGTATTTATTTACTGCTGATGGCACAATAAATAAACAAGGAACTCTGTTTTTTTCTGACCTGTGTGGTACCGGTACTCTTCTGTTACCGGTAATATGATTTGCTTGATAAACTTTCTTAAAGTAGTAAAGATCCTCTTTCTGTTTCCATTTTTTTTATTATATGTTACACTTTTATCTTTCCGGTCAACATGACTCACTCAACATATTAATGTTTTTGATTGGTTTTAGCTGCAGAAAGGAGCATCAGATTATTGAGGGAGGGAAAAAAGGGAACTGTTGACATTGGTCCTGTATTTCATGAATATTCATAATATGAACTTTTTATCTTCTTCACAAGTCCCAGTTTGACTAAAACAGATTATAGAGGACTTCTCCGAATTTGTTGATGTAAACTGGAAAACTCTTTTACAGGCCATGTTATTACTCATTACATTGAACAAATTTGTTTCAATGTAATGAATTAGTTTATATAATAAACAGTTTACACTAATAAAGACACTACAGCTTCAGTATTAAAGTAAACACACTGGAGTCTTGTGTTGTGGGATGCATTATTACCACTGGTTACACTATCACATCAACCTGGACCCAGTTTTATAGAGGCTTGAATTGACATAGGCTACTATATTTGCACAGTATTGATTGGTCTCTATCATCTCATTGCCAACCTAGTGTGAATTATGGGAGATATATTATGGGAAAATATTTTATGTCAATGTGCAGAGTTTTATAGTTTACCTCTGTGTAACTGGTGAGATTAGTCCGGGTTTGTACAATGTAAATATTTCCAGATGACACTTTTTAAGCTGTTTGGCAGTTTGGCACTTTAAGAAGCATGCTACCTGCAACAGTTGAGGTTAATACGATAGCTGATAATATTTGGTATCTAAAATGTAGGATTTAATTATTCTCTAAACATCTCTAAAATATGATTTGAACAATTTAGTTATAAACAATTGATATTTTAGAGGAAAAAAAATCATCAGTGAAAAAATGTTTAATTTTCTTAATTTCTTCTTCTCATACAAAGCTACTGGATCTCAGAATACTTGAAATAAAGTGTGTGATTGGTTTTGACCACTTTTATAGTGAGTTTTCTCAGACTGTGGTCAGCTTTACTTTTAAATGTATGGCAAAATTGCGTCTTCTAAGCATGTATAAAGTTATGTGTTCGTGTATGTAACTACAAAAAAAGGCGAATCTGTGGCAATGCAGTTACATACTGAGTTTTAACCTTAAATATTTCTTTTAGCAGCTATAGTAAGACGAAGAGCACCCCCTACCGAACACTCATCAGCTGCCTTACATTTGCCTAATATTTTGTCTAAACGAATTGTTCTTTTTATTAAAAACAATCCTTACCTAAACTACCAAAAATAATAACAACAATAAGTGAAAGGTATAAAACATATGAACAGTTAACCTAAATTTCATATATTGTCCCTATCGCAGAGAATCCACTGTTCTCTATGCATATTTGCTTGAATCCTGTGGAGCTTTTGTGTGAATGACGGTCGTCTGGCTATAGGTGGCAGTGCGGAATAATCTAAAAGAGATTGTGTGACGCGTAATGTATGAGACGTTCAAAAGCAAGCAGGAATATTCGTCGATGTAAATAATGCGTTCAGTTATTAATACTGCCACGAGGTTTTTTGCTGCCTTCTCCTCTTCACAATCTTTTAGGAAAAGCACGTCTTTAATTCCAGCTGCTTCCATTTATTTGAGGGAAATGTCACATTACCTTACAGAGCTAAGAGGACGACCAAACTCTACTGACTACAGGGTTTACTTCAGTAAGTTTGCCCTTCTCGTGTTTTAATGGCATTCATAAAAATCACTGGACATTACAAACGCCTCAACCTCTGACATAAAATGATTATTAGTGGCAGAATATGTTACCTTGTTGCAGATTTATGCGCTTTAACAGCGGGAGATTTCTGAACGTCATAAGCAAGAGACAGAACATGCGTGCGTTTACAGTGACAACTCTCTCAACTCAATATCTAACGATTAATGTTACACTATATATTTGCCCACTTATCGTTGAATTTTGTGCACGTTATTTGTATTTTTGTGCACGACCATCTACACATGGTTTAGCAACACCCAATATCTCATTTAAACATACAGAATAGAGAATACCTCATTGATACCTTGAAATGAGATAAATTGAATTTGGATGGATGATTGTAATATTTGCTTTGCAGAAACTTCAGATGGAAAGTATATATCCCCTTTCCATGACATTCCTCTGTATGTTGTTGATGAACAGGTTGGTATCACGTACTTCAAATCAGTGATAATATATTGTGTCTGATAGTAATAAGTAAACAGGTAATTAATTGAAGAACCTAATTGACATCAAGATAACAGGCACATTTCTCACTTATCAGGAATGTGGTGTTCCACCAAAGAAGTTTAAAACAAATGAGGTAACAATACATTTTTCATATTTTGGGATATTATTGTCACAAAATAGCTAATAAAAAGTTAATAATTTTGTGCTATCTTTAACAGATATTGTTTAATATGGTTGTAGAAGTGCCTCGTTGGTCAAATGCTAAGATGGAGGTGAGTATATATACATATTGAGCAGTTTTTCTAGTGCCTGACTGTGGTTAGGATGACCAGCAATTGGCCACTTTGGCCAATACATGTCAAGGCACCTTTATTTAAATAGTGCTTTTAACAATACAGACTGTGTCAAAGCACTTAACAATATCAGTTTGGAGTGTCAGTAAAGATTAAACACTGTTAATTTTCAGTTAAGATACGTCATTGTCTAGCTCAGTTTAGTTTAAATAATATCGGTGCAATCAAATCAACTACAATCACTAGGAATTAAGTGTCCCCAACTGAGAAAGCCAGAGGAGACAGAGGCAAGGAAGCAAAACAATTTGGGTTTATCATAAAAATTACATTTTGAGAATAATTAAAAATTTTATTTTATTTTTTTTAAATATTGTTTGTTCTAATATTGTGCTAAATGCAGTGCAAAAGTATGTTATTTTAGTATATTGCTTTTATTTTTTTGTCCACAGATAGCAACAAAGGAACCGTTAAACCCGATCAAGCAAGATGTGAAGAAAGGCAAGCTACGATATGTTGCTAATATTTTTCCACACAAAGGTTACATTTGGAACTATGGTGCGCTTCCACAGGTGATGTCATGGTTTGATTATGGCTATGTTTTTCAAATCTGTCTGCGTTCTGATTTGAACAGTATTCTAGCATTTTGTATGCATGTAATTTTTTTTATAATTAATCCTCTGTCACACTATATAAATACAAAAAATATATATATATATTTTTTAAACCAATGTTTAAAGACATGGGAAGATCCCGGCCACACTGACAAGGAAACCATGTGCTGTGGAGATAATGACCCAATAGACGTGTGTGAGATTGGCTCCAAGGTGGGTGGAACCACTTGTTGATATAAATATAATTTTTGACAAAAATATTTACACCATTTAGCAGTTTTGTATTTAAAAAAAAACAAACAAAAAAACCCCCTGAAACATTAAAAATCTATATTTTCATTGTCTTTTAAAAATGATTATTAATGACCTTTCAGTCAATCCTCATCGTTTTGGATACCTCTTAGACAGTTTGACCCCCCCCCCCCTCATTGTTCAGTGCATTATTGTTTTGCTTAACACATTATTCTTTCTTTCCTAACACAAATTGGTTATGGGTCTGTGTCATAGGTGTGTGTAACAGGGCAGGTGATTCAAGTTAAAGTTCTTGGGATTCTGGCTTTGATAGATGAAGGTGAGACTGACTGGAAGCTCATAGCCATCAATATAGAGGACCCTGATGCATCAAGCCTTAACAGTAAGTAATCTTTATTCTAAATGTTTATGTTGTTATTTTATTATTAGCATTTATGACTGTAATCTCAATTAGTGTATCTTTAACAGGTATTGAGGATGTCAGAAAGATTAAACCTGGTCACCTTGAGGCTACTGTGGATTGGTTTAAAAAATATAAAGTGCCTGATGGGAAGCCTGAAAACCAGTTTGCATTCAATGGACAGTTCAAAGATAAGGTAGTGTATTATGAAAGATTGATTATGAGAGTGACGTGTTAATCCATTGAATGATTTATCATCTAATGTTAATATTGTTGATATGTTAGGACTTTGCAATAGAAGTCATAAAATCAACACACAGCTACTGGAAAGCATTAGTAATGAGAAAAAAGGTGAAAGTTGATGAAATTGTTTGGTGAGTGTTAGATTTTGTTATTTTAAATTTGTTAAATGACAGCAGAGTTTCTCTTTGTAATACATTTTTGTTTTCTAAATTTTCAATTGTTTGATATTTTGTAGTCATTTTGATATTTATTTATTTTTGTTGCCACTTTTTTTTTTTTTTTTAGTCAAAACACTTCCTTATGTGAGAGCCAATTCAAATGCAGTGATGCAGAGGCCTGCACTGTAGTGGAAGCTGTGAGTATTTGTCCTTTCGTACAGGCTAATATTTGCCATTAGACAGAAGACAAATATTCTTTTGCTGTTGTAGGCTGCAGAATATGGGGATCCACTCCCAGTACCTTCTGAAGGTAAAATTGTATTAAATGTTTCTTAATACATTTACAACTTACATGACTTTGTTGACTTTCTTTCTATTTTGCAGTAGACAAATGGCACTTCTTCTCAAAGTGAAAGATCATTAAACTATCTGTGGTGTGATCTCAGAAGAAGGTAGAAAAGGCCAGAAGATGCATTTGCTGAAATTACCAAGTTATTTTTGCAGTGACATTGGTGAACATGTTTCTGTACTTAAAATGCACGTTTCAGCGCAAAAACGTGCAATTTAAGTGTAATTTACAGTGTCTTTTTGTGTCCCCCCCCCTGTTTATACACCTATTGTGACAAGTCATTTAGGAGCGAGAGAACACGTTTAAGCTTAGGTACCAGTTTAAGAAAACTTTCTTTGTAATTACCGACATTAAAGGGATAGTTCACCCAAAGATGAATTTTTTATGTTTATCTGGTTACCCCCAGGGCAAATTAAACCCTGCAGCTTGTGGAGATACATTAATACATTAAGTTGAGACATGAAACAATTGGTCTGTGCAAAAAAACAACAGTATTTACATAATTTTTTTTACCTCTTACACAATCTCTGACTCTCCTCAACTCATTCACAATATCCGGGGCGTGACACTGACATGCTATACGTGCATACATCTGTGTTCCAGAGCTTGTTGGCACATCACATGCTGGATGTTATGAATTAGTTCAGAGAACAGTCAGAGATTGTGGTGTATAGGAGGTAAAAAATCATATAAATTGCATAGACCATTTCATGTCTTAACACCTCAATGCTCAGCCTCAGAGTTTAATTTGGTTTCATCTGTGTATGTTTTTTTTTTTTTTTTTTTTTGACTCTCAAAGCTTTAGAATGTTTGATTGCCATTGACTTCCTTTTATATGACTGACAGACTGCAATGGTTTGAGTTAAAAATCTTTGTTTGCATTCTACTAAAAAACTGTCACCTACATTTCGGATGCCCTGGGGGTAAGCAGATAAATATACAATTTTTGTTTTTGGGTGTACTATCCCTTTAAAAAACAATATAAAGTTGGGTATTAGTACAAGAAGAATTTGTCTTGATAAGATGACCAAGAAATCAAAGTCTGTAGCAACATGTGAAGTTCCGAATAAAAAACAATTATACTCTAATATAAAAAACAAAAGCTTAATTACTTTATTAATTCACTGAAAGATGAATTGCGTTTTAAATGTATTCTAATTAAAATTTGTAAAAATGATTCACACCTATGGACTTCATTTTGTTCGTAAACTAAAATAATGAAATGAAAAAAAAAAAAATCATAAAATCAAAGTGTTATAAAGAAATAAAACTTAGCTGCCAAGGGTCAAATATTTTTGTAAGCACTGTTTGTAATTGTACCATTTGCAAATTATGAATAAAACAAAGTTATATGTTTGATTTATTTAATCATTAATGGAGTCAAAATTATAAATATGAAGTTGCCCAATTTACAGTCAATTCATGAAATAAATATAGTTTTTATTAAAAAACCCACATTTCAGCAATTAGGAATGATAACAAATCATAAACAGCTTTCAAATAAACTGCATTCAGTTCTTCAGTACATTACAATACATACAGTATTCAAAGCCATTCTTAATTCATTGTTTTAAGCATTACAAATTTGAAAGGAAAAAGGGGAAGCAATACAAAAAGGCAGAAAATAACACATTTAAACCTTTAGTGTCTAATGGAAAAATACCAACGGGTGTACATAGACGGCTAGCTTAATGTAAAAGTTGAGCACCCCAGTCCGTTAGTTGAAGTCAGAAAGTCATTCAAGTAAAAGTTGACTCCACTCAGAAACTCTCCGAAGCATCTTCAAGTATGGCTATTCTTGTCACTCACTAAATTTTAACCACCACTTACTTTTGCTTCATACACAACCTGCTACTCAAGATGGGTTCTGTACACAGAAATTTAACAACTAATTTAAACTACAAAATTGGAAGTTTCTTTCATTACATTAAAGTGATTTCTAAAAAAAAACAAACATTGTAAACTTTGCTGTTGTATTCAAAAAAAAAAAAAAAAAGTGACCTGAATACAGACAAGACAAAGATTTCAGGGGCAAAATCTATGCGTTATTATATGTGTGGAGTGAAGTTACTTTTAACATGTTAACTTAAACTTTGTACATAACATCTGCAATGCAAACATGTGGTATATACAATGTGGCATAATCTATTTAATTTACAAAAATCTACCTATTTTGAATTTACATATTTCATTTTGTATTCTGAAAAAAAAATTTAAAAAATGAAGTGCTTTAATTTATGTTAGAGTGGAATGAGTTCTATATAATTCATTACCAATTATTCATCGCTTTTGTAATTTGATTCAGTGGACAGAGTTGGGTAAGAGGCATTACCATGTTTAGTGGTTGTAAATACATTTAGCCTCAAAGTGTACATATGCAGCTAATGTGCACACGATCATTTAACTGACTTGGTCTTACCTTTCAGTAAATGGCAAATTCTTTGCTTTATATATATTGTGACACTTTCCCTTTAATTAAATCAGTGCATGTTAAAATATGTTCAAATTACTTCTTGAAAAGTTTATCAGCAATCTGCTTCAACAGTACACAAATTTAGATTATTTTAGTTTTATAACAAAGTTAGATATGTTTATAGTATATACAAGAAAATTCAATCAATTTATGCAAAGGCTCAAACCTGATTTAGAGAAGACAACATGAACACAAGTGATGTTTATGCACAGAAATGAGCTGATATCCCTGATTTTGCAATTCCATTGAAACTTGAGGTTCAAGTAATACTTTCTAATAGATCAAGTATGAAGAAAGTAAGAAATGAACTTAGCATCAATGATGGCCTTAAGGTCTGTGTTATATTTGCTACAAAGTGTTTGGAAATAAAAGAACAGAAACGCCTTGGTATTATAATTCTATTGCCAAACTAGTTCTGAGGTATATGATAAGTAGGTTTTTCTACATCATTCATAAGCCTTCTCAACACCCTTAGAAATTCTCACATTATATGAATAGCAGGTCAAGTAGCACCATTTGAAATAAGATCAGTTCAAACCCAAAGAAATAGTACTCATCTTTACTAAACTATTATCTAAGCATACATTCGAAAATAATAATAATAATAATAATAATTTACTGTACAAATCTCAACTCTTTTTTTTTTTTTTTTTTTTAAACAGCTAAAGTTGCATTATGTAATAATTGCCACAGCATGCCAAGCCAGCTGCCTTCGAAACAGTGACATTGATGCAAAGGTAACCCTGTTATGTGTTCCTTAAAACATGATTTAATGACCTAGTATTGACCATTTTCTTGACTCCAAGTATCTGTATTCAGTGTTCTGAATTGTCACAGTTTTAGTGAATCATATTCAGAACATTACTCTTAAAAATTGACCATCAGTGGCTCACAATACAGTAAGTATAAAGGATTTCTGAAACTGTAAGCACCAGAGAAATTCTTTAAAAGGCTGATAACTGACTATGCACCATGGAGTTCATCATTATTGTTTTGCATTCTGAAACTATGCAATGGCTGCAGTGTAACGAACTGTCTTTCAGAATGGAGGGCATAAAGTAACACCCTCACCATTATTAAAAAGTGCTTCTAAGACACTAAGCAAAACATTTTCTTAATTGCTCAATCAAAATAGTTACTGTGTATCACTTAAAAATATTATACAAGGTGTTTTGTTGTGTGTTGTTAAAGAAAGGCATTTGAAAACACATTTGCATTCGAAACACCATAAAAAGCACCATAAAAATTGAATAGCCACAAAAGTCACCAACATGAGTATTTTTTTCCAGTAATATGTCCAGATTTGTTGGACTCCAAGCACCATGAATGAAGAACAGTGTGTTATCATCAGAGTAATTAAATAATAAATAAATATTTCCAATTGATTAAACAGTAAAGCTTGACTTCTTAAGAGCATGAAAAACCCACTGATGCAGATGCACGTGTCTTTCTATATAGTAGGATACTGAATCTATCTACTGTTAATAACTTCTCACGAACAGTAGCACAGAGATCTGCAACACTATATTGTAGCACCATTTAATTTGTCTGATGCCACTCTTACTCTGGATGCTCTGGACCTATAGATGTTTTCACAGAAATTGATTGTAAGGCCCAGTCACCTTGGTGAAGGCATAGGGAGCTGTGCTTACATATGTATTGGTAGTGCAGGATGATGACCGCTCATTAAGCATGAGAAGGAACTGCTTATATGGAGGCTCTGAAGGTTCAGAAGGTTCTGAATGTTCTCTTTTCGCCTTCTTTCCACTGCTCCTGCTGGATGTATTTTCAGTTCCATGCTTCTCAGCATCCTCCTCTTTCTCTCTGGCCTTCTCTGCCATCTTTGCTTCCCACAGAGCCAGCCCATGTTTTGCCTCATTCAAGTTCTTGTGCTGGTAAAACACTAAAGAAATACGGGTGGGATGGTTGCGGTCAGGCTTCTTGAGTGGTGTAGTAGCATGGAGCTCCCGCTTGGCACACTCTATAATGATTGACCCATGACTAGGTGCCACTGCCACTCCTCCAATTTCAGGGTCAAGGAAGTTGTGCTCACTGTCAGACCACACATCCTCCTTTTCTTTTTGTTCTGAGATCTGGGTAAGGGGTTCCTGTTTGACTATGGGGTTAAGGGCATTTTCACTAGAAAGCCTCAAACCTTGAGGTTGGATTGGGTTGAAGCAATCAGAAACCAAAGGAGGAAACACCTGAGAGATACCATTTACTCCATGCATGTTTATCTCTAAATCTTTTTTATTTTGCATACTTAATGTATTTAGATTTGGGGAAAACATCTGGGGATTCTGAGACATATGAGGCTTGGGGTAAGCTTCAAACTGGTTGCTTTTGCCCATAGTTGCATAATCCAAATGTGGATGGGCTGAGGGAGGCCTGAAAGCATCAGGTGGCATATTAGGACCATAACCTGGGTAGCGTCCCATGGAGTGCATCCCAGGTTTCGTGTTACAGGTGACATAACCATTGGCTGGCAAGCTAGGCTCTCCATAGTGTGGTGAGTAGTTTACCCCGTAATGTTGAGGTGCATTGAATTGCTGCTCAGAGTACAGTGGATTTCTTTGGGGGTGATACATATCTGGATGCTTTAGATTGGAGGAGTAGTAAGGGTGGTAGTTGTCCATGGGGAGTCCT
The DNA here is from genome assembly GCA_032359435.1 of Enteromius unitaeniatus. NCBI lineage: Eukaryota > Metazoa > Chordata > Actinopteri > Cypriniformes > Cyprinidae > Enteromius > Enteromius unitaeniatus. The sequence goes on along the minus strand of JAUMHI010000033.1, from coordinate 2,986,456 downwards.
CCATTACATTGGTAACCAGTGTAGAGAGGGTTGGGTGTAAGAGGCCTCGGATATGGGGTGGGTGCGTTAGACACATTGATATAAGTGTTGGGTGCACGCAAAGGAGGGGGATAAGGACCGGCAGAAGATGGGGTTTGAGGATGTGGGGTTGCAGATTTAGAGCTGTTTAAGAAGGTTCCTGATGCATTTGAGAATCTAGGGAATGGTGGGACAGCGTAAGAGGGGTTATGATTGGGTTGTGCTTGCTGCTGCTGATGTTGATGCTGAGGCTGATGGGTGGCATGAGGATGTGTAAGATGCGCAGAGTCCAGATTTGTTCTCACATTTCCTGGGCCTGGAAAAAAAAATGCAATTAGACAAAAATGTAAACTTTCGGTTGTAATATTGATAAACACTTTCAATCTGCTCAATTACTTGGTTACATTATTCAGTTTATTTTCCCTAAATAAACTACATATAACTGAATAAAGCTTTGCTTCTGTACCTGTTACAGTTGTGTTCTGTCCTAGGTTCTCATTAGCAGCCTGTTTCTGCTTTGCTTGCTGGGTGTTGTCCATTTTGGAGTTAGGTGTGTTAGAGTTGTTTGGTTTGTTAGCTGCAGCTCTCTTGGCATCCAGCTTTTTCTGCCGGCAAGACTTGGCAGGCTCTGGTAGCATACGCACCTGTCTACGAAAGGCACTGAGCACCTGAATAGCACCAGTCTTAGTCTTCTCCAGCTGAGCCTCAGCACTGCCAAACTCATCAGTGGACGATGCCTTGTATAAGGGAAGCACATGTAGCTGCTCATCCTCAGGAATTTTTCCAATCTCACGATTGTCCTCTCGTGTTAGTGTGCAGACCTAACACAGGGGTAGAGAGGAATGTTTGGAATTTTTAATATTGTATACACTACCTTGTTTTAGCCACCTTTAGTTTTTCAACTATAAGTTATATAGTGTAAATTATTTGTATGGGTTAATAAAAAAGAAAAACATTTGTTTTAGTAAATGCATTTTTACTACTCTTATAATGGCCATCTATTTTAAGCATTTCATTCTTACCACAGTACTGCCCCCCAGCATGTTATGAAGGTCTCTATGGGCATGGGCACAGAAGTCTAGACAGGCTGTAACTCCAGAAAATGGTCTTCCTTCTTTTAGACCCAGACGGCAATCAGGAGCTCTGTGTTCGTGCTCTACCTGTCAAATAAAAGTAGATGTAGAAATGTTACATTTTGCTATGACTTTCATCACAACTTATTATTCCACTTTCTCAGGAAACTCAAAAATCCTGCGTATGCTTGATAGTGGTATAAGACCTGAAGCAGAGATATATATATACCTGATTGCTGTATGCATCAGGTGCCATCTTTTTATATGTTGGGGCAATTGTGGTTGCAAGACTCTGGAGATTTTGTTCAAGTTTCTCTTCCTGTAAAGCAATAAAAATACTCCTGTTAATTTTGTATGCTCTAAATTCATATGTAATTCAGTTTGTTTGTGTGCATCTCACCTCCTTGGGATCATCCCCAAGTAGTTTAAACTTTCGAGGGATTTTACTCCTTGCAAATTTGCAGCCATTATAGTACATACTCCATGAGCAACCAAAGGAGAAAGAAGCTCCACAGGCATCAGGTTCAAAACCCTGACATGCACATGTTCTCCTAAAGACAATAACAGAAGCACATTGTAAATGTACCTCAGATTGTATAGTATTTTATATTTTGTTAAAGCTATTAAATATCATTTAACCAACAACATAAGTATACCTTACTACTATGTTAATCAGAAAGTGGTTAGATACATACGTAGCAATACAAAGATCTCAGATTATCAATTTGGATTAATTATGAATTGATAAATTGAGTTTTGGTTACTGAGTGTTCACTATATTTATGAGAAAGCAGAAATAAACATTTGTCCTTACTCCTCATTTAGAGCACATCTGCGGTTTGTTAGGGCACCATGTTTTGTTAGAGTGCCACTAAGTTCTGAGTAGAGACTGTCAGCCAGGTTGATTGATATGCCTTCCCAAATTAGGATGACGACTACTATACAGGATGTCTCACATGAGTGACCAGCCCGCTCTCGTACCAAGACCAGGAGTTTCTCATCTACATTTGCCCTCCGTATTACCTACACAACAAAGTGCACATGTATACAAATATTTAGAAAATACACAGGAATCAGTCTGAGACATCTGTTAAGTAATCGTATTTTCCATAGGGGGCGCTGTTGATAAGAAAACCAACAAGCATGCTTTAAAATTTAACAGACAAAGAAAGCCAATACTGCACATGTGTACAAACAAAGAACACACAGGATCAAAATATATTGTCTTTACCCATTTAGCAATGGGACAACCCTGTCCGCTCTTCCCTTCCTTTCCTGTATACACAACTTTTTCAATCCTAATGGCGCTTCCAGTCAATCCAGATCTGTCAAAGAGAAAGGAAGTAATATATATATGGTATTTTAGTTCATAATATCATTATTGTTAATTATATTATACCTTTCCTCCATAATTTTGCGGATGCCTGCAACAGTTGGTGCTGATCCCAAGTGAGTATAATATGGGCCTTCATCCCTTTCACTGATTTGATCTGCGAGTTAAAGAATAAGAGAAAGGTTTTGTGTATTTTTATTAGATGGTCACTAATAAGCGATCTAATGTCATTAATAACAACAAAAGATAAAGCATTATACTATTAAGATTAAGTATTACTTTTAAAAGGTTTTATCAGGTGTGCAGTTTTAATGTATAAATAACAAAAAAGTGTGTAAAATCTGGAATAAATGTAGCTGTGTAAAACCTCTTACCAACACAATGGCATGATGAAATATCATACTGTGTCTTCAAAGGTGTATCCAGCAAGTTTTTTATTGGTGTATCAAGCATCTTCAAGGGTGACTCCAAAAAGGTTTGTAACCCAGGTTCAATCTTTTTAGGGGGGGTGAAGTTTTGTAGTTTGCACTGTTCCTTGATATTTGCCTCAGCACTGGTTGAGAGCACAGTCACAGCCCCAGCCATCTCTACCTTCACCTTATTGGGTGACTTGTTGACCAAAGTCTTTCTTTCAAACACGGGTGAGAGCTGATACTGTTTTAACTGTTGTTCCATGGTAGCTAGAATACTCCTCTGCTGGCTTTGTTTACATGACAAAGAAGGATGCTCCTGCTTTACCACCACTGGCATGACTTTGTCTTGATCTTGCTGTTGTACATCTATAAGTGAAAGTTGAGCTGAGGTTTCTAAACCTGAGCAGTTTTCAGTTTTTATGGCGGGCATACTTGGCCTGATGCTGTTGGGGCCCTGCCGCTCCTGCCTCTGCAGAAGGTGCATTCTCAAGGCTGCGTGCCTCTGCAAATCTCCTTGAGCACCTTGACTTAGGAGAGCCTCTCTCTGGATTTGACCAAAGGGTTCTTGGAATTCAGCTTTGGTAAATGGAGCAGTTATCTGAAGATTATTAGAAACCTGTGACAGTTGTGATTGAGAAATTGGAGATTGAGGAAATTCCAAATTATTATGTACCCTGTGTTGAAGAGGTTGCTGGTAGTTTGGATGTTGTTTACTGGAGTTCTGAGAGTACTGCATGTTCTGCTGGAGTTTTCTTTCTGTCAGCGCTTCGGCTTCTTTAGTCAAGAATTGTAGATTTGACTTAGAAAAGTCTGGAAATGTACAGTTTTCTCTTATAGTTGGACTAGACAGTGCTTGTGCTGGTGTTTCTTTGCCTAGAGATATCTTCTGGGATTCCGACTGAAGGCATCCCTCTGTTTTAAGCCTTTTCGAGGGTGGTGCGTCTACTTGGTTGTTGGAAACATCTTGTGATTGTGGAGCTGCTTGCATATTCTGTCTGTCCTGAGGGAACTGGTGGGGAAATGTGCTGTTGTCTTGCTGATGAGGCTTAGCAGGTGGTGGCTGAGAAAGGAAGCTCTGGGATTGTATCTGGTCTTGATCATTTTTGCACAATTGCTGGGATGTGTGTTTGTTAAATTGCATGTTACTATAATGCATACCAGAACTGTTGTGTTGACATTCAGGAGCAGAATTGTGGGGGAACTGTGTAGGAGGTAGGGAGTTTTTGTAACTATCTTGTGACTTATTATCATATGAGGGACAACTAGCATTACTGAAATTTTGAGACAGAAAGTTATTTATACGACTTTGGCTCTCTGTGTCTGTATGCTTCTGCATGTGGGTCTGTGGAAGGAAAAAATCCCACATCTGGGGGTGGTCAGTAGATGGCTGTGGTGTTGAAGCTGAGTTTAAATCTATCCATTCCATCTGGGATGATTGATCTGTATTCTTTGACGTAGTCTTTTCCTGTTCTGGTTTAGGCTTATTTTTCTGCTCACTGTGTTGATTGTGAGAAGCTAATGTACAGGTCTGGGAGGTCAACCTGCCATCTAATATATGTGGCTCAAGAATCTGTTGCTGTGGCAAGGAAAAGACTTTGTTTTCATGGAGGCTTTCATCAGTTGGTTGCTTCTGTAGCACCTTAATCTGTAGATTCTGCTGACCTGTCTGAGTGTTTTGTGATGGTGCTCCTGCCATCACTGGGGGCAGCATGTAAGATTCAGGGCTAAATTCTTGGTTGGACTTGCTTAAACAATTAGAGTCATTCAAAAGGCCTTCTCTACCTTCTCGAATCTGTGAGCAACCATTGATGCCTGTTTGTGATGGCACATTGGACTCTGAAGGTTCCTGACTCTGCAACTGTGTTCCAATATCTGGCAGGCCAGAGAGAGCATAAGTAGGCTTCTGTTGCTCGGCTACAAAACTAGAGTATCCATTCACTGTGAATTCTGGATTGTATCCATTGCTGCCTTGAACTTCTGGGGATGCCTTGGCAAGTGGCTCGGAGGCAGATGTTTGGGGTGAAATAGGAAAACCTGAGGTTAATGAAGGTGAAGGACTTTCCTGCTCCGGCAGGTTGCTGGTGACCTGATCTACTTGAGATGAGTTGGTTTGAGGTGCGATGGACACATGCTCTGGGTAATACTGTGACAAAGTTTTCTCTAAGAGGTCACCAGTTGTACCCTTTACTGAGGGTGGGCTTGTTGTAGCACCATTGGGCATTGGAACTTGCTTGTTCCTCGACAGTAAGAATAAATCCCCATTGGGAAAGTTACAGTTTATTTTACTATGTTTTATCTCAAAATTCCCTGTCTTGTTGTGCTTAGGGAATCCCTCTAAACGTTTCTCCATTCCCGAATCCCTATTATCCCAAAGCCTCAGATCCTCATTTCCATTCACCTCTGAATCAGTGCAGAGTTTTTTAGGCTGGTGAAAATCTAAAAATGTCTGTTCACTAAGAGCATGTTTCATCTGTCCATTCATCTCATACATGCTTTGATCCAATATCCCCTGTATATTACCAGGCCCAGAACAATTCTCCTGTTGACTTTTAATAGGGTAAACTACTGTGTTGGACTTGAAATGGCTCCAATTATTGTCCCCATTGAACTGCTGGGACGGCTCTCCATTCTGGCGCTTGGTGAGAAGAGGGTCTGTCTGCTGAGTGGCAGTAATTTGTGAAAGTATCAGACTTTTTTCCGTCTCATGGCTGGTCTTTTCTGTTTCCATCTGGTCTGCTCAGGGTCCATTCACAAGGCTGCCCTCTCTGCGTCCTACAAGGAAGACATGGAAAATTACTAATTACTAAATGGTTATTGATCTAGACTGTAAAAAAAAAGTAAGATAATTAACATAACAGAAATTCCCAAAAGATGTGCTTAGAAAAGATATGAGAAAATTCCAAATGCGTCCCTCCTCAAGTCAGACTCTGCTGTGAAATATTAGCTCCTGTTTTAAAGCAAACATGATCACCATAGTAGCTCATAAAAAGTCTTACTTTGCATTCTTTCCATTTTCCCATACAGTCAAAATTAATAAAGTGTTGTGTATTGCAGATACCAAATGTCTTCTTTTTTCTTCTTGTTAAGAGATATGAACAAAAATGTATTAGATCACAAAGACATAAACAATGCCCTAACTTTCATTAAATATTTTAACAAGACAGAATGCTTTCCAGGGCTCTGTAGCACCATGTCAATTTTTTTTGTTATGTTATTAATACTGCATTTCAATCAAGTGACATTGAATTAAAGGTAAGATTCATTGTACATTCTATGAAAAATTTAACTAGAAGTGACAAAGTATCTTAGAAAATTGTAGATTTATTGCTTGCAACCAAATCTACAGAGCCATACAGAAAGAACGGTCATGTAGGAGATTTAATATGTAACAGATTCTTTGTGGAATGTCGGTTTGAGTCCAGAATGTTAGGAGAAAAGGACGGTAGAAGTGGGATATTTTTAAGCAGGGGAAACCTGGTACCATTGGCATGTGGAGTCATAGGGGCAAAATAAATATGAGCATGAGCATGAAAAATCATAATTTGTCATCATAAATAGTCTATTATCAGTCTTATAAATTAGAAAAATATGTGCATTACTGTATGGGTCCTTAACTATGTCTATAACTAAGTTGATGAAGGAATTATAGTTGCACCATGAAATTTAGTAATACCATGTAAGTCTTTGCTATTTATGATGTTGTTTATAAAAATGTTTTAATTATATATATATATATATATATATATATATATTTTTTTTTTTCTGTAATTTAAAATGTTTAGCACATATTAAAATGGCATGTATTATAATTTCTGGAAAGGGAAGATTGTGATTGGTTTAGAGCCTGCACGTGTACTACACGAAACTTAAATATGGATCCATTCCGGAGCCATTTCAGGGTTTCCCAACACCTGAGAAAGCCAAACAGCTTGACACAGTAGGATAAACCCACACTGAAAACAGCACACAAAAAAGAGAAAAATCTCTCAGAGCAGGAATGACAAAGCACGAGATCTCAGCTGAAAGCTGTGTTATATATCTTTTAGACAATGGGTTTCTATTAGCTGTGTCAACATGTGTAATTAAAGCTGGAAGATTAATGCCCTTTTTTATTTTAATTATTTATTTAAATATGTTTTTAAGGACAATCCTTAGTGTCTTAGTGAGTCCAACAGTCTTGCATACTATACAAACAAACTATTTAAACATTTCTTTATCTTAAATATCTTCCTTTATTATGCCTCTTAACAACTGGGAGTGGCTTTGAGTTTGTTCAGTTTGTTGTCTGTCCTGTTTTTTGAGTTTCCTCCTTTCAGATTCATACTCTCTCTGTGTGTTTAAAATTATCTCTCAAAAACCTTCAGCTATTGTGATGTCCCACTTTATTAAATAAGTGTGTACAACTGATCAGTGCTTTGCATGTTAAACCAAAAGCACAAAGCTACCACAGCAATGGTATTATTGTTAAGTGATTTAACAGTTCCTTAGCCTCAGGGTTGCTGTCTAAATATACAGTAGGTCAGTGGGAAGTGACATTCAGTGTCTTTCATGGTTCACACTCTAACAATAGGTCTGCGGACAAGTGAATCATTAATATATTTATTTTGCTTAAAAATATGTTTGAGGTTACAATATATGCGGTCCACATAGTGTCATTGTTTCCATGACATGACAAAAAACTTGACAACTTTTACTTTTTTTTGGTTTGAATATTAGCTCTCAATATGAAACACACAATCAAATAAACAAAGGATTAGCTTTTGATCTTAGCTTTTCCAAATATGCTAAATGTGTCATATTAAAACCCATGTTTATTTGAATAATATAGAGTGTATATCAAGAACATGTAATAATAATAATTATATATATATATTATATTATATATATAAAACATTAATCCTGCACAATTATGGTTGTTTTTCAAAGTATTAAGGAAACAGACAGGAATGAGGTAATTTTTGAAGCTACAAAGTAAGTTAAACAATCAGTGGATAAATAGCCAAAGAACAAACCCCCGTTTTCTGTCCTTTTCTCTTTTTTTATGTTTTAAAACATAGCTTGCTTGGCTATGCCAGTACTGAAATAGACAACATCATGTAGCATGTTGTTCATCTGCGCTTTAGTAAACATACTCCCAATTGGTGTTTGACTGCAGTTGTGCTTTTGAGTGAAACTTCATCCCTTGGCTCCTCCCACTGTAATTTGATCATACAGCTCATGTGCAAGTGTGCTTTAAATGTCACGCATACACGGCTGTAAAAGTGTCCTTCTTGCACTTCTCCTTTGAGTGTTAACTGTACCTTTTTTCCCCCTGACATACAGAAAAGGAAACAAGCTCAGCAAGAATGTCAGCTTTCACAGTCAACTTTTGTTGGCATTTATTTACAATTTTGACTTGAACTTACCAACTTTGACTTGAAAACATTCTTTCCAAGTTGCTATAAAGAGTAACAAAAGAAGCCACAAGCCACTTAACATAATCAGAACCAGTGTATCTTTCCTTTTAAGTGTTATGCTTCCTTTGGAGTGGGGGTGTATGTGTGTATTGTATGTGTGTCAGGGGTAAAAATTGCAGTCTCACTCCATTCAACACATCAGCACTATGACTAAGGGGACATTTCTAACAAATTTTTCTAGCTTGAGATCTGAACGCCGAACTCTGAGAAAGCCTGAGCTTTAATGGTGCCAACACCATCCGTGACATTTTGTCATTTTCAGTAAGAAGCAAGAAGACATAAGCATAAGAAAGGAAACAAAGAGGAAAGAACCCCTTTGAAATGAACTGGTATTTATAGAGTCAGCATGTGTATGAGGGAAGCTATAAAACATGCCTCAGAATTTTGGAAGAGAACTGTGTGTTTAGTTTTGTGATGTTTTGGTTGCATGCATCACATTCTGATTTTAGTCCTCTTAAAACAACAAAATTGAAAGGAAGAAAAAATAGTAGAAGTTGTTGTATGCTTTTAAAGTGGCTTCATTTTTTCTTGTCTGCACGCTTTGTTCATCCCCAATGACATTTCAAATCCTCTTTGTGGGAGAGGATTTGAATAGAGGTAGATTACTTCAAAAGCTGAGCAGATATACACTTCTGTTTGTAATTTCACTCACAGTCCCCTCTGAAGAGTCAGGTCTGTGTCGGACCTGCCATTGTCCTTTGTTACTAATAGAAGGCAGATGTGGCTCTGCTATTTGCAATCAAGTCTTTGTGCTCTTGTTCACTCTAAACAGCCTTTGCATGACCTACATTGATACAACCAATGATTATGTTGTGTTAACTATTCAGCCCAGTAAGAATGAAAATCTAGCTGTAAATATTAAAGTTGACATAACAGAATTTAGACAGAAAAAAATCTATCTATCTATCTATCTATCTATCTAGTACTTAGTTTGGTTATCCATAATTATTCATTTACATCTACACTGCCTTTTTCCTTACCTGTGTTGGCGATTGAGAAGAGTGGATGATAATTAACTCAGCATTGGTTGTGTAACTAACATTATAACAAAGCAGACTGAACCTGCTGACCTTTTGCTTCAGAGTCAAACACTGTTAGTAAGAACAGTAAATACAGCCATAGATTGCTACAGTTTAATTCATGTGTAATTACGCACATTGTCATACAATAACCTATCTTTCCCAAAATCAACTTCCAAAATATGCTTCCAAAATAAAGTCCTCTCAACTTCTTTCTGTCTCCATCCAAAACTACCCCCTCCCCGTTTCTTTTTGTCTGCATCAGTCAATATATCTGACTAATTTGATGAACTGTGCTCAGGGCAAAGCAAATTTCTTTCAGAGAGTGTGGTAGCCATGGTGATCATTATATTGGTGCTGCATGGCCATCTGCTCTAAACATTAACTGAGCATGAATGACTGACACAGATAGAGAGGGACAGAGATAGAGAAAATGCAAAAGAGTGAACGTGCTGACCACATTGATTCTGGTGGGATCAGCTCTCTTTTATGGGTATGTGACAGAGTTTTATTTACTACCATGACTTGAAAGCTGAGAAGCAATAGCTATCTCTTCACTTTAAATGTAATTCTCATATCTGCACAGGGGCTTTTAATTGCTGTGAAGAAAATATGCTCAGAATTACAAAACAAAGGTTAAACAAAGTCAAGCTCAAGAGTAAAAAAAACGTCCTATTGTTATCGATAATGTTTTTGAGCATGCCAAGTCCTGACACAGTTTCCCCTACTAACGAAGCACTGACTTTTTGATGCTCATTGTCTAAGCCACAATGAATTTAATTTGAAAATTTCCATTTCCACCATCAATTTCTTTCTTTTCTTTTTTGTAGTAAATTGGAAACATGTAATCACTAGTTGCTGTACAGACTTTCTCATAGAATCTTTTAATTACGGTGAGCTCTGATTGATGGAGATGTACCTATAGATTATAACTATGTCACAAGATAAACTAAGTCTGATTTATATAAATTCAGCTGGGATCCTTCGAAATGTGAAGCGACAATTCTTATTCATAATCATACATGTTTATTGCTTCACTCCAAGAAAAAAATACTACCTAGGACTTAATTTAGTTCTTCATTTAGGACTTCAGCAGTAACACAACAGACAACTAACTAAAATATTTTTAAATACTAGGAAAGAAAATGAATCCAGTTATTTTCCAGCCTTAAAAGTTGCATGGTTAGCATGATTTAGCAGGATCTTAGCAAATAATTACTGAAAATCACAGTTATCTATTCAACCTCTCAGGTCAATCTGTTTGTTTGTGTAAATAACAAGGTGTCTAAAGTAACACAGGTGGTTTCATAAATCCTCACTCTCAGAACTTTGCTTGTTCTCCATGCACTTACTCCATTTTGGTGCAATATTTAGATTAAAAGGATATTTCACCCAGTAATTTTTATTTGAGTTTTTTTCTGTACCCACAGAGCATTCAAGATGTTGGTGACTTCTTCAGTAGAACACAAACAAAGATTTTTAACTCAAACCATTGTAGTCTGTCAGTCATATATTGGAAGTCAATTGGACTCACAGCTTTGAGAGTAAACAAAACATACACAGTGAAAACTAAATTAAACCCTATGGGCCGGTTTCCCAGATAGGAATTAGATTAAGCCAGGACTAGACCTTTGATAATTTAGGACATTTAAGAATTTTTAGAAACATGTCTTTCCAAAATGCATTATCTGTGAGCATTTTAAGACCAAACAATGGAAATAATGTATTTTAAGACATCTCAGAGCAAGCTTTTTCCACTTTAGACAGCTCTTAACATTTATTTTAATATAGGACTAGTCTTTATGCCCCTATATGCTTTGCGATGATAAATTTATATGTAAAGACACATAATTTTGGTCTGTGCAAAAGTACTGAACAGTATTTATATTGAGACGATTGAGATTGCAGATAAAGTGTTAATAGTCCATCTGTGAGACAGGTGGCAGTAATGCACATATAAGTCTGTGATCTGTGATCTGCCATAAAGCAAGAAGAAGACAATGTGTTCCGGCTGTTGTGAACGCTCTCAGAACAGTTGGACATTGAGGTGAATCAGAGCAGTTTTATGCACAGACCGTTCATTTTGTCTCTTTACACATCAGTTTTTTGTTGTTTTTTACTTTCAAAACCATGAGTCCCACTTGCATTATATGACTGACAGACTGCAACGGAGTTATACAGATAAACATAAAATTTTCATTTTTGGGTAAACTGTCCCTTTAAGATCTACTACTCTACTAACCATTACAATATTTATATGGTATAACCTTAAGTAGTCAGGTTTATTCAGTCATATTAAATAATGTATGTTGCCCAGTGGTGGACAGTACGAAGTAGTTGTACTTCCTTACTGTACTTAATTACATTTTTCAAGTATCTGTACTTTACTGGAGTAGTTTTATTTTTAGCAACTTTTACTTTTACTTCACTACATTTCTAAGCAAAGGATCATACTTCTTACTTCACTACATTTCATAAAACATATCGTTACTTATTACACGGCTCTCTGGAATGCTTGATTCTGATTGGTCAGGACATTTGCAGGTTCGTTCTTTTCAAATAATAACCGCTCCAAAGTAATAACGCATAGCCGGTACTACTTGTCTGTTTTAAATCCCTCCGCACCAACGATTAAAGATTACCGTTTGTCGCCATCTTGTGACAAACACTTGACAACATAAGGTACAATTTAATACTTGTAAATAACTAAAATGCATCCGTTATTATATATTCATATGTAGATGTTATAAATTGTCTTACTAACGTTTGAATGTTAGTCACGTGGTACTAT
>JAUMHI010000033.1:2958744-2974253 GCA_032359435.1 Enteromius unitaeniatus | reverse complement strand
TTCATATTCATGTCCAGTTATTTTCCTTATGTGGCAAGTAGCCGTATAATAAGCGGGATAATGCAGAGGCAGCCGGTTGTTATCGCGAAATAAGCCCCTTCAGCGTGATTCAAGGTCACACTGTCGGGGCTTATTTCTGCGATAACTACCGGCTGCCTCTACATTACCCCTTACTCATATATCACGTGCTCCGAGCCAGACGCAGACGAGCGATTCATTAACAAACTGATTCTTTTTAATGAACCTGTTCAATCGGTTCGCAAATTGCACCAAACGATTCATTCTCTAATGGGAATGATCCGATTGCAGCAGTTCTTGATTCGACAGCTCATTGATGCAAATGATCCGTTCAGAGCGAGTCTCCAGTGAACCGAGCAACTGGTTCGCGCGACCGATGATGGGTAAAGTAATTTACTAACATGAACAAAAACAAATCATATTTCGGAAAAATTTCAGTTCGTTTCACTGCTGTTTAGCATTCATTTTTTTAGATTTAGATTCATTTTTAGATAATGTACAAATATTGTTGATTTATTACATCTGAGGGAAAAAGAAAGGATTTTATATTCAGGTAACTACAGTAATTATCAAAGTGGATAGTAATGCCCTCTGGGGGCATTTAGCCAAGAATGTTTACAACACAGACAAGGTTTGAGGAAAAAAAAAAGAAAAGAAAATATAATATTTTCCTTCAGATGTTTTTCCTAACTTATTCTCATGTCACTGAGAATAATTTACTGGTAAAAATTAGACGCTCAAAACTGTTTTCTCTCAGGTACATTGCAGTCAAAGCTTCACAGTGAACATTACTACATCATGCTCGTCAAAAATCTCTGGTATTTTGAGCAGTACGATTATAATAAAAAATATGCGCTATATACAATTAAGCAGACTGTATAAAATTGCAAAATAAATCTACTGTATCAGTACTTTTTTACTTAAGTACATAGAAAACCAAGTACTTTTGTACTTTCACTTGAGTAAAATTGAAAAAGGAGTACTTTTACTTTTACTGGAGTAATATTTTATAGTATGGATCTGTACTTTCACTCAAGTAATTGATTTGTGTACTCTGTCCATCTCTGATGGTGATACATAAAGCAGAATTTTTTGATTACCTGACTCATATCTTCTAAATGCAAATTTTGTCACTGGCTTACAGGTGACCTTAAGATTAACATACTGATACTACCACCCAAAAAACTTTAATTTTGATTTCAGGGGCACTTTAAGGGTCCAAAGCTCTGATATTGCATACTGGCACCACAAAATCCACAAGAGTTTTTGCTGTCTCAAATAGGGCTTTAAATGCATCTACATAATAGAATGATAGCAATACTGTATAATTTATAAAGCTTTAAAATAATCATCTGAACCAAGCAAGGTAAGAATGTCAAAATACCAGCATTTTAAGGAAGGAGGAAGGAAGTGACATGTGGCCAGGTATGGTTTCCCATACTAGGAATTTGTGCTCTGCATTTAACCCATCCAAGAGCACACACACCAGTGAGAAATGATCAACCACGCACACACCATGAACACACACCCGGAGCAGTGGGCAGCCATTGTTGCGGCGCCCGGGGAGCAGTTGGGGTTACGGTGCCTAGCTCAAGGGTCTCACCTCAGTCGTGGTATTGAAGGTGGAGAGAGTGCTGGTTAGTCACTAACCCCACCCACAATCCCTGCCAGACCTGGGACTCGAACCTGCGACCTTTGGATTACATGCCTCCCTATCCATATGCTATGAGACTTTCTTGAAGATACTAAAGATATTACTAATAAATCCTGTTGTTGTCATAGCTGTTTTTTTTCTAACAAGAATCCAACTCAATATTTAATCACAAATTAATACATTTATAACTGCATTTTTTTCAGTGTTTATTCTTCCTCTTTCCTTACCGTAGAAATTTACATTTGTTTTTTTTGTTTTTTTTTCTGGCCATTGTTGCCTTTAGCTTGTTTAAGTCCTGGGAATTGCAAGAAATTATTCCCCATGTCATTTTCCAGGAAAAGGTTTCACCCAAAATCTCCTGACAGAGGGTGCATTTTATCACCAAACTTCAGAGACTGCTGATATAGCATTACTTGCTGGGGGGAAATGCAATGCACAGCCATGGTCTCTGAAACAAAAACCACATGAAAAGTAATTAACTATTTTGAGACACCCTCTCTCTGACCCAAATTTCAGGTCAACCGCTACTGGTCTTCCAAGGCTTATTGGTAGTTTAACGTCTTGAATGACATTGAGGTCCAGCTGTCTCTGTGGTAAATATGCTGTCAACAAGGTGAATTTTGGCTTGCCAACTAGTGAATATACACGTGAATATTACACCCCTTTCTCTCTTTTTCATTTTTCAGCTAATTGAAAATATGTCTGAGAAGTATTTTATAAGAAGGAGTCTTGACTCCGTGGCCCTGTTGCACCGAGGCTGTTGGGCTTGTAAGCAGCCTGGTTGTGATTAGTGTGTCTGCTAGTATTGAATGTGTGCACCCCCACTTACACACACAAAAGGTTTCATAGAAACATGCAACAGACCTCTTCTTGGCAGACATACTTCTGAGCAGTTCTTACATATGCAAAATCCCCCTATAAACCCAACCTGACATCACAGTTTTTCGAAATTAGCATGTGGCATATGATTCTGAGGGGAAACCCATCAAACATTTCTGTTATGAGCCACCAACGCCTCTGCTGTAACCAACCAGATTTTTTCTGAATCCACACAGCTGGAACTGGAGAGAAAACCTGCTGAAAATCACATTTATAACATCATCACATTATTCACCTTAAAGGAAAATAATTGAGCTTTTCTCAGAAGTAAGGTACCAATCAGTACTTCTTTAGTGATACACTGAGTTTTACAAATATATTCCGCCAAGTCCTTTCAGGGAACTGAAGGTGGCCACAAATCTAACTTAGCTAAAGTCTTTTGAATATAAATGTTCTGGAAAGGGTCTAAATTGGCGTAGTCAATAGCCGTGCTTTCCAGTGACCTTCTTGGCTGGTGTAAGTACACTTCTCCATCTAACCCCGTGACTGGGTTGTGAGGTAGTGTTTGTAAACAGAGCGACCATGTGCGCTTACGCACGTGGAGTGTGCTCTTCAATTCACGCCTGAGAATTAAACCTTGACAACAATACATATTCTTACAGCCCAAAATTCTCTTCAACAATGCAAGCATCAAATGACTCTATTGAAGGATTAGACAAACCTGAATATGGTGTCATGTAAATGCCAGCACACAGAGCTATTGTGACAATTTACACTAGAGGTTCTTCATATAAAAATATTGCTGAATCAAGTGCAGTAAGCTATAAACTGTTAACTAATACAAGATTACTATGTAGGCAGGAAGATGTTTTTGGCCAATGGTTATGATAAATGAAATAAAGTCAGCCAAAGTCTGCTTTTCAGTACATTCAACCAATTAGATGTTTTCCCCCTAAATAATTCTTTGAATCTACATTACACAAAGATCCTTCTTATCATGCAAAGGAATCTACCATGTAATTAAACAAAGTACATTATTGTTTTGCACCAAACACTCAATAAGAGAAAAGGATCTGCCTGTACTTCCAGTCCAGATAAGATCCAGGTAATGTATATTCTCAACAGTTACCACAGACATGCAACCATTACAATTATATTAAAGTAAAATATGTTTAGAGACAGATACATTGCTATATCATCGCTACTATCATCAAAGGATTATCTGTTCTAACTGTTCACTGTGCTTACATTAGCATTTGCACCACCTCTCTATCACGTTTATTGACAACACTCCATAAAGGATTCCCTTGCAGGCATGGGCTAACTTCCACACTTCACATCTAAACAGAATGCTGGAATACACAAGCTAAATACACAAAATAAGAGGACCGGGCTTTTATCTGTATTATTCCAGCAGCCAATTATTATGCAAATCTTAATAGGGCTGTTAAAACCAGTTAAGAAAAGGTAACATTTGCAATTCATTAGTGCAGATAAAGGAGTTGCTGCTTTAGCCTTTTGCAACAGTTTCCTCAAGTTAATACAATTGATTATTACATGCCAAAAGCAACAGTAAATTAAAACATTAATCTGAAATGTTCAGACTTGGGTATTAGCTGAATATTGACTTGCTCAATACAAAAATCAAAGTTATTCAAGCATTTGACATTTTCCTTGCTCAGTCTTAGTTTCAGTAGCATATAGCCTAATGTCAGGCATATGCAAATATGTTCCAGGCCACTATGACACACTACGACTGTGAGCTGTGAATAATATCTTAATGGAATAAAAATAAAATGCAGCATGGACACTAAACTAATTTCAAATTTATTTTAATGTTATACAAAGAACTTATATACTGTAGAACTGATGTTCTCTAATTGAAACAATTTGGCTTCTAATGAAAACCGTGCGCATATAATGTAGACATAAACACAATTAAGATGTTGTGTACAAATAAACAATGGAAATCCAACTAATGTCAGGCGAGGCAAAAATTCCACTCTGTGGTGACCCTCAGCTAATGGTGCTATGGGGTTGGGTTTCAGTTCTTTTAAAGCTTCTGACCTTGTAAGCTTCCACCACTATGCACTTCTGTTTTTTTTTTTAATCCTCAGGACTGTGCTATCCTTTGTGTCTGCTTGTCATTCACTGATGAATGCAATGAAAGCAAGGAGCTTGATTATTCCTAGCCAGACACCTACATTCACTCAAAGCACATATCAAATAAAGGAGAAACGTACCAAAAAGAACATTGTCATATTTAAAGAAAATCCTTTTCCTTGTCACATTTACATGAAAATGAATTTTTACATGTTTTAATAAATATGAGATATTTATTTTTTATTTATTTATTTTTAAGACCCTAAAGTGTCTCTTTCTTTTACATACAGATGTCTAGCTAGGTTGGTGTACACTGAAAAGATAAGATAATTTTGTTAGCAGTGTGACTGTTTAGTCTTTCACCCAACACAGAAGATGTATTGGGAAATAGAGCCTGAAGAAGAATTGGCCAACAGCCTCACAAAGATTACCATTTTTTAAAGCAGACGCATTCCTAAAGCTGTCCACTGCACAACATCTTAGATAAAAATGACTGATGAAGATAAATGAGATTTAAATGCTTGAAATACATTCTGTCTGCACAAGCCAACAAAAAAGGGACAGAGAGAGGGGAGGGAGAATGAGAGAGAGAAAACGTCAGCCATGTTGGTGAAGCTTTATCTAATATCCTTTCATTCTTATGTCAGCTCACGGTTTTAAAAAGGATAGTACATTGCTAAAAAAAAAGCTTGAAGCCGTTAAAGAGACCCTTGAGGGTCAAAGGAAAAAGGGCAAGAACAGGAAAACTCTCTCACCTTGTTTCAAGTCCTTCCACTTTGTAGAATTCCAACAAATCGTCTAGGTCTCCTCTTAAACAAATCCTAAAGGGCAGCCATCTTGCTTCCTTCTGTTCTGTCTATGAAACGGACTACCTCCGCATCAATATTCATGGGCTAGTCTGACGTCTGCTTTCATCATCAGGGGCAGAAGACTTGCATTGCTGCTGGCTCTCGAAGCGCGTCCAGACGCAGCCTGTAAACACACGCTGTCTCTTGTATGTTCTTGTATAAGCAGTGTACAGAGTGAGAGAATCCGGTGTGCAAGTGTGTGCAGATCAGAGGAACCAAGCCTGCTTCGCCGGCAAGCTGAAATAATTGCAAAATCGCTTTCCTGCTGAGTCCTCTCCACACAAAGGGTCTGAGTTTCTTTTCTTCCCCCTCCTTTTTTTGCTCTCTTTCTTTTTTTTTTTTCAGCCGCACACAATAGTGCACACTTTACTGGCTGCCCTGAAGCACTGGACTGGATTGCACAGTCCATGGCTTCACCATCCGCCCTCACTCCAACAGACAGAGAGGAAGGGAAAACCCCTTCACTTGATGACACAAATTATGCTAAATGCAAACAGGAAAAGAGATACAATTATTACAAGACATTAAACCATCATTTCTTACTCACACCGTTTGATCTTACTAACTCTAAAAGTTCTCTGTCTAGTTCCTCACAGATTAGATGGTGAAGTACTACCTCACTACACTTGTTTACACATGCTTGGTCTTATTTTGGCACACAGCGGTTTGGGGGCCGTACACTTAGACCTAAAAAAAAACTCTGGCGCACGAACAAATTCTTGTCTCACAAACAGGATACAGAGTTTATACTGTTAAATCCACGACTACAAGGCATTTTGGTGAGAAAGACATTTTGATATTTGACCTAATTTCTGAATGCAGTTAAAGATTTTCTGTACAGAAGACAGAAGGTTCAAAGCTTCTCATTTAACACTATGGCCCTTGTGTGCAGTCATGTATATGTGAAAGCTAGCACTAACTCATCTCCTCCTCCACCCTCCATTTAGAGCTTTTAAACATCCCTTTTTTTGTCTTGTCTGGATTTTAACAGGTGGTTCTTGTCTGAAAAAAATCTGCCTTTGGCTCCACTCCAGTTTTGAAAGAGAGACCCCACCTCTTTCCTGTGGGCCACAGCCTAGCTGGAGTGACGTTTGTTGACTCAATAGTTTCAGGCAGGGAGCAGAAAAGGAGATTTGTTGTTACACCGCGTGGAGGAAGGGCAGTGGGGGAAGGCACGGAGGCTTGCATGAGTAGTAATCACCAGAACTGGCCATTCCACATAGATCAGGTCAGCAATGGTGCAGCAAGAGAAAAAGCTATATAAATACAGCAGTCAATCTGTGGTGAAAGGAATTTGGTTTGAAAGGAACAGTGTAAAGCTTGCAACAATGGTCATATTCTTAATGATCACATTATTACTGGTTAATACATTGTAACAACTACTGAATAACACAAATGTATGTCATTTTGTACATACAAAATGATTTCTTAGGAATTTGTAACATCTTACCGAAAAATAATTCAACCCTAACCCTAAAAAAACCTAACCCTTATAAATTTTGACCTGTACAAGTCACCACAAAATCTGTACAAACTGTGAAGACTGTGTTAGTACCTTTAACAATAATTTAGACAAATTGGCCTAAACACAACAAAACATAATTTTAGCATTTAAAATGTATGCTCAGTTTCTCTTATTTTAAGGTTGCCAGATATTCTTCCTGTATGATTCTGTTAATACATGATAATTACTGATGTTAACTATGTTGCGCCTCTAAATGACAAAGCAATGCCTCGTTCAATATAAAATCTAATAAAAAAACTGAATAACTTTTGTGAAAGTATGCGCAATTTTGTTAATTTGTAGAGCATTCTGGTCACATGGAAATGTGCATTAGTAGTATACCAAATAAAACTCATGGTATTGGCAAAAATGAACTTTGGTGTATATATGACATGCACGTGTTTGGTGTACACATTATACACAGTTTTGATGTGCATGTGATACGAAATTTGTTGGCAGGCAATAATACACAGTTTTTGTGTACATATGATATGCATCCCTCAGCCCTAATCTTACACATTGTGTGGCATTTGAACACCAAAATCTATATCAAAACCACAACTTTTTGTTTTTATTTGGCATATTTATACACACTTTTATCAGATTGGTTAGTAATTAACACACACTTTAAAGACAGGCCCATAAAAACAAACATCACAAAGTCACTTCTAACACACTTATAGAAAAACCCTGCCATTTCTGTAAACAGTTTGCTGCATTGTTATTTTTGGTTTTCGTGCCTTTGTGTATAAACTTTCTCCTTCTTTTATCGATCCTATAGTTGCAGAGTAACTAATGTCATCATGACACACATACTATGCAAAACCACACAGGTGTTCTGGGCTTGATAGTGATTACACTTTTCTACTCTTATACCAGGATTACATTTCTCAACACAAAATCCCAGATGTCTCTGTGTAGTTTAAAATACCCATGTTGAGCAAACTAAACTAAGCATCCCTCTTGGTACCCAGTGGAGGAACGTTATGGCTTGTAAAAAAGCGTCAGAAACGACAAATCATCCTTTCACATCACTCCTCACCTCTTTGGGGGGAAACCTCTCACCTTGTGTGTAAAAAAGGGGCTGACCCCAAACTACTGGGGACAATGACAGAATGGACACACTTTTAACACCAGTGACCTCACACGTCTGCTTGATTACAGGCATTAAAGGGGGCAACAATTGTGATGCTTCAACTCCAATTAAAAACTTAAGACATGCCAGCCACATGACACCTGACATTTCACGTTGGCTTAAATAACAACACGCCTTACACATTTTAGGATGGTGGCCACTAACTTAAATGATTGTCTGCAATAAATCAACTTCTGTGCAAAAATACATTTGACAATAGGTACCTCCTCTGACAAGAAGTCACTTATGCTCTTATCTTAAGAGCACTCGTTAGTGTAAAACCTTCATTTCCTAATTACTACAAAAACAGCAGGAGGGCGAGAGACCCAAAGTGGCGAGCTCAGAAGAGAGGACTGCAAGTAAAACCACATTACACACAAGAAAATCTGAACTGGTATAGTGAAAATCTTCACAATCTGCTTTGTGTTCCTCTAGTTCTTGGAACTGCATTTCCATTTGTATGTTACTCTATTGTAATTAACCATTTTCATTTATTCAAGACCAAGCAGTTGCTTCAAGTGAAAAGGTCCGAAGCTCTTTTCACGCATTCTGAATACAGGTGCCTGGTTCTCTCTCACTCTGTAGGGATGCAGGATTTTACGAGACTCTATTCACAGAGGCTTATTATTCTCTTAGCACAGACACAGGCCATGGAGGGCCTTGAGGGGATGAGACCATATTGTGGCCACTGCTGGCCCTGTCTGTTCCCGTGAAGTTCCCGTGAGCTTTATGTCACTTCTGCATTCCAAACCAAATAATCATTTGATTCACTTATTAACATGAACAGAGATAGTAGGGATTAGGTATTAGTTGGGTAATATTTATAGGAACACATATTTAATATTAACTACAACTTTTCCTTCAGTACATTCCTAATTAGCTGCTTCTTAATAGTTAGTAAGGTAGTTGTTAAGTTTAGGTATTGGGTAGGATTAGGGATTTAGAATAAGGCATTAATATGTGCTTAATTACTACTAATAAATAGCTAATATTCTACTAATATACATACAAATACGCAACTAGTTAAGAGACCCTAAAGTAAAGTGTTACTTTTGTTATTTGATTGATGCGGATATATCTTTACTGGCACACTAAAGCTAAAGATATAAATTACAGTGTTGTTTAGAGTCTTGTTAAATCTTAACAGTAATTATTACTCAATATTAATTAATGCATTAAATACCATTAAATAACAATTACCAATGAATTTGTTACAGTATGTATTCATTTCTGATCATGTTACTTCATGTTAGGTCAGCACTTTTAAATAATAATAACAGATACAACTTTTAGCTACAATAATGTATTAGTAAATAAAGAAATTGACGACTAAGATGAATAAATGCTTTTGACTTATGTTTTCATTGTTACCCAGTGTTTTGTGAATCATCACAATTTGCACATTACTGTGTTCCTAGGCATTAAAATTAAAACATTATTCATTTGCGATGTCACATAATCTTATGTGAAAATATTTAAAAATAAAATAAGTTAGCTTGATATTACAGGATTTTTTATTTGTTTGCTTGTTTTTTGCTCAGATTTTATACATATTTTATATATTTTGTGCTGCAATTTTATACAAAATTATATTACACATTAATTTAGTATGTTTGTTTAATTGTATGTTTATTGTAGTGCCAACAAACAGAATGTCAGAATATAAAGTATTTTAATTAGATATTTTATTAGATATTTTTATAAATTTCAACTTAATTCACTAAAATACAAACATTTGCTTCACTACAATAAATGCTTTTACTCCTTTCATTTTTAAGTTTAAATATGCCTATTGGTTTCAGCACCACTAAAAACACCACATACTGTATCAACTATCCAATTTTCTTAGGAAGAGTTAATTTCAATGAACAATTCATTAATTGTTAGTTAACTTGATTTAGGTTTTGCATATCTGAAGAATGAAGAACTTATCTGTTTTAAGGTTATCTTTCATGAAAGACAGTTCACCATCATTCTGTAAATATATAGCCAGATGAACATCTGTTTCACATCCAATAAATTGGTTTAACTCAAGGTATGGCATTTTAAAGTTGATGGAAGAAGTGCGCCCCACCTGTTGGCTAACTACAGTCACTGCAGCAAGCTACAACAATCAGAGTTATCAAAGCAAAGTCATAAGCATTCATATATGAATTTAAAATTTTTACATTTGTCAAAATATTTATACAAATAAAAATATTATTTAATATTTGCCAAAATAATAGGTACGCAGAAAAGACAAAATTAAAAAAAATGTATAGCATGTTCTTTTTAGAGCTTGTTTGGAACAATACAATTTGTGAAAAACATTTTTTAACTGCCTTTGTTTTTTTTATTTTGTGCTATTCTTGGGTCTTATAATATAACTTATAATGTTATCATGATTTTTGTTACATTAAAAAAAAATCATAATTTAGACATAATAGACTATATTTTCATCCCTGTTTTTAACCCCTCTCATCAGAACACTGTTTGAATAGTGTAATGCGAAGCCAGCAGAGGAAGCCCTCACCCGAGTACTTGCTTGACTCCACTCCCTCTGCATCCACTTCCTGTTAGGCTTGTATAATGCCGGCTGTCTAAATGCAGTACTTTGCGAAGTATTGCCAGTCTCACTGCCTTACCAAGCGTTTCTCTCATTGTTATTGCCATTGACTATGATTCCACAGATTTCCCTTCTAACCTGGTATGTTGATCGGACTGATGTTTATGTCTCTGTTTGGACCTCCTGCCTGCCTTATTGTTTATTCCTCTTTGATTGACCTCTTGTATGATGCCAGCTCGGATTGCCTTTTACCTGTCTCTGCCTTTTGCTTTTAATAAACTTCTGCAAATGGATTTACATTCTGTGTCAGCGTTTTCCTTACAAATTGGAATGGCAGATGTAGACTGGGAATTAAATGGCACTCATTGATATAAGATATAACATTTGTTTGTAAATTAATCTGCAGTAAAATAAGTGAATTAATAAATGAAGGAAAGTATGGAAACTCATACGAATACGTAGGAATTGGTCGTGGGACTGTGTTGTTATGTCCAGTGTTTCTACATTTTTCATGTGCATATTATTATGGGATTTTTTCATCAACATTAACATTTATTCATTTAGCAGACACTTTTATTATTTAATGTTGTAGACCATGAAATAGCAACTGATTTACACTTGAGATGCAAGAAGTACTGTAGTAGAAGTAAATCCTTATTAACTGTGGCAATGCCTACAAGATCAGGAAAAAAAACCTACCTTCAAAGCTACAGTACTGTTCAAAGTCTTAGACACTTGTGTAAAAATGCTGTAAAATGACGTTGCTTTTAAAAATAATTATTTAAAAATAAATAGATTTCATTTATCAATTAACTTCTATTAACTAAATCTAATAAATATTTGGCATTACAGCTTTTGGTAAAACAGCTTCTTGCCCATAGTTTTTCAGGATTTAGTCTGTCTCAGTTTGTTCTGTTACTTCATGTCTGTAACAAAGGCGGCATGAGCGTTTGGATCCATGTGCAAAAAATCTTTATTCCAAGAAAACATGCAAACAAGAACAGAGGAGGCTCGACAGAATGGTGTCAATAACAACAGGTGAGAAGGTCGAGGCAGGCCGCAAACAATCAAACAATGGCAAAAACGGGAAGAGGTCAAAAATACAAAACAATGGGGAATTACGGGAATAAACGCCCAAAGGATAGTAAGGGCAAGACAATGCTTTTGCTTTGACTGAGCGTGAATGAATAGATAAATAGAGTGAATGGGTGTGGAGTGAAACAGCTGACAGTGATGATTACAGAGTGTGAACAGGTGAGGGCATGCAATGCATGGTGGGATATGACGTCCATGAGGGAATGAGGGAGGTGTGGTGGATGGGGATGCCCTCTATTGGAGCTTGAGTGTTTACAAGACATAGCCCCCCCTCTAAATGGTGTAGCAGGCCTGGGAACAGAAGACTCGGAAACCAGAACCGTCAACTGTCCTCCTGGCCGTGAGTCTGAAAACGGAACCAATAACGGCTCTCCTGGCCGTGACTCAGGAACTGGATCGGACAATAGCTGTACAGGCCATGACTCTGAAAGTGGACCTGGCAACTGTGGACCGGAATCCACAGGGATCTGGAACGGCTCTTCTGGCCGAAACTCTGCAACCAGACTTGAAAACAGCAGACTGGAATCCGTTTGGAACTGGATCGAGCCTTCAATGTCCTCCATGGATATGGCAGGGTTAGGCAAGGGTTCAATGGCCCGAGTGGATTGTCCTAGAGGTTGTGCAGCCACCAGCGGAATCTCTGGAGAATCCACAACTAAAGTCAACATCTCCGGAGATCGTGCAGCCACTGGGAGAACCTCTGTGACAGGAACTGCAGCCTCAACCAACACCTTGGGGCTTTGTGCAGCCACCGGCGGAACCACCAGAGGGGCTTTGGCTTTCACCAAAACCACCAACACAATCACTGCACTCACCGGCAGAACATCCTGAGGGTCGACGGCCTTCGGGTGTAACAGGCCTCTTGTGCATTGGTTCAGGAACAGCGGCCATTTTGTGCAATAGTTCCCGGGAGGCAGCCATCTTGTCTGCTGGCTCTGGCTGAGGCAGGCGGACATTTGGTCTGCTGCCTCTGGCTGTGGTACAGGGTGACAATTGCTGGACATTGGTCTCGTTGCCATAGGAGACCTCCTCCTTCACCTCTCCTACAGTGCAGGTTGGTCCACAATGCCATAGCACAAAATCCATCAACTCGGCTAGTGATCACTAAGGAATGTCCCGGGGCAGATAGTAGAGTATCTCAGAATCTAGTCCGAGCAGGAAACTAAACATCTTCTGGAACTAAATGACTGTAGGCCAGAAACTCCTCTACATAATCCTCAAAGTCTCTACCCCGTTGTAATATGGTACATAGTAGAGACAGTGGACTAGGGGTGGCACGGTCCACAAAACCCATGTTTCGGTTTGTATCACGGTTTTAGGGTCACAGTGTTCGGTTTTGTACGGTTCTTGTTATTTTTTCTTTTATTCTTTAACACTCCAGAAATGTATTTTAGCATATGATATATAGCTTAATTATCCACAATTTAGGATACTGTATTAAAAAAGTTTTATCATGTAATCATGCATAAACTGAATTTGACTTGACTTAAATCACATTATTGGGACCATCTCTGAGGAAAGCTAGGTGAGATTTTGATACAGCAAGAGAAAAGACATTGATGATTTCAACATGCTTTTCATTTATTTGGCAAAAAAAAGAGAATGTGTATTGCCATCAACATGAATGTATCTGCCTTTTTAGCACACAAAGATTGCAATATTACAGAATATCTTGCATTTATCAAACTGCCAACTTCAGTGTAACTCTTACAAAATGGTATCCTTTAAAAGAAAAAGAGCAGAACTCTTAAAGCTCAGACTTGTTGGTGGGAGGGAATATTATACCGTGGCTCAAGTACTTTCATCAGCTGACGAAATCCATCACCTTCAATCATGCTGTACGGCTGTCACACTCAACCAAGGACGCGGGCAACAAGTGAAGTAAATTCAAAAGAGATTTAAACAGAAGGTTCAAACTCAAAAGTCCAACACAAATCAGAAGCTTGTAAGTTCCTTTAAGATTGAGACAACATAGTTCCATGAAGAGAGATCTCCTGATCGTGAAAATCCACTGTGTTTCTGCACACAGGTAGTGATCATATAACATTTCAATAGGGTTGTCTCACATAGCTTTTGATGATCTCTAGATCGTAGGACCTGTCTACAACGCTGGCGCATCCTCCAACTCCGGGCAGCCTTCCTTTTCTCTCCCACTTGCCATTTCTACACATTGCCATTTCGTAGACACCTCAATTCTTTCGTGCAAAAGGGAAACACACTGACGTCACATACAGGGCACGTTGCTGTTTTGGCAGACTGCCTTGAAAATAAGCTGTTTTTAGATTAACAAGAAATGTTTGAGTTCTGAAACTTACAGGGATGTTTTATAATACATTGACTTATTATGTTTTGAGAGATCAAGAACATTTTGGTTTATCAGTTCAAAAGAACAGAAGTTTGCAGTCAGTCACAGACTCAGGACTTGCAGGACATTTCAGAATGTTGATGCTGCAACACATCATGTTTCAAATTTTAAGAGATTGAGGCAAAGGAATTCCTTGCCTTGATGCCTTGTATGTTTATGAACTATCACACTGTATTGGCAGATTGTGTTTACAAAGGATACACTGCCTATCAAATCAGCAGGGACTGATTTTTTTTTAGACCCTCAAGATTGCCATGTGATCTTGAGAACGGACATGTCAATAGTCACATACTTAAACGGCCAAATGGAATGCACTCACATTTGTTGTGTTTAAAGAGGCACATTCTACTTTGGGCACAAACAAGTTTTGTCAAGTAGATTTAGAGCTGTTTGCTTCCAGTGAAATAGCCCAATGCCTGCTTAATCTCATTGATTATCTGCCTGAACCTGTTACGACTCTGCCTGCCTCTGATTACGATTCCACGGATTGCCCTTTTAACTTGGTATGTTTATCGGACTGATGTGTATGTCTCTGTTTGGACCCACTGCCTGCCTTATTGTTTATGCCTCTTGGATTGCCCTTTTGTATGATGCTAGATCAGACTGCCTTCCTGATATTGACCCATTGCCTGAACTGTTTAACCTGTCTCTGCCTTTCACTTTTAATAAACTTCTGCAAATGGATTCACATTCTGTGTCAGTGTTCTGTGGATTATTTCATTCAACAGATCCAAGAGGTGTTCGAGTACCCCACAGGAGGCCGGGATGTGTCGATTCAACTAATCCTCTTAACTCAAGCCAATAGGACTTGAGTTAATTATGCTAATTATGCTATCGAGTTCTGAACGTTGGCGGCTCAAAGTGGATGGATTGATGTAGCTCTTAAGGCAATGTTTCGCAACAGTCTGTCAATGGAACTCCAAACTGAGTTGGCTTGTAAGGGGGAGGACTTTTTTTTTCTGACTTCATCACATTGACAATCAAAATCTCAAAAGACAAGTTCCTAAGCACAAGACGTTCATCGAGGGATGGTCACCACATTACCTACAGAGATTCATGATGAAGTCGAACCCATGCAAGTCAGTTCGTCACGTATCTCGGAGAGGGAGAGAGAACGGCGTCACAATCATCAGCTTTCCTTTTATTGCAAGGTAGATTTGCATAATTTTTACCTTCTTCAAAATAAAGGCTTTCAACTATCTGTGACCCGGAAGGTTGATACTGCACTTTATGATTTAACAGCGATGATCGATTCTGGAGCTGCACTAAATATCATTGTCACCAAGTCATCCAAAAATTTGAAATACTGACTCATCCATGTACACCTGATAAACTCTCCCAAACACAAAATGATCCTTGGACATCCATGCATATCCATACATGATCCCGACATCTCATGGTTCCATGGTGAGCTCACTAAATG
>JAUMHI010000033.1:2927010-2958644 GCA_032359435.1 Enteromius unitaeniatus | reverse complement strand
CCATTTCAGCTATATGCCAGGCTATAATATATATGTCATGTTATAATATCCATATTGTTTGTATTTCGCTATAAAACCGCCAGATTTTAAAAGCAGAGGATATCTCTGGGTGCTCTTTAATCTTTAAAGATGCTATTCTCTAAATATTATGACTTTAATCTCGTAGTTTTTTTTTTCTTTTTGGTGGCACTAAAACGCAGTCGTAAATTTCAGTTTCAAACATGTTACATGTTTTTTCCTTGACATGATATTTTATTTATATTGTTATATTTTTTATATATATAAAATACAAAAATATAAATAAAATTATATTATATTTTTTAACATATATATATGTATATATATATATATATATCGTGTGTGAATCATCGTAATTATTCGTAATTATGCAAGATACTTTTCCCACGTGAGTCAGCTGTGCTCTTTAACCAATCAGGTGTGACCTCACCATTTCAACCAATCATAACCGCCAGGAGCGCAGCCTATATCCTGTTTACATGAAAAAACCTGCTCTCAAGTAGGTTCAAGCTTGCGGACCTGTTGCTATGACAGCCCCAGATGAGCTTCAAAGAACCCAACGATCCAAGATCAGGACAAATCCACAACAATCAAAACCAGCTAACTGAGTTAGCGAGGTACGAAGAACGGACCCCTAGTCTGGGCAACTATAAGTTAGCCAGAAGTAATCTGTTTTATTTTTCCATTTACCTTAGACTAATAGACACTTTTATGTAACTGAATTTAAAAAATCTTGCTTACATTTAAGACTATAGTCTTAACGTTTTATGCAATCAGTCCCTGTGGCCTGTACCTTAACGGTGGATAAACAAACTCAGGGTTACAGAATTAGTTTTGAGTTGACAAAACCAAACCACTCCCGTCTGGATTTGTTGGTACCATGAAGCTGGTCATCAATTTTCTCTGTAAATTCAGGCTTGAGTTAATGTTGTGACAGCAGCAATGAGCAGCCAATCACATTCCTTGAAACTGTGATTCACTTCTGGTGAGAGAGTCAGTGCAATTCATATGAAAGATTAAAAGATTGAACAATATGACGAATTTAATTTTAGATTAATACATTTAAAGAAATTTAAAGAAAACTCAACTTGTAAAGTTACTTAACTTGACAATATTATTTATTATTTAGTATATAATTTGTATTTTTATCTAGTATAACACTAAAACACTATATAGGTAAAACATTTAAAAATCTATACTCATATGTAGTCATGTTTACAGCTATTGATTCTAAAACTTGTTTATACTGCATATTATTTATGTTCATATTAATTTAAAATTAAAGCTTTAATACTATTAAATTAAGCTGGCTTGTGTAAAGGATTAAATAGATAATAATTATATAAATGCTACAAAGTAATTATAAAAATAATCATCTCTTAAAATCAGATGATTTTATCTTCAAAAAATGTTTAACTATGTAACGTCCTTTAATTTGGAGTAAGAGAAGCTGGGGGAGTGGCTTTATTGCATCAGACATGTGTCACCTTGCTGGAAACTGATTGGTCAAATTTAGTTCTGAGATCTCTAACCCATAACATAACCTGCCCTGGAGCAGGTTAGCTGTGTAGCATAAGTTACTATGGTGATGAACACTGCTAAAAGCCAAACCAATTTCATGGTACCTAAAATCTAAAATTGGTGCAAACTAAACTGAAACTTATCTGGCTAACCAGCAAAACCAGCTTCATGGTACAGGCCCCTGGTCTATTAGTTACATTTCTTTTGTTATTGTTAGTTTTTATGTAGGCTTCTTCTGTTGTGACATAAAATAAGATATTCTTAAAATATTTCTGTGTTTTTTCTGTGTAGTGGAAGTCAGTGGTTCAGTATCATCTTCCATGTGATCTGTAAAATGTTTATTTCGTATTTTACAGCTTTAAATAATTGAGCGTGAATACTAACTGAACTTGCTGCCCCCTGCCCTCCAATATACCACTTTTCTTAAAGTACCCAAACGTTGTTGTTTCATATAAATTAAATTATATTTGTAAATAATTATTGACTAAAAACAAACAAACAAAACAGTAAAGCACATTACCGGGAAAAAAATAATCATTTAGTTTTTACCTGCTTACTTGTCTAACGAGCTGCCTTTCTGAAAGCAGGGCTATGAGCCAAAGTGTCTAGATTTAGAGGCAAAGCCGATATGAAAATATATTGTGTAACTGTAACTATTGTGTAAATACACCTAATATTGTAATTAATTAGCCTACTTATACGTAATCTGTGAGACTGTAATGTAAAGAGTTACCAAACAACGAGAGAAAGCACGCGCTGTTTCCCGGTGGAGATTGATGAGCATCCCCCTCCCCAGAGCTCCTGGTGTTTCTATAGTAATTTCCAGCCAATGATCAGTTGGTGTCCACATCCCCATCCTCCTCACCTCAGCACCAATCAGCCACACACAGCGACAGGAGACACCTCACCTCCAGTCATCGCTCCACGGACAACAGGCTCAACCCGGACGCCATCACAAACATATACCTTTTCTTCTACTTTTCTTCGCATGCGGAATGGCGTTTCGCGCGTAAAGATGGTGTTTTTGTGGTGATCACTCGGCGTGTGTTTATTGTGCATTCATCGCAGTAATGTGCTGCTCTAGTGTCTGGATTGTCTGGTAGGTGATGCTCTTTCATTTTTTTCTCGCTTAGTGATAGTGGCGCATGCTTTCTGAATGTCCACTGTTTTATTATTTATTTCGGGTGGTTTAGAAGGCGCCAGAGTGATTAAATTCCATTATGCAATTTGATCTAAATGTCTCGGGCTGTAATCGACGGCACACTTCTCTCGACCTCTTTCAGTATCCTCTGAGTATCGGATATTGCTTATTCTCTGAACTTTGTTTACAGCTTGAAAATCAGCGGTTTAAAAGCACCTTCTACTCGTAATATCGAGCGATGATAATAATACTAAATTAATGATTTGCATCATC
This sequence comes from Enteromius unitaeniatus, assembly GCA_032359435.1. NCBI lineage: Eukaryota > Metazoa > Chordata > Actinopteri > Cypriniformes > Cyprinidae > Enteromius > Enteromius unitaeniatus. The sequence continues at coordinate 2,955,691 of JAUMHI010000033.1, read as the reverse complement.
AGTCCATTGCGCATTACTTCTTAGAATAGAAAACTTCTTATGCTTATGTGTGTTAAGTCATCTTTCTTTACTCAGTTTTGTTCTGTTTGCCTTTAATTAGTAAGTTATAAAGCAGCATGAGCCTTTTTAAGAAACTTAATAAAAACATTACTGGCTTCATGTGAGGTCTCAGATGATTAATGACGGGCTATTAGATATGAATGATTATCTAGTATTTGTCTCTCAGGTGGAAATGTACAATTAAATTTAGAAACAGATGTTAACAGAGCTTTGAATTGCTGTAGTCCTCGTGCAGTGTACCGCAGACAGTCAGTGAGAGAGTCTAGTGAAAGGTAATGCAAGTAGAGGAAGATGTGTCTAATAGGCATTTATCTGTGGCAACAAAACCCAGCCAGACTGGGAGATCGGAAATGGATCCCCCCCACGCACTACAGTTGTCAAGGTCTGGGACTTGGTTGAAGTGGGCCAAAGTATCCTTGAATCACTGGGTGATCTTGACAATGTGCTTTATTTTTTTTTTGACATTTTTCAGTAGCAACTTTGTGCTTGATGCATGATCACATTTATTTATTTATTTTATTGACACTTCTAAAGTTTGAGGCGGCTTCAGTGTGAGATTACAAAAACCTTTACGTTAAATGTGCACGAATGTTTTGTTTCTGTTATGATGCTACTTTTTATTTTCCAAGTATTGTTACCATAATATAAATAATAATAAAAAATAATTAATTTCATTTTACTTTTTTTTTCTGGGAAGTCAGTGTGCTGATAATATTGGTGGTGCAATTTTATGACTTTCACGTATGATTGTGCCTATTTCCTTTGGTTATGCCACATAAACGTGTCATAGCTTCAATGGTAAGTCACAAGATTAGAATCTCAATTTTTTGACTAAAGCAATCAGGAGAGAGAGAGGGGGGAAAAAAGAAATTGACAATTTTAACCTTTCACTAGAGTCGAGTAACTTTAAAGTGTCAGATGATGCACAGGAAATGTTTGTCACTTGTATCCGTAATTGTTGTTCTCTTGTTTTAGTGGAGAGGATAAACCAGGATGGTAACGTGTTGTGTCTAACAAGCTTCACCTTGACAAAAAACAACTGCCACCCTCCCCTGATTTTTTTCTCGTGAGTACTTGAAACTTAGAAGTCATGTCTAATCTTAGCAATGCACTTTGCATTGAAAGCGGCCAGAGCACCGACGTGTCACTCTTGCAAAAGGATAATCTTCAGGACGGTGGATTAAGCCAGCTGTTGGATTACAATGCCGAAATGGAAAGGTACAGGTCGTTTGCAAACTTTTACAAAACCAATGGGGCATTTTCACAGACCGCTAAGATTGCCCGCATAACGACACCAATTTTTCCCAGTGCCAGAATCGGTGTGTCCCCTTGGAACTGTGATAACAGCATGCTCTGGGGAAGGAAATCAGCAGCAATAAACCCTAATAGGACCAGCATGCATAGAAACGACTCCCAAAGGCCGGGGAAACCTGGCGTGCCGCCAGAGACGCTGCAAATGGCAAATAATAATTTCCTCTCTAGCTTATCCCCTGAACACTGCAGACCTTTAGCAGGAGAATGCATGAACAAGCTGAAATGCGGTGCTGCTGAAGCAGAGATAATGAATCTCCCGGAACGTGTTGGAACTTTTTCCGCTATTCCGGCTTTAGGGGGCATCTCATTACCTCCCGGGGTCATCGTCATGACAGCCCTTCACTCCCCCGCAGCCTCAGCAGCCGTTACAGACAGTGCGTTTCAAATTGCCAATCTGGCAGACTGCCCACAGAATAATTCCTCCGCATCCAGCGGAAACCCAGCAAAAAAGAAAAGGAAAAGGTGTGGGGTCTGCGCGCCCTGCAGGAGGCTAATCAACTGTGGAGTGTGCAGCAGTTGTCGGAACCGTAAGACGGGCCACCAGATCTGCAAGTTTCGGAAATGTGAGGAGCTAAAAAAGAAGCCAGGCTCATCACTAGAGGTGAGACGACGGCTCAGACACCACACTCCCCCTCCCTCTCTCCCTCCGTGCACTCAAAAGCATTAACCTTTCCTTCTAGTCACGTTTCTAAACCCTTGAAAATTGTTTCCATGCCCACCCATGCCTGAACATCCCCCCAGCTTCTCAAATCTGCCTACCCGCCTAGCCTAATTGGCAGTAATTAGGGGTGTTTGTGCGGAGCGCAAGCTGAGCTTGGCTCAGACACCCCTAATTGCTGCCAGTCAGGCTGGGGCTGGAACGCATCCGAACAACCCAGGGCTTGGCTCTGCTCCAAGCTGAGCTGGGAAATGGTTTTCAGCAGAGAGCCATCCTTCTCTGCACTTGGTCATTTTAACCAATTATAGAAACTGTCTCCTGACGAGGCTAGTCGATCTCTCCCACAATGGGTGCAATAGGAAAATTCCTGCTGCTCTTCTTCTATCACACTTGGAGCGTGGAACGTCTAGATTCTCATCCTAAAAGCCTTACACACTAAAAGCAAATAGGCAAAACAATTCAAAGCATTTGTATTATTTTTGAATATCTGAACAGCATAAATAAAACACAATAATGTGTCTCAAAAATTCCAAATTGGAAGTGTTTTGGAAATGGATGAGTTTGTGAGTGCTTGAAGGAGAGTGGACAAATATAGTATATATTTCTAGAAATAGAGAATTTAGGTCTGCTAGTAAAGGCTCTGTTGACACATGGTGTGAACATCCGTCTTGGGTGGCGTGATGTGAACAGCACAATGTACAAGTGTAAACAGGTTACAATGCATGCAAATTATTTTACAAATTCCACAAAAGAACAATGAAAAGCACTTTGCAGCGTAAATGCTAATGTGTCCTAATGCAGCTCAAACAACATTCAATGACTACCTACTCATCTAATATGTAATCAATGCACCAAAACAAAGGTTTGAAAATTGCACATTGACTATGTCTTACATCAGCATGCACTGACCTTCCTTTCAATGAACTGCAATCATAATCAGTGGTTACAGGAGATGCATATAAGAAGAATGTTAATACCAGTTGTAAATAGGGCCTAAAACATAATTTCACAATGAGTACACCTGCTGATTGAGTGCATTGAGATATATTTAAATACTTGTTAACACTGTTTTCTAAAATCTGTTGACTTGTGTGCAGGTTAAGGTTGAGTGTGACTGTTGTTTGCAACAGTCAATGTGCAATGTGCTTGGTATTGTAGCAACTAGGATAAAGTCGTTTATGTTGTTCTACTTCCTTCTCATTACTTTATCAGGAATGTACAGGCAGAGGTTCTGAACACTGACATGGAATTGTTGATGTGATTGTCATGTGTGATAGGTGGGGTGTGGAAAAAAAAACAAAAAACTTGAAGTATCCCAGTATACATGGATATAATCTATTATAGATTGATTTCTCATGATAGCTTAAGCAATTATATAATTTGTCGCACTTACAGAACCTTCAGAGCCTATCAAAATCCCATCAGTTTGGGTGACCAGTGGCAGATAAGGGAAGTTTTCTGGGTTTTGTGATATTCCATTTGTTGCTGTTTATGAAGCAGACACCTCCCCTTCATTTCATCACCTTTGGAACTTTTTAAACTATGCATTAATTTATTAATTTAATAAATCTTAATTTTGAGATTGTGGAATACACTTTATAGAATGTTGTTTCGAAATCTTTATCATAAACTCCATTGGTAAAAGTTTGCAATAATATTTTTCAATATTCTCTTGGAACTCTACTTTGTGTGTGTGAAAATAGGGTGATCTGAATTTGCTGGAAGACTGATTAGCATCCTCAGCCCACACACAGCTTTTATTAACTTATATTGAGCCAACATGTAATGACCAGTATAGAAGAACCATGTGCCTTTACACAAGCATCTGCGGACACATACAGACTAAAACATACACTTTTCAGTTTATTATTGACTTCTTCCAACTATATGTCAGGAAACACAACACTCAAACACACACCGATTCTCACACACAGACAAACACACATGTACGTAGACCCAGCTGATTGCACCTTTTGCTGCTAACAAATGATAAACTCCCAGTAAGCAGCTGGATGTTGCTGTCAGTGTTTTGCACCTGGGAATCACCCTGAACTAATTATATCTTAAGCGGCAGTGGAAAATGCAAATTAGAATTTTACTTACACCCCTGAAATCGGAGAGCCAATTTAATCTAATACCGCCTTTAATTTAGCGCGCTAATGCAAGACCCCGGAGGATTACCCTGTGTCACTGCTCTGCTGTTTCCTCTCTCTCTCTCTTTCTCTCTCAGACACCAGAATGGATTAGTCTAGCAGAGTCATCTTATCTTTCCTAACGTTTTCTGAGCTTGCTTTGGGTCCAGTAATGCTCCAGGTTAGTCAGACAGTTTGAGCTTGGGTTCTTTTTTAGAAGTTTTTTTAAGATGTTGATCAAAGGCGGTGTGCATACATAAGCCAGGATCTATATTGGAAAGTGGTTGTTTTTTTGGTGTGAAATGAATAATTTTTTATGATAATGAACAAAGATATATTTAATGATTTGAAGTATTTAATGAATGAAGTACCCCCAGCTTAAATGCTGCATAAATTATTGAAATTTTGCTTGAGGAAATTAAGTGTAAGACAAAGTATTTTGTTTGTTCAGTGAATAGGGCTGTTTTAGGCTGCAGGATAAATTAAAATAGTACACTTAAAACATATCATGTCACATAATTTATTCACAAACTTCATTCAAAACAATATAAACAGTATTTACAGTAAATGACAAGATCCTAATATACAAATTATTGTTAAAAAAAAGTCTATATGACTTATACTATAGGTGTTCTGAACCAGCATCATACTGTAGCTTTGTATGAGTAACAGAATAATATTTAAAGGAATCATTCATTATAAAAAAATTTTTTTTTTAATGAATTTCCCTGTAAACCAGTATGACTTTCTTCTTTGCAACATAATAGAAGGTATTTTGTAATGACTTCGCAAATGTTACTTTCTGTTTGTAAGTCAATGGTCAACAAAAGTTGTTAACAACATTCCACAAAATATCCACAGGTAAATAATTACAGAATTTTCATTTTTGGGTTAATCACTTTATTGTATTATTGCATGAATATTTTTTCCCTCCTCCACAGTTTGCAAATTTTATTAATGCTTACAAATTTGAATGTTAAAAAAGAGGCCATTGCTCTTCACAAAGTGCTGCAATTTGTTGCTAAATTTATTGTTTTTTCTTGTGCTACCAATTAAGACTGAAATGTAATCAGACATGCCTGCCCTGTGGCCTTACCCATGACGCCTGCTGTCTCCTATGACCTGGCTTGATTTAACATCTCCAGTTCAGTGGCGAAAGCAACTCATTATCTGTGGCCATGTTCTAGGATGGAGAGGGGAGGCGGATCAGTGGAGGATGGTCAGGGTGAAAGTGTAGGTGCTGCAAACGTTAATGTGTGGCACTTTAAATTTTAAACAGGTGACTGTAAATAATTGATGGCTAGCTCTGGATGAGAAGTTAAATGGTTCCCCATCATTGCAGTGACCTGTTTGAAAATACGTGAAGAAAGTCAACGCAGAAGGGGTCTTTTCATTAAGGCTGTAAAGAATATTTGCAGATTTAGTTAAAGGTGCATAAAAATAAAGAAAGAATGAAAGAAAGAAATTAATCGTAATTTAAAAAAGAGTGCTTATTGTGGAAATAATATTCTTTAAAAGAATGTGCAAAATGTTTTCAGACACTTAAATGCATCTTAATTGCAATATATGTAAAATAATATACATATATGTGTGTGTGTATATATATATGTATATATATATATATATATATATATATATATATATATATTGTTATTTAAATGTACATTAGATGAAATTAGCTTTTAAGAGTGTTTTACGCAGGACGTAAGTACATATTTATATATCATTTAAAAATTACTTCTGCTGTCTTATATATAAAGCGTACTACAGAATTTACTTTTAATTATGTTTATCTAGCCTATATGTAATAACAATAGTCTAACTAAAAAAAAAACAAGGACATATTTGCGTTTAAAAAAAAAAAAATAATGTTGAATAACATGCAACATAAAAAAAATAATGTTGAATAACATGCTACTGTTAAAAACGTGTTGTAGTATGTTAGTAAAAGGATTATTAAAACAGTGATTTAAAATTCAATTTAAAGTCAAAATATTATTAATCTTTTATTGTTGCTACCAAGCTGATATGACCACCCAGATATTACTTTATATTTATTTACATGACACATGTATTATAGGACGTTGTTTTTGCATAATAAATTAATTACGAGTTACAAGTACAAATATAAATGTTAATTTTTTTTATTTTATTTTATTCTTACAACCCTTGTCTTTGCTTCATGATGAATCTACACAAATAGGTCTCACTATAAAGTCCAAGTCATTCACGTTATTTTGAACACACAATGTCCAGCACAATAAAGCATGGAAGACATCTCTATAGATTAGTTTAAGGAATATAACATATTTACACTAAAAGCTACTAAACATCTTTTTTGTGTTGGGACAGTTTTTGCTGTTTCTTATTTGCCCCAGTGATCTATATACTGACATTTACTGCTTTGGATGCATGGAGTCTGTTCATTAACCATTACTACTTCACACCAGGCTGTTTGTTGATGCTTTGTCTGATGATTTGTCTGAAAAAAAATTTAATTCTCTCTTTGTGTTGTGATGATACAAAGAAAGCATGGTAAGAAAGTTTTTACCTCATTTCTGAGTGTCTGTTAATACAGTATGAGGTTTTAGCTGATTGCACATGCTGATGCCACATTGCAAAATGTCATTGAATGGTCCAATGTTGTTATAAAGGAGGCTATAGCATACTTAATGTTTCTGTTACTCTTTTGTTTTTTGCTTGAACTGTATATGTTTTGTAGTCCAATGCTTCTTGCTGCTGGTTTTTTGAGACACATTTTCTTCTCCTCAGACCATAAAATAAATCCTTGTCAATTTTGTAATGAGTTACGGCTTCTTAGCACATCATTGTCTCTGTTTTTTTTCCTTGTGTTTTAAAACACACATCAATTAAATTGACATTCTTGGATTCAATCCCAAGAAATTCTCGTACTCTGTTAGTGGATCATACTGCAGCGTATGACTGCCTCAACATCTTTCCCATTTTTCAGTGTATGGTTCACCACTGTGTTGCTATGTCTTTGACAGACACATTTTGTGGTGTGATAGCTGTAGCTGTCTTGTCTTCTTGCTCAACACTTGAAATCCTGCCATTTTTTGATTGGGGAAAAAGTACTGCTACATACAATCACTGAACACTTTTTTATTGGGTACGACTGCTATACTGCTCGGTAATGCAGATATCTAATTGGTCAGTCACATGGCAGCAACTTTAGACATGCAGACATGGTATAGACTATCTTAAGTACAAGTTCTTGAAGTTCAAACCGAGCATCAGAACTGTGAAGAGAGGACTTTGTTGCATGTTTGTTGGTGCTGCTAAGAACATTACAGTACCAATTTTACAAACTGAGCATTGCATTTAAGCATGTTAAGACCACATTGTAACCATCTTGTGATGGCTGCTTCTAGCAAAGCTTAAACTATCTCAAAATGTTTACTATACCCACATGGCCTCCACAATCACCAGATCTCAATTTAACAGAGCATCATTGGGATGTGGTGGAATGGGATATTCACATGATGGATGTGCAGCCAACAAATCTGCATCAGTGGCATGATGCTATCAGGACAGTATGGTCCAAAATCTCTTGAGGAATGTTTCCAGCACCTTGTTAAATCTATGCTACAAAGAATGCAAAGAAGTCATTTCTGAAGGCATAAGGGAGATCAACCCATTACACAGTACAACTAAGTGGCCAATGAGTGTATTATTGTAATACTGTATTTTTCTACCCGGTCTCATGGCATAAACAAACCTAGCATGCTTTTTTAGGGAGACACGAAATACGAACCAATAAGTACATCAGTGCAGTTTCCAAAAGAAATGAAGACTAGATGCAGTGAAACTCTGACACATTTTATTAATTTTCACACAAATATACAGAGTTTTGATTAAAAAAGCATAATTTTCACACAATTACTAGAAATATATCATGTTATGACTTCATAAAAATTTACATTGACCATAAAACATAAAAAAAGTATTTGTGCATGTTCACATTTATACTTTGCTTGTACCCAGCTTCTCTTTTTGTAGTTTTATTTTTGCTGTTTCTTTTAATCACAAATCATAAGGAACAGCATCACAGTGTGCACCTGGTGTTACATTTTTTTTTATTTCTAAATATGTAACTATTTTTGCTTAAAATTATGGATTATCTTTATTAGCCAAATTTGGTACCTTAGAATATTTCTTAATCTTACTGAATCTTAATGATGATTGAAGAGTACTTTATGTACTGAAATAAAAACTGAAATACTGATCAATTTTTCTACTTAGAAAATAGAACAGACCTGAGTCCTGAAGATGGCTAAAATAACTGGAATTGCAGACAGACAGACTGAGGCCTTCACAGTCAGTGGGAGGTTCAGTTTAATTACCTTAAAATATTAGTGCTCCCTGAGAAGCTGTCCACGCTCCCACACATATGCTGGTGAATCTGTTTAGAGAGGAAGGCTGGTCAACTCCTGTTTTGCATTTTGATTTAACATTTCAGAGAACAGGCAATCTGTTCAGATCGCTTAGCCCTCGCACCGATACACCCACATGGCTCATCGCTATGCTGCACTCACTCACTCTCCTGTGCCGACGCCAGTGACTGACGTCCCGCTGCCATTCTTTAAAGGCCTGCGGGCCGCCACAGGGAGGGAAGCTTTCCACAAAATGTCCCCTGAGAGCCCTTAGAAAGCACCCTGCTGCCACTGTCTTCCTCTCACTCTTTCACCATCCGCTCTTGTACCTTTTCTACTTGTGTTTCTCCGCCTCCTTCTAAAAATGAATTTTTCTTTTTTTACCCCTCATCATTTTCTTTATGTAGATCAACAGCTAACAGTGACATCAGCCTTATTTCCCTGTTTCTCGCTGGCCTGTTCTGTTTTACCACTGTTTATGGGGTTGTTGTGTGTGAGCAATGATGGTATCTTAGAAGTGCTCTTACAGAAAGCTGGATAGACTGTGTTCACAGACTCTGAATACTGAGCAGCGTAAAATTATAATGGAGATCATCATTCAACACCTATGAAATTGTGGAAACAGTATGGATGGCTGGTCCATCACAAATCTTCGTTGACATCAAAAATGATTTTCTTTTTTTTTCTTTTCTTTTCTTTTCTTTTCTCCTTTGAGCATTTATAGCAAGAATTTTATAGCATGATGAAGTGTAGAAATTAATAAATAATGACATTAAAACTAATTAAAAGTACCTTTTAGTGAGGCATTTAAAGTTGTCTCCAGCTTGATTATATTATCTCATCGGACTGGCTATTTGTATTAAGTATTGTGTAAGGGAATAGCTCATGGCTTGCTGATGTACTTTACAGTATTCTGGATGTCCATATCTGAAAAAAAGCTTAAACAGGTATTTTTCTATCATTGCTCTGTGGTCTTATGAATGTGATAAATTCAGACACCAAACTGTAAATAAGACACTGTTGTTCAAGTTACAGATTTCCTTTTGGAATTAATATTCCTACTACTTGACAGATATCATACTAGGTGTGCTTTCTCTGTATCAAGTTTTGGGCTCTCTACAAAATAAATATAGATAGATAGATAGATAGATTGTGCAGATTCTGTCCTGTAACAATCCATTTCTGCTGTGTTGTAGATAATTGCATCATTAATTCTTATATCATATCTCTAAAAAAAACTTGCTTGCAGGTAATTTACTTTACTGATATATGCATTTCATATTTTAAACACTGATATGATGTTTCAATGCAATGTTTGCCTTTATTTTTAACCATTCATTCTGTTTGCATGAAGGTGTTGTGATGTAAGGCTAAAGCAATCAACTTCAGAATCAGGATGGCATAGATGAGCGCTGTGTTTGTAACAGCCTTAAACTGGCTACCTGTTATATGCTGCTCAAGCGGCTAGGATATTGGCTATCAGCACAGAGATGAGATCTCTTTCTGTGAATGTTGGTGATGGATTGCTGTACCTTCCAGGTTTGAGCTCGGCAACGCCCCAATTTTCCTGCAGAATAGAGTGACAGGCAATATATAACACATCAGTTTGGGCTGACTGCACCACAGAAACTTTATTTTTTTCTGTCTGGAGATCAGCCCTGTATTTTTGGCTAGCCCTCACAATCCTAAACTGCTTGAATCTTTTGTATTTTTCCTCTCTTTCTGTGATTCTGTCATCCTCCGTTCCTCAGAGTTAGTTGCTAGAATTAATTAATTTAAAAATCATAATAGAATTTAATTTAAAAACTCTATATAAACTTAATGAATCCTAAATTGTTAATTTAGAAATTTTAATTTAAAGCTGCAGTCTGGAACATTTTTATGTTCGAAATGTATATAATAAGCGAGTATACATTTTCCAAACCATATTTAGGCTTGTCCTGAATCTCTATGGTACGCCTTTAAAAAGTGTTTATATTCAGAATTGTCCAGTACCTGTGTGATTCACCATAGAACTGCAAGCATTTTGTGGAAAAACCCGGAGCTACAGTACTTCTCTCTGTTGATGTCCGTTTATGAACCGCTAAGCACTGCAGCTTTAACTTGTAAATGTTCAGCACAATTCAACAAATATTTTCTAGATTGTTTTCTAGACTGTCTTGAGTCATAAAATAAGATAGATATATTGACATTTAATGCATGGCTTTAGCAGTATGTAGTGATCATAAACATGATAGATATATGTTTTTCCAATGTAAATCTATGAAAAAGGTAAAGGCAGCATCCCATAATTGAGAGCGAAAAGGTACTGCCCTCTTTTTTAAGTAATGTAATGTAGTTTCAGTTGATGCTTTATCAATCTCTGTCAGCAAAGTGTATATATCCCTGATGTATTTGATAGATTTTAGCACGGTAATGGATATGACAATGTTAATGTAGTTGACATTTGTGGAATATATCTGCTACGCTACTGCTGTTGGTTATTGCTATTTATGTAGATTATTGCTTATGCAAAGCAAATACAGGAAGTTACTGTAAGACATACTGCTGCTGCACAAATAGCATATATAATAACCCATGATAGATTTATTAAGGTGGAGCTGGGGAAGATAGAAGGTTTCATAGGAACTCTGAATACACACCGCAAATGAGGGTTGGGTCGATAGACGATGCCATCGTCCATCGTCGATGGCGATAGATAAATATGAAACAATCATCTTATGCCAAGTTTAATGCTGTAAATATCATCAATTTGCACTAAAACATTATATTTCCTTAATTTGCATTCCAATCAGCCATCTAGAGTTTCATGAAAGAACTTGCCATAAATTGTATATTCCTACTAACAGGAAAACTAAAACTAAAATAGCTACATTCCAGAAAGGGAATAAAAGATACTACTACTACTAATAATAATAGATAGATAGATAGATAGATAGATAGATAGATCTAATCACTTGGCTAAATTTTGCAAGAGAACACTTGATCCTAAACAATTAAACACATGTAACTTGTTTTTTTAATGTGTTGTGAATAACTAAGTTGAAATGTTTACACATGCTTAACCACATCGCAGTTTGCTGCATTTCAAATGCATTACAGATGGAAACATCCATCTATAACATTAGTTTAGGTGTTTGAGTCTTTTGTTCATCCAATCATTGGTTTTCAGTGATCTTATCTTTTGGATTACATCAGTTAAATTCAAGCAGAAAGTAATCCAGTGAATAATTTATAAGATATTTAATTTCAGTGGATTGTTTTCTAAAAATAAGCATTTTCAGATGGTTTATTAAAGTACCTACATCATTTTCAGTATGATTGCGTTCAAAGATATTGAAGGTGCTTTTAAGTTGATAGTTCTTTAAGTTCTTTAAAAGCTGATTTTTGTAATGGTAGCTAAGCACAATTATATGTTCAGTAGCATTTTATTATTTGCATTTTGCATTGTTTTTTTATCCTGCTGTCTGACCCCATCTCTGAGTATTTTTAAAAAAAATACTCAGAGATAGCATATGATATGTGCACACATCTTCTGAAATTAAATGAACATTTATTATGCATGATATTTAATTTAAATTATGAGACAGATTAATCGCCTTACCGATGTATAACGGTCTGTCACAGCTCTTGTGTTTTTAGGTTGAGCAGTGAACGCATGTGAAATATGTTTACAGGTTCAGCGGTAGAAACAGTCTAAGGATATGAGCTATTCTTGTGTTGGGAGCATAAGCCATGAAGGAAGGGAGAAGTGAAGGATTATTTATTTATTTCTGAAAGAACCTGTCAGAATTGCCTCCAAAGGATTGCAGTCATGAATGGTGGCCTGGTTCCCAGTCCATACGTTAATAAATAATGGATATGTCAGGGCAACGTATGGGCTGTGCGTTATAATGAGCGTTCTGGAGCACATCAGCACACTGCCTGGACTGGTATTCATCTCGTGAAGAGACGAGGGTCTCAGCCACTGTCACTGAACCCAACCCCCCTCGTTCTTTTTTCCCGTCATCTTTCTGTTTCTTAAACTTTACCCTTTTTTTTAAAGAAAACTTTCTAGCAATGCAGAGGACATCTTTTTGCATTTACATTTTATGTGCTGGCTACTAACTGATTACATTTAATTTCCAGCAATTATTGTTGATGATTGCAGAGATGCTATTTAAACTGAACTGAGCAGGACAATGACGTCTCTGAATTCAATAATGAAATGCCTTTAACTAAAAATTGATTGTTTAATCTTTTTTACGTTGCTGATACTCTGTTCTCCTATTTGATACTGTTCAGTGCTTTGACACAATCTGTACTGTTAAAGCGCAATATACATACAGTAAAGGTAACTTGACTTGATTACATGTAAGCATATTCCATAAAATAAAATGCTTGTCATTAGATTACAGTTGCTTTTTTATGGATTACATATTATTCACACAACGCTTTTTAAAAATTCTGCTTAGTATAGAATGGCCATGTAAATTTAGGTTGAAGCAATGGTAAATTTTTTGTAAGTGTATCTTAAAGGTATGGTAAAATAATAAAAAAAATCTGTCATCATTTACTCATTCTTTGTTTTACAATCCTGTGTGACCTTCTTTCGTGGAACACAAAAAAATATTTTTTTCATGGCCTTTTTTTTATTACCATTCCTTAAATTCAGGGATGTATTTGGTTTACTTGCGTTGATGTGTCTTTAACGTGTCTCAGTGAGCGTGTTTCGTTCTTAAACTCATCTACGTTGACAGCCCAGTGCTGATTGAATTTGAGTCTCTGCAGCATCTGCCATTATCATCCTCATGGTCTTGAGTGGTTTATCTGTGGCCTCTACGAATCACCATATCAGGGCTTCTGGGGGTGGGGAGAAGGAATGGGATTGAATATGATGTGTGTGTGTGTGTGTTTGTGGGGGTGTGAGACAGTGAAAGAGTCTGTGTGCATATATGTGTGTGAAGCAGTAGTGCGTGTCTTTAAGAGCATATATATATATATGTGTGTGTGTGTGTGTGTGTGTGTGTTTGGCATTTGATTAAGGCATATGATTATGAGTCAGCACTCTTCCAACCTCATCACTCTTCTCTTTCCTTCTACTCTCCCTCACCTCAATCAGAGCAGGACATGTACAGCCCCTGTCATTAACTGCACCTGCCATTCCCAATCAGTGTCAATGGCTGTTAGTACCCCACTACATCCAGAACCCTCTTTCATTCAGTCTGATTTTGGCTTTGACGTGTCTTTCTTTGTGAGCAGGACATACGACTGTATTCTTTATTCAGTACGTCTCAATCACATAAATACATTAACACTGATTGTTTGAGGGCATTAGATAAGGTGCACTGATTTGGAAATTTTGTCACATGCAAATAATTAATAATTATATAAAAAATAATTGATATAACGCTCTGGTTTTATTTTATTTATTATTATTTATAACCTGAAATTAATTATAAGTTATAAGCATTCCTTTGCAGTATCCAGGTATACTAGAGCTTTTTGTATGTTTGGATAGATATTGAAACCTACAATGCTGATCTAAACGTAAGCAGAATTACGTATTTACAAATATAAAAGTTTTTTAGGTTTTTATAACCTTTATATCATAAATATATTTATATAGTTACATTTTTACAGTTCATATATATGCAGGATTTTGCGGTTATGGTCACTACTGAGGTTGCAGATAGGGAACACTGAATGAAGGCTTGAATTTAATTCAGCATGTTCAGAAAACCGCCATATTCTATAGCAAACAAAACAAATATTACACTAAATAATGGATAAACCAATACAGAAATTTTTAATTTTAGTATTTTAGTTTTTTAAAATATAGTCCTTTTAAACAAGTCAGCACCAGAAGTGACACAAATCAGTGTGAAATGTTATCATTTTAAAATAGCCTTTTAAATGCAACAGAAAATGTAAAACAGCTGATTTTACCTAAATGAATAAAATATTAGGCAGACTTAACTACTACATACTGTATCTATACTATATCGTGAAATAAGTAAAATGAATTTGTTGTGTTAATATTTTATTGCACAGGTTTGGTGGTATGGGTATGATTAAGTGTGAATTAAGGTGTTAAGGTATGGGTGTAAGGTAAGGTATATATAATTACAGAAATTAATTTGAGATGTAATTACATACAGTGATTACAAGTTGTTAAGTACTTTGTAGTTAAGGTTAACAAATATAGACCAGTATTAATATATTAAAAAAGATTCATAAACATTTTCACCTCTCAAACTGGTTGTACATTTTAGATACAGAATGTTCTATACTGTATATCAGTATGGTATTTTTTAGCGTGTATGCAAACGTACAGTATGTACATTTTCATTTTGTAGATCCACATTTTACAGAAAAAAAAACATTTGAAAACTCTTATTGTTGGATATGATGGCCAGCAATACAATATATTATTTTAATATTTGACAGTTTCTGACTGATACTGGAACTATTTTTAAAAATAATAAAAACAGAAATATTAGCCAACGGCAATGTGGCCTTTGATATGCTGGCAACCTTGAGGATATGTTTTAAAAATGATTTTCCGCGTATTAAAAAGACATTGCCAAGCATTGACTGCAAGCTAATATGTATGTATGCCCAGTTGGCCAGCTGAACATTTGTCCTAGCATCTTTTGATTGGAAATAAAACCTCAAAGTTACTTGCATCTCCCCGTCGTATCACTACCCCCTCTATCTCCTCTTCCCTCCCCCTCTCTCTGGGTGGTTTGATGGAGTGATTTTGATGGAGTGCGCAGGCGGGAGAGAGCCGTCGTCGAGCTGTGCTAATTGAGCTCTCTTTGTGCCTGGTCACAGCAGTGAGGCGAGGAGAGACGGCTGGAAGTGAATTTGAGCAGCACTCAGGAAGCCTCAACCAGATCGATAGTGCGAGACTTAACAAAACGCAGACATGCCAGCCACGCACATCAGGGTCATTACTGTCTATAGCGAGCCACATTTCCACCAGGGACTGATCAATGGGGGAAAATATATGGATTTAGAGAATTTTTTTTCCCCTAAGCCACAACTTATTTCTGTGTTTTTCTCTAGACTGTTCCTCATTCAAAAGAAAAGGGCTTTTTCCTGAAAATCTCAACAATGGGATTAGTTTTCCGTGGTTGGCAGATATCCAAAATATATGTGAGAAGAGAGTGACTCTATGCAAATCAATCCTTTTGTCGATGGCTCTTTCTGTTCCTCTTCTGCGCTTTACATTCAGACCGTTCATGTTTTTATTTACTAAAGATATTATCCCCCTGCACACTTCACCCACTCACGATTTTGTACATTCATGAAAATAATTTTTTACTGTTCAACATGAAAAACAGTTATTTCCTCTCTATGATTGAGGAAAAATATTTAATTAGGTCTAAATTTAATATTCTCAGCACACATAGGTTTTAACAATAACATTATAATAACTTAATGTGTTGTATATTTGTTAGTTATATGATTGAAACAGGTTTAAAAAATGGTAAAAATAAATAGGACTATATTTAATAATTATCTGGTTATTATATTTTTTAAAACACATTCAGTTTATTAATACAAAAATTGTCTGGGTTACATAGGTAACCCACGTTCCCTGAAGGAGGGAACAGAGATGTGACATATGGGAACTCACATGAGAGACCAGTCGCCTTCGAGTATTAAGAAAAGGCCAATGAATATTGGCGTGCATTTAATTACAGCCAGGTGTACCATATCACTACGTAAGTATAGGAGGGCAAGGATGTAATGCACTTGCAGGTTTTCGCAGAGGAGCCGAGCCGGTGGTTGTGGCAAGGGGATGTTAAGTTACCTACGTAACCTAGATGTTCCCCTTCAGTCGAGTCACTCCGATGTTACATATGGGAACAGACCCATGGAAAAGGCCAGGTAAGTGTGTCAGCAGGAGAGTCTGCATATAACCTTCCCAACGCCCTGGAGGCTAATTGGGACCCCACAGGGATGCCAGCTTTTTTTTTTTACTGAAGCATGGGTTGGGGGGGCGGAGACATGAAGCACATACGCAGTTTCGTACATGTGAAATCAAGGAATACACTATATCGATAAGATATGGATATAAGTGAAGGGAAACACAGCCTTTTGGCTGACTCTGGAACCCGCTACCTGCTTGTCTGATTTAAGACACGGGAGGACACAGCCTCTGTGCGAAGGTCGTAGAACCTTTCGTAGAAGTTTTCTGAAACACGCTTTGGAAGGCATACACAGCTGATCCAGTCAGCGGCAGCCCTTTGCCGGCATGCACAGCGACAGCACGCTCAGACTGGAGGACCGCCGCGCAGCCCTTGACTGCCTCGCCGATAAGGGGGGAGGAGCCGGGGCGCAGCAAGGGTAGGGGGCCCACCACGACCTGACCAGCTCCTCGTGCACTTCCGGGAAGAAACACTGGAGTACCACGGCCCCTGTCCCAGAAACCAATCATCCAGCCTCAAGGAATTAGAGGGGGACCCCTGACAACCCCAACTCGATCCCCTCAGCGGCTAGGAGGAGCATAGCCGACAGTTCGGTGTCCAGCTCTGACAGGCAGTGACCACGGAGGGGCGTTGTCCTGGCGAGTCATTCACCTTACCAGCCGACTCCCCTCTGTTGCTGCAATAGACATCTCACCTTTCTGGGGTGCATCGGAGGAGATGCTCAACCCACTGTATAGGGAAGCAACTGCGTGACGGGGCAGAAGTTTGCAGGGCTTTTTTTTTTTTTGCCCTGCAGAACATCCTGCTTGGTCAGCGTGAGGATCCCCAAGCAGCTAGCCGCGGCCGCTGAAAAACCTTTACGGCTCAACAATCTGCCACGGGAAGACAGCAATGGGAAAACGTCTCACTGTAGTGATGGTCTTGCATTCGCAATGAACGCATGAGTCATCCACGAACACTGCCCCAGCGTGTTTTTATTTTATTTTTTTACTCGCCCAGACGCGTGAGGCAGCGATCATGTCCGTGCAGAGAGGTGAGAAAACTACCGCATCCGGATAGACATTCCGGGGAACGCCTTACCAACCGCTCTTTTTTCTCTTCCGCATTGCCCAGGGAGGACCTCTCGCAGCGCGCCGTGCACTCAAGTGAGGTCGCTTGCTGGTGTGCAAAAAGCTGGCTTGCTATAGGCTTTTTTAAAGGCTGCCAGCTCGTGGGGTTCACCAATCAGCCGCCCAGTCCTTGCTGATGGTGAACAGAGAGCATGAACTCCAAGAAACTCTTTTTTTTCATTGAGGATTTCTCCATCTAGCAGACTCGAACAAAGGCATACAATGCAGCGAGGCTCCGAAGCGAAAAGCTGCAAGTGCATTAAGTCACTGTTATTTATATAGCGTTTTAACAATAAAGATTGTAACAAAGCACTGCACATTATCAAATAGAAGAACAGAGTAATGGTAATGTATAATGACGAGAATTAAATTTCATTTATCAAAACCAGAGTTTTGGCTCCCTATAAAACATCGTATAGATTTTAAAATCTTGTTAATTACTTATAAAGCCCTGAATGGCTTAGCTCCTCAGTACTTGAGCGAGCTCTTATCACATTATAAGGTTTTTCAGATTATATAAAAGGTAAGAAAGTTCTTTGGTTCTTTAAAGAACCTTTGACTGAATAATTATTTGTGGAACCAAAAAATGGTTCAGATTAAGGGTGCTCTTCCCCTTCAGAGAATGCATGTAGAAGTGTCTTTATTGCTGTAAGAGTAATAAGTCAAAAGTTCAAATATCATTTGCCATTAAGGTAGCACAACAAAGACTTAAATAATTGCAGAGTATGTGAATTTTTTGTGTGTGTTGAATGCAAACAGGAGCGTTGAGTACGAATGTAAATGTTGAGTGTAAACGTAAGCATTTTTGAGGAACGTGTGGAGTCTGGGCATAATAATTTTGTAATTTCTTCAGTGATAGATGCAGTGCTCGATTTACCATCAGTGCATTGTGGCTGCAATAAAATATGATGATTATTGTACTGTTTACCAATTTTATTTAAATTATTGCTCACATCATGTTTGTTATTTTGTTATTTGTCATGACACATGGCATTGCATGACATTATTCATACCTCATCTTAAGGTGTTTTCGTTTGTTATATTTAATATAGTAGTTAGTAGTTAGTTTTAGTAGTTAATATGTGGCTGTAAGCCTGAATGTTGGGGTCCATGCACATCTGATTGCTCATAAACTCTTCAAGCAAGCAATACATTGTGATGAGGTGAAAATAAGCATTTGTTGATTGAAACAGCACTTAGCTTTTGTTGTCACATTTGGTCACATTTGTCTCACCATTTGCTGGATAATAAGTGTCCTTGCACTAAATGATATTATTTATGATCTGATGAACCACTATAAAAGCGTCCAACTTATACCATCTTTGGTCTAGGACACCTTTCAAATAACTTTCATAGATGAATAGATTTGCTATTTGGAAAAAAGGTTCTCTTGACATTACGTTATACCTTACACTATAGATTCTTTTTGCCAATTTAAATCTATAGAATCTATAGAATGCTCCATTGCTTTAAGCTGTAAGGCTTGTGTGTTTATTATCCTAGACCACTGGCTCAGCGATTTAATTTTTTTCTTCACAGCTTTCACACACACACCTTCATATCGTAATACCCATGTCATTATGCAAATTTGTGTCCTTATAAACCACATAAACAGGCAAACATACACACACAATTACACGTTAAATGTGGTTAATTGTGCAGTTTGTGCCACTCAAACATGGACATCAGGACAAAAACATTGTGAGCTGTGCAGATTGAACTAAATCAGCAATAATTAATCTAAATTCACTTTCTGGTTATCATTTGAATAAATGCAGCAATAGATTGAACTGTACCTATTTGCATTAAGAATGTATTAATTGATAGTAACTACAGTATATGTAAAATGTTGCAAAATTGATCATGCTGATTCTCTATTCATTCCTTTTTGTGTTTTCTCCAGAGGACACCAGTAAACAACGGGGAAGCATTTCGATGGTTCTTTTAGGACTCTGAAACAAGGGACATCATATGCAGTGATGCCACAGACTTACCACAAAAAGAACTTGCAGGGCTGCAAGGAATCAAAAAGCTCAGACTGTGGATGACAGAGCATGAAAGAGGATGGGACAAGCTAAATTAAAAAAAACAAAAAAAAACTTTGTAATTTTATTTCCTGTGTAATTATTATTGTACTTTTGGCAGCATCATAATGTATATTTTTCAGTGTCTGTCAATGTGTTTTAGTGTCTTGGCTGTACAAGTTGCAGCCATTCTTGTAAAGAACTGAGTAGACAATCATTACAAACAGAAGAAAATAATGTCAACCAATGGACTAATGGCCAATAAGATCACAACTCTCTTTAAAGCACGACACATATTTTTAGATCTGATGCAATAATCATAAAGGTAATTGTTCTCTGCCATAATTTCCCAAGCTTTCTATGGAATGATATTAAGAATACCTCTTTTCACTTAAACCAACAAATTCGAGAGGACACGTTTTGACCTCCACTATTAATGTGATGTTTTGTAATTGACACACTGTGTAAAAACAGTAATCCAAAACCAGTAAGTTTCTTTCTTTTCAGCTGTGTTGATTTTGTTGTGCATATTGCAGTGCAAGGCACATTTTTTTAGATGCCTTGATGCACTTTTAAAAGTCTGGTAACACTGAGAGAGGGCGATTTAAGGTTGTTTGTATAGTCTCTCAAAGTTCAGTTGCATTCCATTTAGTTTTGGTTGAATCTGTTTAAAAAGCTGCCCAAAGGTAGGTAGAGAACCAGTGAAGAACTTTCGTGAACATTGCAGTAAGATTTGTGACATGCATTTTTAATTTTCACAACACAGTAAACTACACATTCCGAAATTAATTATCCAGTAAGTTGCTCATTGTCTTTACCCTAATGTTGCATGTGTAAATGTGTTTTTGTTTTAATGATAACTAAAAATTTGTGTATTGTTGTTGTGATGCTTTTATGTGTTCAAATAATAAAGGAAACAAACAAAAAAACTGTGAGAAACATAATTTGATGGCAGGAAATGAACTTTTGAAAATTGATTTTTAATCAAAAGTGCAGTTCAGTGTCATAATTTGTATATATTTCTTGTCTTTCCCTTATACTAATGCAAGCATACATTTCATGCCTCTGTAATTGTGATGCAAACTATCACAAGGGATGAAAAAGCAGGAGGAAAATACGTGAAGAAACAGGCATTGTCATTTCCATCTTCCCCTAGAATGCAAAAATGTCACATGGAAAAGAGAGTGGCTCCCAGAGGCGTTAAGCTTTAAAGAGAGACTGAAATCCCATGCGGTTTGTAATGTGTGGAAAGGGTGCGTTTTGGGGGGATGGTTTGGGTGGATGGAATACTGAAGGTTGATGGGTAGATGGGTGTTTGGGTAAATCGGGCTTTGGATATTGTGAGGAAAGAATTTCTGAAGGTGTGGAAAAAGGGAACAAAGGACATTTTTCTTATAAACAATTTAAGGGAATCATACCGTTATCAAAACTTGCTGCAACCTGTTTCAAACAACTCCCCTGTTATTTATCATAAAATGAATTTTACTTTGTGGATATTTAATTTTTGTCAAACATTTTTATTGTTAGAAGCTAAATATATACAACTCAGTATATACAAGCTGAATGTACCTGAAAAAAAAAAAAAGTTTAAAAGACTAGAGAAAATCAATCCAGGCTCATAGCAGAACATACCCGTAACATCATTTCTGTAATTTCTGTAATGTTGCATTATGCATGTTTTGCAAATTTTGAAAGGTCCAGTGAGTGGTTTAAAGGGTTTAGAAACTGTTCATGAATCTGCCAACATTTTTATGTTAATTGGTATATATACTGTGCCAATTTAAGTTTCGGGTGAATGGCGCTGGTTTTTACATGTTTAGAAATAATGGACCTTAATAATGGAACTTATACCCTAAAGCCAGCTGATAGTGGTATCAAAACCAAAAAAGCAAAAGTATACATACTGTAGAGAAAAAGTGTACAAATGCTGTCACTGGGGTGGTGCCCTTTTAAAAGCTACACCTTTGTCCTTATTTACCCCATTTTATTTTAGAACCATACAAAAACATATTACTGTCTAAAATGTATGTATTAGTACCTAACTGGTACACACTAGAACCTTTTGCCATGTTGTTTTGCTTTGACCTCTTTTATCTTGACTGTTGTTTAATGGATGTTGTACCAGGTGAGCTACTGAGCAAGATTACTACATTAGAAAACTCACACACATATGGGTCTGATTATGTAATAAAATTTTTAAAAAAATGTAATATTTGAAAACAATAATTAGTTTACGAATCATGTACTATGTAAAGAATATTAAGGTGATCCTGCTGCTGATAGTCATTTTGGCTGGAAATTGCAGTTTTGTTTTAACAATCTGATTATGATAATTTGAAAAAAAAAAAACTCTGGAGGTTGACAACCTGCACATCCTTTATTATTGTGTGTCTGATAACAGTGCCAAATGTATGTTTAATACCTGTTACTGACTCTTTACAGGCTTGCTGTAGGAAAGTATGTTGGACAAGGAAATATGAAACATCTGAACAGCTGGCAGTACAGGGCCTGAGGAATATGACTGCAGTTGACAGCAGCCTCATCGATGCCAAATCCCCTTGGCTAGTGATCACGAACTGATAAGGGCCATTAAGAACATGTTGAATGCTGGGATTAAGCCACAACAGAGAGGGCTCTAATCCTCCTCTGTTCTTGAACCCATTCACACACTTTGATTTGAAGTAGGTTCCCTGAAAACACACAACCCTGCATTGCAAAAATAAATCAATACAAAAACATGATATTGGTCATACAAAGTATTCTTTATGTATAATCAGAAATTCTTCTCTGTTATTCCCAGTAGCTGATCATGATAAACAAGTTTGAAACATCGGCATTTCACATGTTTGATTTATGCTATATAGCTAAAAATCAAGCAGTCAAAATAACATTCTATAAATGAAATTTATGAAATACTATTTCAGTGGGGAGGGGGGTAACTGTTGACAGAGATTTCTCACTTTTTGCAGTGGTGCTGTTGGGTCTGAACCCTGTGTCTCCCGCAGGCATGCCCACCCCAGGGATGGTGCAGCCGTCTAAGTAATCCCTCAGGGATTCTGCAGGGAATGCTCATGCTGTGCCATGCTCTGTTGTGCTGGGAATATTGGCAATTCCTTGGTACACACATCTCTTGGAGGAGGTGGGGGTTAGCTGAGGGAAAAAAAGCAGGTAGGTCTAATGTGGTATAGAAGAGGAGCTAAATACAAACACTTTGCCTCAAAAAGGAATAGTCCATTTAGCTAAAGTAATTTGTCACCATGCGTCCGATCAAAATATTACAATGTATACTTGTATAATGTTTACTTACAGAAATATGTACTTACAGAAATAATGTTTATCCTCTCAAAATACTGGAATCCAGGTAGACAGAAATGGAATTTTGAGATGCCACATAAGGTCACAGAAAAGAAGAAAACAAAGGAAAGCAAAGACATGACTCAAAAAGAAATAGAGGGAAAAAGAGCATAAAGCTGGAGCATGCCCTCCTTTTTATTATTTATTTCCCATCTGCATTTTTTTCCACAGCACACATATTGATGTGGAGAGACCAGGGTGTGAGTGTGCGTCAGAATCATTTCCTGATGAAGGTGACAAAGTGGAAGTAATCAGTAGAGCTCTGATTCAGTATGACAGCCCTAGCAGTGCTGCTCTCTGCTCACAAGCAGGTAGAGCAAAAGAAAACGAGTAATTAAAAAAAAAAGGCTGTTGTCTCTTCATACCTGCGTGACAGACATCTTCAAAGTGTAAAAAGGCAAACGATTTACATAGAATATGTAGCGTTTGTTGTTGAAGTGAGGAAGTGACAAAAACTTGAACATGTTTGCAAGCACAATATGTTTAATATACATATTTAAAGCTACTACGGTACAGTATAGGACAACAGTAGTGTGGTAAATATTTAGGCACATTATAAATGCTTTACAATAATAAAATAATTTGTCTGCTGTGTGCCAGTATAGAAAATCCCAATTTTAAATTATTTTAAAATTCCCAAATAGATTTAGATATTTAAGTATTGTAATATTTTTGTACTGGGATGATTTTGCACAAACTATTTCCAAGTACTATTTAAAGGATTGCATTGCAGAAGTGACCTAAGCCAGTTCACTGCAACATCATTTGTGTACAGCGTTCAACATTGGAAACTAAGAAAAACTAAAAACTATGTTAACAGTAGAATGGAGGACGCTGTGATAGGAGCTCTGTTTTTGTTGTGTCTAGCAGGTTTCACAATAATGGACATGGAATGTTGACGTATATGTCAAGCAACTGAAAGAACGCAAAAGAGGACTAAGAATTTCCAACCCTAACTTGCAGTGTTACAGTACATGTCATTTAAACGCCATTTATAAAAAGAATAAGTTGATACAACGTTTTCACAGCGTTTAGCCAATCAGCTTACACTTATGTTTTTTTAGACCCTACTCTGAAGTAGGAGCTAATTCCTATTTCCTGCAGTGTGAAAAAGTGGGCAGTTCCACAATTTGGGCACTACAAAATGGTTCCTACTGTGTGAAAGGCCCTGTGGAGTCCTCCAACAGATGGCATGGCACCAACAGAACCATGACCTCAACATCTTCACCTGGGATGAAGAGACAAAAGCAACTGACATCCATACAAGAACTTTGAAAATTTCTCCAAGATAGCTGCTTACTAAATACCTACTAAATACTAAATCTACACCCCTAAAAATAAAGGTTAACTGGCATCTGGTTTCATGAAAAACATCAATGGAAACTTCATTGCACAAAAAGCTCTTTAAAGGGTAGTGGAAGTGTGTGTTTCAAATTATAAATTTTTTTTTTCACTAAGAAAGGAAATTTGAAGACCTAAAACCAAAATGAAAAAGTATCCAAAAATTCTTCTTCTGTGGCATTGCTGTGGAAAGTTTACTTTTTAACTACTGTTCCAACACAAAATAATAAGTGTTACTACTTTTCATTTTTATTGCAACAGATTATGTACCAGGAGTACATAATCTACCTTCATAGAAGGGCCTATGAATATGTGTAAATAATGGGCCAGGGGTCACCAAACATTGATAAGATGGTATGTGTGTGTGTGTGTGTACAGTATGTGTAGTGGCATTTGTGAGAACACAAATGTCTTTAAGGACATGGGTTATGACACTTCATGTGTCCCCAAAAAATGCTTTTTTTTAAGGCTTAACAGTATTTTATGAAATGTAAAAATTGCCAGTAGTTTTCTGTAAGAGGTAGGTTTAGGTGTAGCGTTGTTGTAGGACGATAGAAAATCAGTTTTGTATAGTGTAAAAACCAGTACGATCACAAAATCACAAATACAAGTACAATATAAGTGTGTGTGTGTGTGTGTGTGTGTTTGTAGCATGTACTCTAAATGCAAGCAAGAGTGAGACCCAGCTATGTGTCATGTAATAAGTATGAATATACAATATTTATATCAAATTGTCAAATTTGTGCTATAGGCACATGACAAAACTGCACATAAGACAAGTGCACTAACTAACTCTACAAGTGTCATTGTGCCACTGTTATAGCAGCAAGCAGCAAGCTTGTGCATCCTCACAAACATATCTGCTGCCCTTATTTTTACGTTATGGGCATAATTGTAGCATACATGTTTTATGAGCATTTAGCTTTTTTATGAAATAATGATAATACATTATAAAATGTGTTTATTTGTGTTCTTTATCTTTTTATTTTCGCTAAGGTACTGAGAGATGTTGTTCATTTATTGTACAACTCGTGTCAACTCTGCAGTTTTAATTCATTGTGTAAATTTAAATAAATTTGAAGAAAAAAATATTTTCAGGCTAAGATTTAATGTATATGACTTTTATTACTGACAGTAAACATAAAAAAAAAGAATGCAGACACAATGCCGTAACATCCCCGACATAAACTCTTAAAAATGTCCATGAAATATGAGATTCTTTGTTCCTGTCTTCATGCATGGCTTCCACTCTTTCTGTGGTGGGCGGTGAAGAATGTTGTTACTAGGCAACAAGCATAACAATGACACAGGTGCTCACTCGGGGGGTGGGGGATTCTTATTCTTCTCTCTCTCTCTCTCTCTCTCTCTGTCCATCTCTTTCTGTCTTTCTTTTTATACATACCCTCTGCATCTATTGCTGCTCTTAAAAGTTTAGTTTTGCAAAAAAGAATTCCTAAAAAAAGTATTAAAAGTGACAAGGGCATAACTTCATAACTGCCTTACTTTGCCACCCTTTGTCCTGAAAAAGTAAGCTCAGTCTGCTCTCTTTCCTCTCCACTACTGCTCACCTTTAATTAGTAAGGCTACACGCAACTCATATTCTTAAATTATCTTCACACTACCCACCAACCAGTTGCTAGATCTCTCCTCACCGATGCTCTCAGTCTTCCTCTCTCTCTCTCTCTCTCACACTCACACACACACACACATACAACATTGCCCTTGCAGTTAACGTCTGCCAAAGGTCCTGACTACTGGTCAGCCGCACACTTAGCAACCAAGGATGAGAGGTAATTTCCTCTGTGCAATCCTGTCTCTCCCTGGATCACTGAACATTCCTCACCACTGTCATTGACCCCTGTACATCATACTAGACAGACATGCAGAAGCCAGAGCAGTTCTGCCTTGAGTGGCACATCAAAGTGATAGGAGGAACAAGAAGCCATCTTAAAAGAAGTCATCTACATATAAACTTTGCAAACTTTAAAAATAATAATGTTTAATCAATAATATTGTAAAAATATTACTACTTACTATTATGTTTTCTATTTTAAATAATTTAAAGATGAATTGTCAGCAGGCTTTACTCCAGGCAAAATTTGCTGAAACCATAATACATATATTTTCAGGGTTTTCTGATAAGCAGAAAGCTTGAAAGAACAGAATTTATTTTTAATAGAAATATTTTGGAACATTACAGACAAAAACATAGAATGTATTAGGATTTGTAAAGTATAGAAACTGCAGAGATAATAGTCTAATTCTTTATGGATATTTTAAATATAGGAGAGGAGAGGAGAGGAGAGGAGAGGAGAGGAGAGGAGAGAACATGTGTGAGAATATTTCCATCCAATCTGATCAATGGGGATATTAATCTGCTTGCCAGTCAGCCTGCCACCCAACTGTTTGATTAAAACAGGGAAGAAATATGACGTAACCGATAAAACTGTTTGTCAAAACGTCTGTGTGTGGAACAGGAGAGGAGGAAATACAGGCAGAGATAAAAGAGAGAGAGAAAGAAGGTAGAGATGCAAGGGATTGAAAAGTGGGGGAGGGTGGTGTGCTGACCTTCGCAGTGGTATCACTTTACTGCATGCCATTTAGAATTCAAAACCTTTACATTTATTGTCTGAATTTGACTTGAATTTGAATAAACATGCTGCAGAAAATTCATATACTTCTTGAATTTAAATGACACATTTATGACATTACCTTTTATTTGAAGAATTAGAACTGAAGAACACTTCCTCATGACCAGTTGAATTGTTTGACTTCAATAAATTCAAATAATTCAATAAATTTGGTACAGTAGTTACACAATAAACATATTGTAGTTCAGCAATTCCACTGGTATGAATAATCATAACATGTGTACTTGTCATTCAAAGTTGAAAAAAAAAACTCTGAATACTTGAAAAACATATTTCAAAGAGTAAATTTATCCCAAGTACCTTCATACTATATAAGAGCTTTAAAGGTACAGTATGTGTGCACAAAGCGGAAGTACATACTGTCCCAGAAGTCTGCAATATACCACTAGGCCTATATCACCTTATATTAATAACAATGAGCTTTTTTAATATGTTTTGCCGGTAATTATCTGGTCCTAAACTATTACTGACTGTTTTGAGTGGACATATGATCTTTCTTGTATGATTTTTTTTTATGTTGTAATTGATGTGAGCCTGAATGCAGATAAACAACAGTTTATTTTGGTCTGTGCATGTCATTGCAGTCTTTGATACTGCAATTTTGACATGGTTTTCAGATACCAATTTAAATACTGTCAGTATCTTTTAAAGAATGGCCTAAGATCATGTTGTATTGCTGAAATGGACTAACATCTCCTCTTGTCATTGATAAAGTTACCCTTATATATAACATCAAGGAAACATTGGAGTGTATATGTAAGTGTATGTCTGTGTAATCCCTGAAATTGTTTCCCTGCCTATGGCTTGAGACTTTGGGGTAGGGTCCACGACCCTAGAACAAGCAGTTCGGCAAATGGGAGAAATTTTCGTTTGATACACAACTGCATATTTTTGCTCCTTCTGATCCAAACATGGTAATCAGATATGATTTGACATTTGACATTTTAATATGTGTTCCAAATTTTTCAACCATTAGATCAGAACACTAAAATCTAAAACTTAAGTCTGAAATACTGATAGGTGGTACTAAATCTATTTCAGGATTTGTTGGACTTTCTTACTTTCTTCAAATGTAATCTGAAGCAGAATAACTCAGGATGCAGTAAAGGCTTTATAGGGTCAGCTGGCCTTTCCTCCTAAGCACTTTGGGGAAATTTGGATTTGGCAGCAATTTTTCAAATGGATCAGCATTTATTTCTCACCCATGGTATCCATTATAACAAATATCATCATATCAAAACCATTTTGCAGGCCTGGGGCATTGGACAGGGGTGTCCACTGTCTCTTATGCTATTTGCCCTTACCTGTGCAACACACCGGTATATAAAAGGCTATCAGCTGAAAACAAACCATAAGATTAGAATTTTATATAGAAAAAAACATACAAATTACAAATAAACAAATTCAGAGATCTAAGATGAGGTCTGCACTTCGCTAAAAGTATCTACCTCTATGTACCATTGGAAAATACACTTACAATTGATTTTGTATTTTTGGCTTTTGGAGTATTGCATAAAACTCCAACAATGTTTTATAATTCTCATTATGCCGGGTGCCGCCGTTCCCGAAATTTTCTTTATATATATATATATATATATATATATATATTGTGGCGGGTACCGATCAGCGTCGCCCTGGCAACACAGGACTTACACATGGAACCAATCTGCCCGGGCCAATCGCTCACGGCCAGAGCCGTATAAAAGGGACATGAGTTCAAGGAAG
>JAUMHI010000033.1:2863244-2926910 GCA_032359435.1 Enteromius unitaeniatus | reverse complement strand
AAATAAATCCACCCTCCGGGGTTTTGTGTTCATCTTATCACGCTGTTGTGTCGTACTCTCTAGTGCCACGGTTCACAATATATATTGGGCTTATTAAGAATTTATGTCAAATCAACTTTAAAGATACATATTTCTCAGTTTAATTTCTGGTGATAACGTTAGAAAGGGCTATAGTTGTCAAACCGTCTTTATATTAATTGTTCACTTATTTGAACTTCTGTCTCCGTGCCTCTCTGTATCTCTGTAAAGCAAGGCCGCGAAAACGGCGGTCGTTAAAATAGTTTATTATAACAGTGCTGCCATCAATTGGAAATCAAACACTTTTCATTAATAAGGTTAATTGGCAATAATTAAATAACAAAAATAACAAGTACTGTTACAAATGCAATGCCCATTGTTAGTTCAAGTTCAACCTGTCCTTAAACTAATACACCCGTATAGGTCATTTGTCAAGTCAAAAGTCAAAGTCAACTTTATTGTCAATTCTGCCACATGTACAGGACATACAGATGTACAAATATTTGTACAAATATGTTGATGTAGTATAGGGTTGATATAGCTCAGTTTGTAAAGCGATGCATTAGAAAATAAGACTTAATCATCTGATCATGGGTTTGAACCCAGAGAACACATTAAATCCATTAAGTCATGTTTTTACATGAAGGGGTAGGTTTAGGGTTGGGGTTGTGTGGTCTTACAAATTAATTGGCGTGTTTCCAATTAAAATATAAAAAACAAGACAAAGCTATGCAGTGTCTGTGTGAATGTTTGAACATTATTATTGGATTATTATTGGAATGGGCTGTGAGGTAGGGGGCACCTGGTAAAATTGCAAATTGGCCAGGGCCGGCCCTGCTGTTAAACACTCATTCATAAACTTTTACCCAATCACTGGCATTGCTTAGGCTTCAAATGTTCGCAACAGCTTATCATTTCGCTGTGTTCACTGGGCTATCATGTCATCTCTCATTCGCCATCTGTTAAGCCACCACATGGTGCACAGTATATGCTCCAAACCCCAATGAAACTGGGTTACAGATGTTTAAATGTCTTGATTACTGTAATGCTTCTTATGTGTCTTTGTCACTTATCTCTGTATCACCTGCAGTATATCCCAAATGCTCCTGCAAAAAAATTTATATAAACTAGAATGAACAGTATAAACAATTTTGGTCACTCTTAATAAGCTGTCAGTTAAATGAAGGGTCATCCAGGATTTATTTGTTTTTTGTAATTTGTAATTGTCACCTTAAATATATTTTATATATTAAATATATTACAATTTATATTAAAAATATATTAAATGCATTTTATTTATTTAAAAAAAAATATTTATGTATATATATGGCTGTTCAACATTATGGTATATTAAGACATTGCAAGCAGCTTTGCAAGTAGGCTTTCAGCCATTTTAAAGCAATTTTTTAAACTTGAAAACTTTATAAACTGCATCTAAACAATGTAACATAGATGATCTGAGTCAGGTTTTTAATTACAGTACATGCACAAAATGATCATGAAGACAAGGTGAACCCCAGCAGACAGTTAACATCTTATTGCATAACCTTACATTTAGTGATTTCCCCCATTAAGACATACAAAGTTGATATGCAATGGAAAATCAAAAGAGAAATCAAGATTAAATGTATTCAGGACAAAATTTTAGAAATTAACATCAGACACAGGTTTGCATCTTCAGTATGTCTTAATCAGTTATTCATATTTATTTATTTATACCATTCATACTGTAAAAGTTACCCCAGGTTGTGTTTCCATAAAAAGGTGGAAAATGTTGTATTCATGTGTATCCATGTTCACTGCACTTATGATTCAAATATGTGTGGAATATAGAAGAAAACTTGAGCCGAGCTTGGAAGCACTCTCCATGTACAGCACACCAAACACGCATAAACTTTACGTAGTTTAATTACTAGCATGAACTTGTGAAGTCACAGATAATCAGTCATTGTTTCTTCTTTCATGGTCTTTTGTTTTTACCAGTTTCCTGCTTTCCTTTGTTCAGTGCCACTCTTTAGCTGTCATGGATATTCATTTAATCAGCACAGATGTTTTCCATTATTGCCCTTTGCCGTATATATACTGTATCTATGTTTTCACCTTTCATTTGCCAAAATGTTTTTTCCTAAGTTGTGTACTAGTGTCACCTATGCTAACATGTGCTATTTTGCCAAAAATGTAATCCTAGTAATCTGATTATTACTTATTTATTTTTTGTTACTGTTTATGTAGCAGACTAGTTGCTTTATTATAACACAAACTGGTTAAACCCTTTAACTGATATCCAAAGCTGAGTGAGAAGCCGCAAGCTTCAATGTTCCATCCAGTTCTTGGTTAACTGTGAAATAATTGGAATTGCTGTCAGGGATGAGTCTCTAATTGCACGAAGCGCTGAACCCGAGGGTTTGACAATGTCTGCTCTTTTTTTGATCCTAGGTATTTAGCGCTGAATGTGCTTGAGTAAATAAGCAAATAATCTTCAATTAAACTGGACCTGACCTTGCATACACTTCACCTGATCCATCTCCAATTAAACACTTGGGCTCAGCAACCTATTATCTCAAAGGATAAAGTGTGTGTGTATGTGTTCATATATACACACTTTACCATATTCTGTTGACAAATTTATAACCAAAAGTAAAAGCTAAACCCGACAAAAATATTACACAACTTTTGCAAAAGTCTCACTGCAACTCGTCACAGTTTAACCCTTTTGCATTGCTTTTTGATGCTCAAGATACCCCTTTTTAGTCACTTTATGACGTGAAGGGTCCTCTGTTGTTTTAAATAGGAAACCCTTAGCATCAAAATGCAGATGTGATAATTTAAAAAAAAACAAACAAAAAAAACAATGGCATTATTGCACATACAGTGAGGTCAATAAGTATTTGATCACCCGGTTCTCTTACTTAGAAATCATGGAGGGGTCTACAAATTTTCAGCATAGTTGCATTTCCACTGTGAGAGACAGAATCTAAAAGGAAAAATCTGGAAATCACATTGTATGATTTTCTTAACAATTTATTTGGTTAGTATTAAGTATTTGATCACTTGCTTATCAGCCAAATGTCTTGCTTTTAAATAGTCCAGCCACACTCTGCTCAAGATTCTAAATTAGTAGCGCCTGTTTGAGGTCGTTAGCTGCCATAAAGACACCTGTACATCCCACAATCAGCCAAAGTCTAAGTAGCAACATGGGCAAAACCAAATAGCTGTCAAAAGACACAAGAGACAAAATTGTAGACCTTCACAAAGCTGGAAAGGGCTATGGGGCAACTGCCAAGCAGCTTGAAGAAAAAAGAACAACTGTTGGAGCAATTGTCAGAAAATGGAAGAGGCTAATGATGACTGTCAATGTCCCTCGGACTGGGGCCCCACAGAAGATCTCTCCTTGTGGGGTATCAATGATGCCCCAAGAATCAGCCCAGAACTACACAGAAGGAGCTGGTCAATGTCGTGAAGTGAGCTGGGACCATCGTTTCCAAGGCTACTATCAGTAATACACTAAGACATCATGGTTTAAAATCTTGCATCACACGGAAGAACGCCAGGGATGATCTGAATGATCCAGAGGAGTTATGGGAGAAAATCCTGTGGTCAGATGAGACCAAAGTAGAACTTTTTGGTCTTAACTCCATTCGCAATGTTTGGAGGAAGAAGAATTATGAGTAATTATGAGGGAGAGAATGGGGCCATGTATTGTAACATATTGGGCAAAAACCTCCTTCCCTCAGTCAGAGCACTAAAGATAGGTTGTGGCTAGGTCTTCCAACATGACAATGACCCAAAGCACACAACCGGGAAAACCAAGGAGTTGCTCCGTAAAAAACAATACGATGAGAAAGGATTATAGTATTCATTACTTTATATAAAAACAATATGTGTATGCTATATACACATGTATCCTGCATCCCAATGTGCCTACATATATTTTATTACATCAAAGTATGTACTCTTTTGGTGAAGAAAAAGTACACACTTTTGAGAGTGTAGCTGGGCTGGTAGTAGAGGAATAGGCAAGCTTTGGGACATACCACAGTATTATGTCACACAATTGCATCTTTAACTGAGTGCTCAGTCGCACGTTACATGCACCCTGTCACTGTAAACTGGCCTGTCAATCATCTTTTCACTCTTAACATTATCCACATTTCATTTCATTTAACTTCCTACCATATTGGAGAGAAAAGAAGTCACTTGTTGATCTTCCAGTCACGGATCTTTCATGTGGAGAACTGCTCATATTTTCTATATAATGGTGCATTTAAAAGATAATGACCAAATAGTTATATATAAAAGTTCACATTGCTGTTGTAGTTATACATAAATATAACACCGATAACAAATAAAAAATGTTATTACTAGTAACTCAAACCTCTGTTTGTAAACCTCTCTACCTAACCATTGGTCACGCACATCTACCACGGTTGTAGGTTTTCTAACGTGTTTTATTCGTGTTTGTAGTTCTGAACCAAATCCTTCGCCAAAGCGCAATAGATTGTGGCCAGTTTTAGCAATTAGAGTGTGCATGGATCCACACTTCAAAAATCGACCTGAAATAATAGACCATCCAGAGACTTTTGGCATTCTCTTTTCAACATACTATGCTTTGGGACGTACTTATTCTAATCTCACATACTATTTAGGGTGGATAGTATGAACATTGGGACGCAGGGACAGATAACTGTCACAGTTCTGAGCTGTGCATTGTATCCTAAGGCTGGATACACACCACAAGATAATCTGGCTGATTTTGGATTTCTCCCCTTCAGACAATCCTAGGTAATGTCTTGATTATTTTAGTGGTTCTAAAGATTATCTTATAAGATTTTCTTATGGTGTAAGGTGTGTTAAGAGTGACTGAATCTGCTCAGAAGAATGTCAGAGATGCCTCAATCATGAATCGCAAATATTTAGCATTTGCTATAAAACAAAAAAATTATTCTCATGTCTCGGTAGCTTTTGTGAGATTTTCTGTGTTCACACTTGGGGCTATGGTTGAAAATTATTGGTGTGTGGTGTGCTGTCTTTTTCACATCGTGGCACACCATAAGGAGCAAAACGATTAAATCTAAGATTTTTTGTAATTAGTATGGACTTCAAATTTGTTTTCATTAGTTTCAATAGTGTTTGTGCAGTCACCACTCTTTTTGCTGTCATGGACACTCATTAATCAGCACACCTGTTCTCCCTTAAGTTTGTTGTGCATTTAATTTAATCTTTGTTCACTTTTTAGTTGTTTGGTATTACTTTTGTAGAGCATGCTATTTCACAAATTGACGATATTTATTCTTTCTTTATTATTTATTTATTTTGTTTTTGCTGAAAGTGCCAGTTTTCATTAGTGCCAGTAATTGTAAAGAAAAATATTTATTTAGGTGTATACAGTATGTGCTATCTGGGATGTTATAGAATACTATTTATTTCAATGATTAGATTTGTGTGAGTATTTTGGATAAGTGGAAAAACATATTCTATGCCACTCAGTAAATGCATAACATGTCCATCAGTGACATCACTATCATATCACCATCAATC
Organism: Enteromius unitaeniatus; assembly: GCA_032359435.1. NCBI lineage: Eukaryota > Metazoa > Chordata > Actinopteri > Cypriniformes > Cyprinidae > Enteromius > Enteromius unitaeniatus. Next base: position 2,921,354 of record JAUMHI010000033.1, on the reverse strand, counting down.
AGAATTGTCCACAATGTCCACATCACCTTAAAGCTGAAAGTATCTTTTGTCTTTTTGAGTTTAACCTTCAAATCTTTTGCTTGCTGCACTAATGATGATGTAGTTGTTCCTGTTTGCGCATTAGCACAAGCCCTTTAACCTGACTATGTCTGCCCCTGTTTCCACAGAGATAATAAAGCCATCAAAGCATGCAAACATGCTTGTGCTGTGTGTCCATGATGAGCAGGCAGTGAGGAGAAGACTTTCCAGGAAGTCTTGCTACTGATCTTAAAAGGCCAAGGCAACAGAATAGTGTAAGACCAAATTAATGTCCTCACAGCATTCATTTTAATGTGGTAAATACATTTCTGTGATTTTGTTGATCACAAATCACATTGTTGAAACGTTAATGCTACTAATAGAATGTGAATATATGATAACATCCCATATTTTGATTACTCTCAAGGTAATAAATAATAACACTTAAAATAAAAAAGCTCATAAACTATGGTAAATGGAAACTGTGAAACAAACACTTTTTGATATGATTATCCCTTTATCTTAACATTTTAAACCTTGATGTTACAGATGTAGTTTTCTCTGAGGGGGGAAAAAATGACATTGCACTGAATATTCTTATTGAAGTTAAATGCAAAATTGTTTACTCCAGTAGACCAGCACATAATATAAATTAGGAAAAATGCTGTCCAGTGTGACATTATGTTATGTAAACTAAGGTTTCATACAGATGAAAATGTTATACGTCATACATTATTACATACATTATATAACAAAATTATTATATGTCATACATGCAGATCTGCTGTCTGAGGCAACGCTGAAAAAATAACGATGATATGTGGATCCCTCCTGGATTATTCTAAAAATATTCAGATTTAATTATCTTAAAATAAATAAATACTGACATAAAATTTAGGGGCTTTTGTTTACAAACAGGTTTTCTTAAACTAGGGTACAGTTAACATACAGTACAGAATTTCTACGCTCAGCTTGTAAATGCTGTAATGGATTTTTCCATAAGGCCCAATATTTTACTTTAAAAAAAAACAAATAAGATGGAACAGGTCAGTATTTTAGATAAGATTACTTTTATTTTTTTGTGTCATTTATTTAATTTACACATTAATATAAACTGTAGCGGGCAATTAAAGTAAACAGCAATTGGTGTTTTGACTATGACACTTTCTAAAAGCACCTTCAGAATTTTTTATATCCTCTGCAGAATACACAAAATTGTTATAATAAAAATACAAAATTAATAAATAAAAGCTTGTAATTTTTATTTAGTACTGTACTGAACAAGCAAAAAACACGTTTTCATATACTCCCCATTGTATACATATACTCCCCATACAATTGCCTCATTCAAAAATTTTGTTACATAAATGATACATAACAGTTCTCATATATGTTTTATATCTTCAGAAAAAATCCTCCTGCACATTCTTTGATCTTCTAGTATCTTAATTCTGCATATTTCCACCCTTTCCAACAATATGATGTTGAGATCCATCTTGTCACACAAAGGGACTCATACTTTTACAAACTTTTACAAAAGATTAAAATACTTACTGATGCTCAAGACGAATACATAGTGCATTCAACCAGGATTTTTTTTAATGAGACCTGCAATGTATAATGTAGATCTTTTTTATGTATTTATTTATTTAGGACTGACCTTTAAAAGTTAATACAGAAAACAAATACTCTGAACAATTCTCTCCAATTCAAAACGTTTACACAATTCAGATAGATTTTTTTCCTTCAACAAATATTGTGGAAAAAGTAAATGAAAACAAGCTTATATTACATTAATGAAAACTCGATTACCAGAACTACCAGAAATTATTTATGAATTGATAATTACGTTTATGAGGGCATATTATTTTTGTAACCTTAAAGTAATCTTATGATTAGTCTTTTTTACTTTACTTTTTCACTTTGAAGACAGATTACACAATACGTTTTTATTTATGCATTATATGTACATTTAATTAAACAGACAGGCAGGACTGGTGTATAAATAGGCATTAATAAACAAAATACCCCAACAAAGCTGTCAAGCTGCAGAAACATAAACACCCTAAACAATGCAGCTCTACCCACCAATATACTGCTGCTGCAGCAAGTGCCAAGCTAATTGCATGTGTAGGCAACTAGCTATGCATGTCTGTACCAACTTGGCCGAATGGCTTAAATAGCTAGAACTCATAATGTGCACCTGGAGGGGGATAGCTCTGGGCTTTTTAACTAATGACTTCTTTATGTGTACCAGTGCTGGCATACCCTTAACATTTACTTAAATTATAACTTGAGCTATTGCCAAAGTCCAAAACTTATAACTGTTAAAGCTAGAATGATGATAGAGATAAATAAACAAATAATTCAAAAAGTAGCAGTATTTCTCAGTGAAAAAACTCTCATGGCACACTCACTAAAGTAAAACAAGATAATGCAGAGGTAATGCATGTCAAGGACCTATCAACTTGTGCCATCAAATCATTTATATAAAAGAATCTATAAATCTGTAATAAATTTCATATTTTGGTCTACTACTGTTATTTAGTGGAGTGAAATAAGTCTCAATGATGCTTCTTTTCTCTGTCATTAGCACTGCCACTTTCGTTTTCTGTTTGAATGACTGCATCTGGTTTTCATCATTTGCAAGTACATCTGTCTGCAGCCTGCAGATCGAGGCGGGGCTGCATTTGAGGCGGGGCTGCACATGTCGCCCCGCCCATATAACTTCTCATTGGTTGTAAGTAAATTAATGATGTTAATGCAATGTTCCTCCCACAACTCATCTCATTGGTTAGTGAAATGGATTGAAGTCACTGCCACGATAAACAGGACATGCAATTGGAAACAATACTTATGAATTATACATTTCATATAAACGCTAAATCCTTTGCTTATTTATTCTGCTTTTAGATGTGTACAAATCTGTTTTTTTTTTTTTTAATGTACGCTTATGACTGATTTGTGGTCTAAGGTTACATACATTTACAAGTTTATTTATCCCATTTCTGGCAATACGTGACTATACATCTAAATGTCAACCAATGGGGTTTATTTACAGCTTATTTATTTATTTTTTATAAAATACATAAATGTGAAATATTCTCAGCAAAAATTTCCACTATCCTTATGCTATTAAATTAATAAATAGAAATGAGTTGTTAAACATCAGAATTGTTTATAAATACAAACAATTATGACACACGAATGAATTATGACACATTGAATTTCACTGTTATTTATTTAAGATGAATCATGAAATTGTTCACAGTTTTTTCTGATAAAGACACCCACACCACATAGAAACGAAGACCGGAAATGAAAGTTTTAACGTTATTATTTTGCCTCCAATGAGATGAGTTGTGAGAGCTACCTTATCTCGACATTATTAATTTAGCTACTCCTCCTCAAGAAACTGATTGGCCGGTTGCTCATTGATTGTCCTATTTTTTTTTTTTTTCTTTGCGTGAGTTGTTTGGATGCATAAACCTAACTGTTGGATTTTTTATATAATTGTGGGATGTGTGCAAGGAGTTGTTTTGTGTGAGTCAGCGTTACTGCAAGCAGCGGTCAGGTTGCTGTGTGGTGTTTGTCCAAACTTCTTCTGATCCTTTGTGGGTTAATTATAAATGACTATTATTTTAATAGACCAGTGATGGTGTATGATCAAAGCTTTTAAGTGTATAATTTTGATTTTCTATTTGGATCAGGAGCTGAGTGCCTAAGGCAGTGGCAAATTTCTGGTGTGGGGGTCTCATGCACGAGTGGTGTTCGTGTGAGTGTCACAGGTTTCGGTGTGCTGTGGAGGTCGAGTGTGCCCTTATGCCCTGCTGCCAGGCCTGTGTTCTTGTACTGAGATTTTCATGCAATTGTACATCTTGTCTTGATGTTTTTCTTTTTTTGTTCTCATTTTTTTTTTGTATGATTGATCTTAATCTATTAAACTTGACCTTTTTGGTATCCCCGTCTCCTGCCGATCCCTTGTAACCTTACCTGTGTTGCTCAAACCTAACTCAAATCATAAAGGTCCCTGGATGTGCTCCAGGGTGGCATAGTCGTGCTATATTTTCAATCTTTTAGTGCTCTGCCACACTACAGTTCGGGTGAATGGAAGCAGAAAGTTTCTGTTTGCCATTTTTCGTCACATAGAACCATATTTAAATATACTAGATCAGTATTAAAGCCAGTAATATCCTATCAATAAAATGTAATTATTGGAAGTAATTACTTTCCAAAATCACGGTGTCTATCCTATAGGAATCAGCACATTATGTTAAACCGTCTGTTTGCTGACATGCCTTTGCTTTCAATTAATATCAATACGCATTGCTTCTAAATAGAATGCTTCTGAATTAAAGGAATGTGCTGCAAGTGATCTGTCACCAAGCACCAATTAGTGGTGACAGTGTTTGCATATCCTGAGTCTTCGCCTTACAATTTTTAAAGAGAAATATAACTTAATGAACTGCCAAACCTTTTGTGAATTAATCTTATTGCTCTTCCCATTAAATGTTGATACCTTGTCAATATTTGAAGTAAGCAATATGAACCGCCACAACAGAACTAGATTGCGTTCATCATAAAGAGTATTATAATGGGAACAGGCATCTAGGTTTATCATGGTGCATGCTCTATGAGAGTCTCTCTTTCAATGACAGGTTTGTTTGATTGTTTCAACTGTTCTAATTTCATGCAATGCATTTTTCACCTGTAGTGAGTCAGAAGAGGCAGCTAAAATCCCAAATAAATCATTGCTAGGTTTTGTTTTTGACACTTAACACTGTAAAAACTTTCTGTAGATGCTATGGACTGATGGGCAGCAACACTCCGGGAAAACGCCGATCCTGAGTGAGCCGTGACGCCATGGCCATCTCGGGATTCTGCCATGCAACCAATGCTGTAGCGGTCCCATATAAGGCAAACCAAGTGGCGTGATCACGGCTGCAGCTGCAATATGCCCCAAAAACCTCTGAGAGAATTTGAAAGGAACTGCTGTCTTGTGCCCAAAGTCCGCAGGACATTTCTGCACTGATTGTGAACGTTTGGAAGTGAGACGAGCGGTCATATTGACAGGGTCAAGTTCCATCACAAGAAAAGGGATCACCTGCACGCGGAAGAGTTTGCTCTTTCCCGGTTGACCCGAAGCCCCAATAGACTGAGCTGCCGAAGCACAATGTCCCTGTGCTCACACAACTGATCCTTTGAGTGAGCTAATATTAGCCAGTTGTCGAGAGTTGAGGATTCGGGGGTCCTTCACCCATAGGGGGTTCAGGGCACCCTCTGCCCTTGTCTGGAAGCCCTTGGGGACTTGTCCAGCGGGTTATTCCTGGTAGTCACACGGAGGTCTGCCAAGCCACTAGCCGATGCAGCTGAGGAGCCTTTACGGCCTGCCGAACTGGAATGGGTAGCGGATGAAGCTAGCTCATATAAGAAAGCCACTACCTAAGTGAAGCCATGGTCATACGCTTGCAATCATGGCATGAACCATCCACAAAAGCAGTCTCAGCATGACTGAGGCCCAGACAAGTCAGACAGCGATCGTTTTTGGCGTCAGGGGTGAGGAAACTCCCTCACCCAAAAGCAAATGGTCAAAAAGACAGCCAGAAGGACATGTTTTTAGCGGCCCTGCAGATGTTTTTAGAAATTTTGCTCTTTAAGTCGGAACCGCCAAAAGGAGGCCCGCCGCCAACTGCCCAGTGCTGTCTCTCTGCTGTAGTTCAGTATATGCTCCGACCAGGGAAGTGGCTTGGCATGCAAAAACCACTGGCCAATTTCCATTGGCGTTTTCTCCAAAGATCAGAGTCGATTGGTCTCCCAGGTGTGACGCCAGTCAGTAATGTAATGTCATAGTGACTGACTGAACCCTATTTACTATTCATCTCAAATTACATCAAAATGAACAGGGAATGCAAACACTGAAAAGAATGTAAATCTATGGAAATATTATATAATATAAATATAGACATGAAACTATTGCCTTTCACTTTTGCATGCCAAACCGTTTTTGGCATTGTGCTGCCTTTCTGTCTGATGTATAATATAGTCCTTGAAAGAAAATCTGAAAAATGCAACATGACTATTGTTTGTCAGAGCATGTTACTCTGGCTTGGACACTCAGTGGTGATCCCTGACCTTGTCTCCTATCTACTTTTCTTTTTAAAATATATGTATGTAGAACGTTATGGTAAAAAACATGTGTTTATTGAAAGTTACAGCATAATAAAATCTATTTCGAAACACTGTAAACTGTCATGTATTGTCTTAATTGCGGTTATTTAGACAATATCTCAATAGCAAGGAAGGTAAGTCTATGAGTTAACTATTTACTGTATAAAGCACTGTTTACATGGATCAAACTTTACCAACAAGACTTGCAAAAAAACAATTTCACTTTCATGAAACCATTTGTTGCCAATGCACTGCAAAACGTTTCTGCTTCCTAAGGTCATCATGTGCAATGATAAGAGGTCCTCTTTACAATAATTTGATCTCACTTTGAGGAAAATAGCCTCTTAGTTGGGAACTAAAGCGGGGAAAAAAAGAGTTAAAAAAGAAACTGAAAGAACTATAGGTTCGCTGAAAAGATGCACAAAATGCTAAAAATGTTTTTCATAAGTGAGAAGGCAGAGATACGCACATAATGATACATTTGTAAGCATATATTATTTGTTTGTTTGTATTTTATTATTCTATTATTTATTAGTTAAAAATATAATCTTTATACACTTTGGGACTGAAAATGGCACATAGTTCTTAAGGGGCGCTTTTAGCCTCATTGTAATTCTAATCTAATATAATTACAGGTGATGGATAGTGAGCACCCCCGTTTGTGGCTTTAGCCGGTAGCAGACAGCATTGAGGAGATCACCTTTGTGCAGAAGACAGCAGATATATGGCTGTAGATTATATTTGCAGGTCCTGCATGTGAGATGGGAGAGGGAGAAAAAGCCCATGACCATGAAATAATTTCAGCGTCTCTCTCTCCCTTGAGACCTCACGCTGTCTGAGTCAGTCTTCCCCTCTCTTCCGTCTCTCTCCTCCATTCAAATCTTCCCCTCCCCCATTCAGTCTCCTGCTGCTTGAAGCTGGATGTCTTTTTTTCCAGCGGAGAAGCCATGCACTGCAGTTAAGTGCTGCAGCAAATCATCACATTAGGAATATGATCAATTAGCACTATGACCCATATCCGTTTCTGACAACACCACAGAGAACACACAAACAAAACACACACATACAGACATACACACACACACATACATGCTGATTTAGAGAAACAGCAATCATTTATACAGCCACTCACATACATAATAAATTAATATTGCATTTCTTAAAAAACATTTTTATACAATTTGTATAAAAATTTTAGATGTATATATAAATTTATGTTTTATTTACAGACATTTTTACAAACAACATTGTTGAAAAACAACAGCTGCAAATTCATTCATAACTTTAAAATCCCCCCTTACCCATGAAAAAAAAGTCTGTTTAGTTATTTCCATTGCAAAAAAAACACCAGTAAAATCTGTTAAAGCAGTTCCACCTTAAGAGTGGAACCTTAACAGATTATCTCGGTTATTTCACTGCCACTGAGCCGGCACTAATAGTCCGAGGCAGATATTGAAGAGTAGCGCAGGGCCGTGGAGATCTATTAGAAATTCCCATCTACACGGCTCATACATATTGATTTCTGACACCAAGCAGCACTGAAAGCCCCACGGGAATAATATATTTAGCAGGGTTGGCAGTGAGGAGGTCACAGAGTGCATAAAGATTAACCACACAGCCCCCTGACAGGGCTGTGTGTGACTGTGTGTGTGTGTGTGTCCACACGCAAAACATGTTTGTTTCTATTCATTTGTCCTCACCATCGAAGGTGAGCAACAGAAAAGTGCCAGTGATTTTTATATGATGCAAGAAACAGAAAAATGCTAGGCAATGTTATATTACTTATACCCTGATTGTATACATTATCAAATGGAAAAATTTCAAAAGAGTCTTTGTATGAAGATATTAATTACTGAAGTACAATATATTTGTGTACTGATATTGCTAATTTACAGTTCTGTGTGTGTGTGTGTTAAATTGCCTATGTATCTGTTGTTTGCTGGAGGGTGCTGAGTCTGGTGGGTGCTGATGCAAGGCAAGCCTTCGCTGATTAGCTTGTCCAGGTGAAAGTGTAATTACTTCAAAAGGGACAACGAGTGCTGAGAGCAAGACAGCAATCTGTGGAGCTGGGCTTGACTCCACACTGAGAACACTTAGCATTACCCCCACCCCCTACATCCACGCACACATCGCCCATTTCCTTGCACTGAAAATGACAACATGTCTGCGTTTGCTCTACCTCTCTCCCTCTACCTCCCTTAGCTCTCTAGCTCAACCATTTTCTCTAATACGTGTCCTTATCTGCATTAGGTTGCTTCAATTACAGAAAACTGTTATATGGTTGACTAAATGGAGGCCTAGTAGTTTTGTGGTTTGTGGTTTGATTCCTCTGAGGTAGGGATCAAACGTATAAGAGTTTTAATGAAATGATCTTTTATAATGTGATGAAACACCTCTCTGGTGCCACAGTATGGTGTAAAGGATGATAAACTTTTGGGGAGGCAGCAAAAACACAGTTAATAAGTTAAGGGTCACTCAGATGCTTTTATACTCAACAAGGCTACATTAATTTGATCACAAATAGGAATATTGTTAGATATTTCACAATTTGCAAAACCGTTTTTGTGTTTCCCATTTTTAAATTATCATAACTGCTCATTTTTCCTGTGATTGCAAAGCTGAATATTCAGTATCTTCCAGAAATCTTTCTAATATGATAAGATATATGATAACAGATTTGTTGGTCAAGAACTATTTCATCTTCTACCTCTCTCTCTCTCTCTCTCTCTGTATATATATATATATATATATTTATGGAAATGTGTGTGTTTTTTCACAGTATGGCAGATTTCAGGTCACAGGTGTAATGGTATGTGGTTTTCATATCAGAAGGCATACAGCATACTTACAAATTCTCAAAAATACATAAACCAAAATTACTTTACTATATTAATAGAATAACTATTTAAAACCGGTTATCACAGCAACCCATTGATTTGAGTGGATAAATGAATAAAAATCTAATTCAGAGTGTATGTTTGAGCAGGTTATTTGTTAAATATTATTACAAAAATAAAAGGTGAATTCAGTCTGATGGGATTGTTTTCACACATTAACACAGGACTCATTATCAGCTGTGTCTGTCAGACCTAGTTGAAGAGTGCTGATCATTTGTCAACTGTTTTGACATCTAAAAAAGATTATGTTGAGAAAATATAGTGGACAATACCTATTAAAAATTAAAATGGTCAGAATGCAGTGTTACACTGTATTTGATGAAAATTTTAGAACAGGAGGCTATATTGGTATGGAATAATAATAATCCTTCAGCTTCTAGTAAGCACTAAGGTGAATTAACATGCATCCCAGAACACACATTTAGCAGCTTGCAATTGCATTAGTCTAAGGCTGCACTCTGCCCATCCTTGAGGGATTCATCAGCAAGAGCGCAGTGGAGTGCAAGGCAGGTTCCTCTGTCAGAATGAAATAATAAAGCACCAAGATGCTGGTGGTGTCATGTCAAATCCTATCCGATCCCTCTACTCAAGGACCTTAAAGTGATTATGTTGGCTGACATAACTTTTTTGATAATATATGGATTACTTGCACAGGTACTGTCACATTCTTCTTAACAAAGGCATTTCCAGTAACTAATTATTGCATAACATATAGAGAGTTTTACAGGTAGATTATTTAGTCATGTTTTCATCATTAAAATGACAAGTTTAGGACAAGGCTTTAGGACAAGTTAATGCTTTCTTCAGTGTAAAAGTTAATTCTCTCACAAAATCTTTTTGTTTTGTTCACATAGTGTGTCTGTACTATGTATTATTATGTATATAGAAATACACACCCATTTATGTATTTAAGAAAAATATGTTACATTTATATATTTAATATATGTATAATTCATAATGCATAATGCATGAGTATAATGCATATTCATATAAATTATATGAATATAAATATTTTCACAATGTATACTATACGTGTGTGCTATTATATACACATACTAAATATGCACACCACGGACACAGATATATTATGTAAATAAAAACTTTTATTTTAGATGCAATGAACTAGATTTACTAAAAAGAACCCACAGTTGTTGTTGTTTTTTGGGTTGTTTTTATTTTTAAGATTTTAGTTGATGGAGTTGTGCTGATTACTTGTGTATTAATGTATTTGTTGTTGTTGTTGTTGTCTCTTCACTGCTAATGACCCATTGCTGAGCATCAGAACATCAGAACATGTTAAGAAGGTTAAAAAAAATAAAACCCTTTTGTTCGTTATTTAAAGATACACAATTTATATTTGTGTTTGCTGGTGCTTTCATTCGAGTCTAAAGGAAAAGATGAAAGACTGAACATTTGACAAACTATATTTGATTAACTATATCTAATAAATCAGGAGTTAAACTATTAATCTTATATGCAAAATGAGAAATGTATTTTTTCACGAAACTACTTTCTGCAAATAAAACAACTTTACATGACTTTATGTAATTTTGACTCTGTCCAGTTCAGGAGCTATAATCATATATTAACTTATTACTTATTATTAGTTTGTGTACAAAGGGTGGTGCCCATTAACAGGATACAGTGGGATCATTCCAAAGCACGTGCCATAAATGATTGGAGGTATTTTCTCACAGATATTAACAGCACAAAAAAGTGTTGTGATCAAGTTTGCCTAAGTGCACTGCAAAACACGTGCCAATGATTTTACAACCAAGCACTTATGTGAATGCATATTATGGCATCTGAGAACAGTTCTACGTCTCTACTTCAACAGATCAAATATACTGCATCGCAATCATTTGAACTAAAATCCAATTTCAGTAACCTTGTCTTACTCTAGAAACACCTTTGCTCACAAAGTTGCGAAGATCATCTTGCCCAGCTTCTCACATCTTTCTTTGCAGCCATTTCTGATTATGTCATAAAAGACAAAAAGGATTAGATTCAGGATTTGAGAAGGAATACCTTTATAAGTGCTATAAAACTAGGGATATTTACTTGACAGCATCACAGTCAGCTGTTTTATATTTGTATGCATTTCATTTAATTTCTCTATACACCAAACTGATAGATAAGGAAGATTTAAGAATTGTTTACTATAAAACAATCCCTAATTCTTTATGATGTACCTTTGCTTTCTTTCCTTTATTATATTATGTTTCTCCAAAAAGGGTTTGGAGTCCTGAAGAACACAACAGTGATTCATCATTTAATTATGATTTGACAAATGCTGTTGCCTCCCGATTCCTAGCGCCTCCTCCTTTTCAATTCACAGCACTGTCAAACTGTCACGCACACTCTCCTGGGATTAATTCATGCTGTCTGTCTTTGCGAGCCTGCTGGCGCTCCCGGGGCGGCGGGTGCATTGACACTGTCAATGAACGCAGCAGCTGACACTTCCACAAGAGCCACACACATTTCCACTCCCCCCACCTCTCATTGCTTTCGCCCTAACCTTACTACCATCAAAAATTACTCCCACAAACATAAACACGCATGCAAAAAAAAGGCTTATGCAAAAACAAGCACACACTGGCATGTCTGAGCAAGACGCTTCATATATGAAACCGAATAACAAAAGACGAGATACACATAGACACACATGTCTCTTTACATCCATACAACACCTGCTTTGCGTAATCATTCTTATTTAACACTATGAAAGTCAAGTTTATGTTTTTTAGAAAACAAGCAAGCATGAAAGTTCACTCCTAAACATCACATATATAGATGAAATCGTTAAATTTATTTAATTTGTTTTATGAATTCACTTCACTAGTATTTAGTATTAGTATTTTAATTTGAAAAGGATATTCAGCAAATAGCTAAGGAAATCAAGTAAAATGTGTGTATATTGTTTTATACAATTAGATTAGTGATAAATCAATAGAAGTAAATGAAAAATGTAGGAAAATGGAAAGTGTAGGGAAACAACTGCATATTTGAGTAGATGACATATGAATGTGTCCTATGGTGTGACAAAAAAAGGTAAAAAAAACCCCATCTAACTTTGGTATTTTTAACTTAATGATGATGCCTTTTTTTCCAACACACTCCGCTTGGTCAAAACCCTTTTGAGTCGCTTTTTAAAACTCAAGGTACCCTTTTTTAATCACTTTTCGATGTGAAGGGTCCTCCATTGTTTTAAATAGGAAACCATTAGCGTCAATATGCGGACACAATATTTTTTTTATTTTATTGTCATAATTAAAAGATATATTGGGTAAAAAAAACAATGACAATATTGCATATATGCAGGGGTGTGATTTTTCAATGTAAACAGTCAAAACTTTTATTTAAATTATATTATTTACACATTTATGAGCACGTAACCCAACCTCTGCCCCTAAACCTACCATCTGTCAATAAAACACAAGATATAGTGGGTAGATACAACCACTGTCATAATTTATTTGAAAGATATTAATATCCCAAGTCTTTTGAGGAAAAAGAAGGAATAGAGGCGGTCGCTGTCTCCATCATAAAGCCTCATAAAGACTTTGTATGGCTTCAGAAGACTTGGAATGTGATACAACTTGTTTGTAATGTATTTATTCTGCTTGTTTATGATTAGTTTGTGCAATAAATACGTGTAACTGCATTTGCCTGTGTGTGTTTATATTGTTCAGAGGTGGGTAGGTTTGAGGTAGTGGTGGGGTTTAGAGCTCCAATAAAGGTAAAAGTTTATCAAAAAAATTATTAGAATAAATTCAAATATGCATGCAAACCATTACATTAAGCAAAACAACTGTAAGAGATGGAGGACCCTTTATGTCGAAAAACGACTAAAAATGGGTACCTTGATCTTCAAAATGGGTCTTGACCAAGCGTCAAAATGCGATGAGTTGTAGTGAAATTGTGTTGCTTTTTCTTATGTTATTTGTGTGTGTGTGTGTGTTCCCCTTCAGTCGAGTCACTCTGACGTTACATATGGGAACTTGCATGAGAACTTCACCAATCGCCTTTGAGTAATAAGAAAAGGCCAATGATTATTGGTGTGCATTTAATTACAGCCAGGTGCACCATATCACAGCGTGAGTATAAGAGGGCACGGATGTAATGCACTTGCAGCTTTTCGCTTCAGAGCCTCGCTGCAGTGGATGCCATTGTTCGAGTGTCAGAGGAAAGAGATCGAAGATATCCGGAGAAAAAGAGCTGTGAGACAAGAGATTAGATTAGATTAGATAGATTAGACAAGCCAACCTTTGCATTCCAGCAAGAGGTCTCTAGATACCTGTAAAATACCTGTCACTGAAAACAGCACTCCTGATTGCTTTGGCTTCCATCAAGACGGTAAGGGACCTACAGGCCTGGCTATGTGCCCAAGGTTCCTACCACTCCCTTCTGAGAGTACTCCCTAGGTAACTGAGTGCACGGCATGCCGCAAGAGATCCTCTATGGGCAAACCGGGCTTACTATGCCGCTAGACAGGCTGCTACCTCATTGCATGCGATGGCCGCACTTCAAGTGTATCAGGCCAAAGAGTTGAAACATCTGTACGAGGGTGGATCTGATCAAGGGGTCATGCAGGAACTCCTTACGGCGACCAACTTCACTCTATGGGGAGGCAGGGCTCACCCGTTTGGCCTCTCCCTGTCTCCCCGAGTCTTTACGAAGCTCACAGAGGGATCCCTGTCTCCCTTATGGCAGACGGGCCTTACCGTCGCCCTAACCGGCCTGGGGCAAGCTCCTTTCAAGCCCCTAGCATCAGTCGAAATAAAATACCTGTCACTGAAAACAGCACTCCTGATTGCTTTGGCCTCCATCAAGACGGTAGGGGACCTACAGGCCTGGCTATGTGCCCAAGGTTCCTAACACTCCCTTCCGAGATCAGGTAGTGAACCTGCAGGTACGAGCAGGTAGCGGGAGGCCGGCTGGTTTCGACTTGCTGTGCCATTCTCTCGGGATCCGTGCGCTTTTTCTCAAAGGTTCCCCTGTGCCAAGGTGAACCCCTCTCCTCCTTCCATTCAGTCGGACCTAGAGCGGAGTAGCTCCGGCTGTGTTTCCACTGGGTCTCCTTCACCCAGTATGTTGTGGCTACCAAAACCTTTTGTTCCACAGTCAGCCAGAAGGATGTGTTTCCCTCTACTTATATTCATATCTTATAGATATAGTGTATTCCTCGAAACTTCACATGTAAGAAAAAACATGCTTTATGAAAATGCTTTATGTCTCCGCCCCCCCAACCCATGCTTCAGCACATCTGACATCCCTGCAGGGTCCCTATTTGGCCCCCAGGGCGTTGGGAAGGTTACATGCAGACTCTCCTGCTAACACGCTTGCCTGTCGGCACCGGGATCTCTGCGTAACACAGCCACAGGGTCGTGGCGTTTTCCACGGGTCTGTTCCCATATGTAACATCGGAGTGACTCAACTGAAGGGGAACGTCAAGTCAAGTCACTTTTATTATTTTGCAGATTATTGGGTCATGTAAATGCATAAGCAGCCTTCCTAAGGCCAATTAAAAACATTGGCTCTGTGTAGCTGCAACTGTTACTGCTACAGTTACAACTGCTTGCACACATTTTCAACACACAAAATGCAAAATGCTGCATTTAAAAAAATATCATAAACGCATACCAAAAGCAAACATTTGTCTTATATTGCAAACATCTTTGGCATACTATTATATATTTTTTTGAAATGTCATATACACACAATTCAAACCTAAAACTATGTACATTTCTTTAAAAGGTTGAAAGTACCTGGCACAGAGATGTTGAAAATGCACAGTAAACAGAAAATACTAATATATATTAAATATTAATATAATAAAGATGGGGGTAATCCCACAGTTTAATTACATATCAGGAATGGTCCCTGTTACCATGCTACCTCATGTATATACACAATATAATGCTATGATTAAGAATTTTTTATGGGAAGGTAAAAGACCCTGAATTGGGGTAAATAAATTATGGTTGCCTAGAGACAGGGGAGGCTTAGCGTTACCTAATGTAGAGCAAAATAGCCTTTGAAATCTCTAAGCTCGCTAGACACTGTGGTAATGAGGATTTAGATTTAGATTGGTTATTGATAGAACGACAACTTACTTTCCCTTTTAGGGGAACACCAAATGAACAACCCAATACTGTGTCATTCTAAAGAAGTGTGCAAAATTGCCCACAAAAATTGTTGGATTTCTTACTGGTGTCAACATTACTCTTCAGTATGGAATAACCCTTACATTAACGTTGGTAAAAAGTCCTTGTTTTGGGGACAGTGGTTAAGAAATGGAATACGTACACAAAAGTATTTATTTAATAATAATAAGCTTTTGGTTTTTTAATAATTTGAAAGAAAAATTTCAGTTAGAAGGCAATGATCATTTCTGGAAATATTTACAAATTAGACACTGCTTGAAGGTAAAGGTTCACATGGAACAAAATAAAAATGTTTTTATGAAAATTTCTTTGAACTACCAAGAACTTATCCAAAAAGCTCTGTTAAAGGATCGATGACAATAACTGTTAAAACCTAAGACTAATTTGGCAGAGAGACATCGATAGTGACATAGATAAAGACACCTGGAAGTGAATTTTGTCCAACAGTGGAAAGTATATAAAAGAAGCAAGATGCAAATTTCCTCTGCACGAGAGGAGACCCAGTCAACAAACAGACTCGGAGGGTAAGCCTGCCTTGTAGAGGGAGCTTTTCTCTCTATGACAGCACTTGAAAGGTCGGAAAAGTCTGCGCGTCCCGCAGGGTGCGGGTGCCATTTGGTGCCCTATCCCCTGAGAAGGTGGTCCTTCCCTGGGATATTCAAGGAGGGGCTGCCGTGAGGAGCGCACTAGTAGAAGGCTCACTGGGGGAAAAAGGCGTACTTGAGCCCTGGAGGCCAGCTGTGTGCGAGTGCATCCTCGCCGAGTGACTTTTTGAACTCGTGGAGGGAATAAAACAACAGGCAATGGGCGAACTCGGGGAAGTGTGCCACAGTGTTGTGCCCATCTCGGGAGATGGAGAGTGTCACAAGGGAGAGTTTCCCGGTCGACCTGAAGACCCAGATGGCCGAGGTGCCGAAGCACTGTGTCCCTGTGCAATCACAACAGATCCCGCGACTGAGCTATTATCAGCCAGTCGTCGAGATGAGGATGCAGACACTCCTCTGCCATCTCAGCTCTGAGAGGGACAACCAAAGGGTACTGTACTGAAATGCTCGACCCTCAGACACAAATCGAAGAAGGGGTCTGTGTCGAGGGTCTCAACCTACCGCTCTTTCTGGGTACGATGAAGTGAGGGCTAAATATCCCTGACTTCATCTCAGCTGGAGGGACAGGCTCGATTGCGTCCTTCACCAGTAGGACTGCAACCTCCGCACATTGAACGGCAGCATCGCTGTTCTGAGTCTAGCGAATGCGGGCGCCTTGCGAACTGAATCGCATAGCCAAGGCATACCATCCATATCAAACACCGCGAGGGGCTGGGAAGCGCTATTCAGGCTTCCAGCCGAGTCACTAGGGGAATCAAGGGAACGTTGACAGCCGTACCAGCAGTGGGGCAGCCTTTAGGGGGACATTTACCTGCCTCCTTGGATACCGGGCTGGCGACACAGTGCCCTGGGTCAACATCTGAGAAGACAAAAAAACATTTTTGGTCAGATGGGAACCTCCCAGGGCCCAGAGGTGATGAGTTTTTTTGTTAAGACTTGCTCTTTCTGTGTGCACAGAAGCTCCCAGCCCTCCTCCGGGAGTGGGGACGGAGATGTCATCGTCGTCGGCCAAAGACCATCGGGTGCCTCGGCAGGGGGTCGGAGCAGAAGTCCTGGGTGCTACGGGGGGACGCCCTCGGTGACGAGCAGGCGGAGACTGTGCACTCGGGGACCAGCTGGACCGCCGAGGCAGGATGTGAGACATCACCTCGGTCTGCTTCTGGACTGCCGAGAACTCCTGGGCCAAGTCCTCAACAGTGTTGCCGAATAGGCCGACCTGGGAGATGGGGGAGTCGAGAAAGCGTGCCTCCTCTGCATCCAGCACCTGCGCCAGGTTCAGCCACAGATGTCGCTCCTGGACCACCGTGGTGGACATCCCCTGACCAAGGGCACGCGTTGTGACTTTCGTTGTCCGGAGAGGCCAATCCTTAAGCCAATCCTTTGCGGCTGGATGATTGGTTTCTAGGAGGAGATGTGGCCCTGCCGTGCTCTCCCCCAGTCCCATTCTTCCCGGAGGTGCATGGGAGGTGCAATGTACAAAGATTTGACTGAAAGGGTAATGGTACATGTATGCATGCTCTTTGGGAATGTTCAATTCAACCTTTTTGGAAAGCTGTGTTAAAATATGTAGAAGAATGTTTGGGATTTGACATTCCATTATCACCCAGGATATGTTTGGTGGGATACAAATCAGAGATCTTAATGATCAAAAACAATGAGTTCTCTCTTATTACAGTGGGTGTAGTCACAGCAATATAAGCGATACTTAAATTTTGGAAAGATATTCAATGTCCTACAATTAAAATGTGGATTGAATTTGTGACTGAGAGTGTATCTTATGAAAAACTGTTAGCCAAACTGAATTAAAATTATAAAGATGTGGACATATAGGAGACATTTATTCAGACTGTGGCTTCAAAGGATGACTGATAAAAGATCCATGTTTAGATTGTGACTTGCTTAACCTGTTGTGCTCTACAGTGTTATCTCTGGTTATTACTCAGTGATCACCATTGTTGTTGTTTTTATTGTTTGATTTGTAAATAGTACATTAACCTGTTGTTGGATTTTTGTACTTGTATGTTTGTTTAAGAAAACCAATAAAAACTTAATTTTCAAGAAAATGCACAGTAAAAACAAAAGCAAGATTGAAACAAACTTTATTTACTATTTGTGGTTATGAATACAGCATTACTAGTTTGAAAGAAAATAAATACACCAGTTATGTGTAGTTGTGTAGATGCATATTTATAGTCCTATTCTAAAGCCATGATTGGTTGTTGTTAATGAGTTATTGTAAGGCACTGATGAATTAGTTTGTCATTTTAATTTGCTGTTTTTGAAAAAGGAATATACTTCCAGATACTTCCTGTTGGATGTTTGTGTTACATAGAGAATTGTGTGTTATTTTACAAAAACTATTCTATGAAAATGAAAATAATTTCAGAAATTGTATTACAAGTAAAGATTTTGTGTATAAGCAGTCTACGTTTTAAGCTGATGTGAATCTCTTCAAAAATGTACACAGTAAAAAGATTTGCTATAATTTAAACTGCCTCATGAAAAGCATTCTGGGAACTAGAAATCCTCATCAACCTTTTTCTGTTTTTTTCTGATATCGGTTCCCAGAAATGCTTTGCATGAGGCTGTTATTTTATTTATTTTTTCCTGTAAAGACAAAAGACTTTTAATGTTTATTGTTCATTATCTTTGAACTAAACTGTTCCCCAAAATTACCAAAACTTTAAATCTACAGTAAGTTACAGTAATACTGTAATTTCTACAGAATTCTTTTATAGTGTAGTTATCCATTGCGCTCTCACAGACCACAGTAGATGTGATTGGTCAGTTTTGTAAGTCCTTCCAAAGGATGATAAAGTTGCTTCACATCCATAAAAAACAATAACGATGGACAACAGCTAAGGTTTGTAATATATAGATTTTCAAATTATCTTGCAAAAACGGATTTATAGTATTGTAAGGACTGGCTGTTTTTTTGTAAGACGTGGGTATACTGAAGCTAAGCATTTCTATACAATTTCCTTAACATTTAGCCTGTAGGGTACTAGCAACTTACCACGCCTTATCTTGAGTTTAAACACATGCAAGCACATGTGTACCTTGTACTACACAACCCTTAATTTACAAGCGCACAGACAGTGTAATCCATCAGGAGACAAAATTTTTATCAGACATTGTTCATTCACACTCAGAAATGTAACTTCTTCGGGCAAGGCAATATCAACAAGTCCCTCCCCTACACATCTCTCTCCATGATGGTAACAGTTGCACTTTTATATAACAGGGCTGCAAATGAACCAAACCCACCCAAACTAACTTGAACATAAACACACATAACATCACTAATACAAAAACCCAACTGTCTTGCCTAAATGACTCAAAAATAAGTAAAATCTAAAGAAATACCCATAACGCACCCGGCTGCCAGCACTGACTGCCGGGTCATTTCAGTATTTTACATTTATTCTCAATTATTGAAATGACTAGACTATTCATTATGTTTCATGTTCCTGTATTCATGTTTTATACCTGATTTTTATATTCTTCTTCTATGTATTGGTGTTGTATTGTTGTTTATAAAGGATTAATTATTAATAAAAAAACACCCACACACACAAACACACTGTTCCTAAAGCCATGATTAGCGGTGTGTTGAAAATGACCAATCACAAGAGCAATCTGACATTTGATCCCCGCCTCCAAAGTCTCAAAAGTGTACTTGTCGAGCGAGCAGGGGTTGAGCAGCTGAGAGCACAGAGGGTCGCTCAAGCCCTGCTTAGCGCCCTCCTCACTTAGAGCCCTACTTGTGAGAACGCATTTTTGCACGCGCATAGTGTTGTGTGCTCTCGCTGTGCAGAAATGTCTTGCTTTTATGTGCGCTAGATTTGAAACTAGGCTATTTAAACACCAAAGTCACAGGTAAGCTCTGATAGATAATAGAAAACCACTAAGGGGCGCAGATGATTTTTCCCCCCAATTAGTGCTTGTGCCGCCCCCCAAAAAATGCTGCCCTGGGCGACTGCCCCGTTCGCCTGTGCCTAAAACCGCCACTGGGAAGTAAGGCTGTCGGGCTAGTCCTGCTTTACAATATTAGCACATCCTGATTTTTCCTACCTGACAAGAGATATTTCTTGCCTGACAAGATATGCTTCCTATGTTTTTACACATTTACTATGGTGGTAGTACATTTTGACAGGTTTTTCTCTGCCTTACTTCACTTGCTTACCCAATTTTTATATTGCAGCTTTACCAACAGGTACTATAGGTTATACTGAGCAGTTAGATTAGAGTTTCAGAACCCTAGCACTTAGTGTTTTGACAGCCTTTGGCTCAAATATCATTTAAGGCTTGACAGAGCAAGATTTTCACTCGCATTTTCAACAAAAATGGCAAACTTTAAAATATATTTGGAACATGTGTGCAAAAAAAAAAAGGTAACACTTTAGAATAAGTAACACTTGTTAACTATTGACTATGACTTTTCCCTAAAGAAAATCTTATTAATAGTCAGTAAGGTAATTGTTAAGTTTAGGCACTGAATAGAATCAGGGATGTAGAATAAGGTCATGTAGAAAAAAACATTAATATGTGCTTAATTTCACTAATAAATTAATATTCATTTTAATGAATATTAATATGCATGCTAACAAGGAACTAACCATCTGTTACCAAAAAAAGGACTCCATAAGTGTTGTATTTCCTAAATATTATAACAAAAATGTTACTTTTTAAGTGGTCTAAACCATGTGATGAAAAAAACAGGAAGCATGATACAGCCTGTGTGATTATTAAACGTCAAAAGTAAATATGAAAAAAGAAATGTAATAAATCAAATCGTTTGCTTATTGATGTCTTCTTGTATCCCTAAATTAGAGGAAGCACATTAATTGATACAATTTCATTGCAACTTTAAAGTTTTCTCTTTTTGTTCTTTTTTAACATTCTCTTGTAGGACATGTACTATTTGAGAAAAACAAAAGAGAAAAAAAACAACAACAGTCAAGACTTGTGTCACTAAATTATCTCCAAACCAAATATATGCGAAAACAATTATGTCTAGCCCATAAGATCATGTGTACCAAAAATCTAACATAGTTAACATAGTTTATTAGCCTTTTGTTATAGGCCCTTTATTTTTTCAGATTTGCTGAAAGTGCACTAACACATCACTCAATAAGGTTTTTAGAGCCTTTCCATTACACAGAATAGACTTCATATTGTCAAAAGGTTCTTTAGATTAGTTAAATGTTCTTTACATTTAGAAAAATGGCTCTTTAAAGGACTGATGTCTAAAAAGTTCATTTGGGGACCCAAAATGTTTATATACAGTCATGGCCAAAACTGTTGGCACCCCTGAACGTTTTTAAAGAAAAGTATTGCATTAACACACGCTTTGTACACATGTACATATACACATGTTTATTCCTTCTGTGTGTACTGGAACAAAACAAAAAAGGGAGGTAAAAAAAGATTTTAACATAATATCACACTCCAAAAATGGGCCAGACAAAATTATTGGCACCCTTAACTTAATATTTGGTTGCACACCCTTCGGAAAAAATAACTCAAATCAGTTGCTTCCTATAACCATCAATAAGCTTCTTACACCTCTTACCCGGAATTTGGAACCACTCTTCCTTTGCAAACTGCTCCAGGTCTCTCATATTGGATTGGTGCCTTTTCCCAACAGCAATTTTAAGATCTCTACAAAAGTATTCAATGGGATTTAGATCTGGAGTCATTGCTGGCCACTTCAGAACTCTCCAGCGCTTTTTTGCCATCCATTTCTGGGTGCTTTTTGAAGTATGTTTGGGGTCATTGTCCTGCTGGAAGACCCAAGATCTCGGATGCGAACACAGCTTTCTGACACTGGGCCTTAGGCTACGACCGAAAATGTAGGCACTGTGTTATTTTCTTTGTAGGCCAAACAGTGGAATGATGTGCTTTACCAAAAAGCTCTATCTTGGTCTCATCTGTCCACAAGACACTTTCCCAGAAGGATTTTGGCTTACTCAAGTGCATTTTGGCAAACTGTAATCTTGCTTTTTTTATGTCTCCGTGTCAGTGGGGTTCTTGCGGGTCTCCAGCCATAGCGTTTCATTTCATTTAAATGTTGACGGATAGTTCACGCTGACATTGATGCTCCCTGAACCTGCAGGACAGCTTGAATTTCTTTGGAACTTGTTTGAAGCTGCTTATCCACCATCCAGACTATCCTGCGTTGCAACCTTTTTAGCAATTTTTCTCTTCCATCGACACCCAGGAAGATTAGCTACAGTGCCATGGTTGCAAACTTCTTGATAATGTTGCTCACTGTGGACAAAGGCAAATCTAAATCTTGGGAGATGGACTGTTGCTATTTTTTTTTTTTTACATTTTTGGTTCTCAAGTCCTCAGACAACTCTCTTCTCTCTCTTTCTGTTGTCCATGCTTAGTGTGGCACACAGAGACACACAATGCAAAGACTAAGTGAACTTCTCTCCTTTTTGATCTGCTTTCAGGTGTGATTTTTTTATTGCCCACACCTGTTACTTGCCCAAGGTGAGTTTAAAGGAGCATCACATGCTTGAAACAATCTTATTTATCCATAATTTTGAAAGGGTGCCAATAATTTTGTCTAGCCCATTTTTTTAGTTTTTGGGACATTTTTCTCCCTTTTTTTGTTTTGTTCCAAAACACACAAAGGGAATAAACGTGTATAGCAAAACGTGTTAATGCAATACTTTTCTGTGAGAAATACTTGATTTTCTGGAAAAATTACAGACGTACTAACAATTTTGCCATTACTGTATATAAGCCCTCTTTTAGAACATTCAACATTAAACGTTCTGCATCTGAAATGTTTAGATTTTTTTTTTCTCTAACAAACACCCCATTCACAGGCCTTAATTACTCCCCCATTCTGTCTCTAAAAGCATGCATATGTTCACACGTTTAAATAGTCTTTTACTTTCAAAACAGTCCTCTGTCTTTGGATGGCACATCACTGGGCCCCTGGTGATAATTAAGTATTGAAAGTCTATACAGTTTCTGGAAGCTGAAGGATCCCCCTATAGTCCTTTTACCACTTTAACCCTCTAATCACATCTCCACCATAATTCAACAACCCCTTAAACCCATTCCCGCCATCACCATAACCAGCCTATGGTCTAAGCCCCAAACAACACACTCATTGACTAAGAGACCATATAAGAGTACTTGAGTTTTGGAGATTTTTTGGCATTAAATATTTAAAACTTGTTTACATTTCTAACTGAGAACCATATTCTATTACATATTCTGCTACGTCTCAATGATACAATACATATTTAAAGTTAACAAACATTTTCACATTGTTTTATTGGTGTGTGAATACATTCATTTGCAAAAAAAACTGCTTCATTAAATGCTGCATTTTGTTTATTTTGAGGCAGTCTATTTTTATAATGCCATAAATTTTAGATTTACCTGCCCCGAAACTAACTTTTCACTAATTGTTCAGTTTTGTTCCATTGCAGCCTATAGATTCTGCTAAAGACATCCTTTTTGAGACACTGGTGACATTCGGATGAACCTATTTGTTTATTGCCACATACTGTCTGTGCAGAAGTCCAGCAGTGCCTCTAGAGGTAGAGTACAGTGAAATCTGACCATTTTTGGAGACCCTTAGGGTAGGTGTCCCAGCATAGATACACTTGACGGGTACTTTGCTCGCCACATCTGAAAATAAATAAGAACATTAAATACCTTTTACAAGTTTTCTTTCTGAAAAGTTTGATTTCTTTTGCCTTTAAATTATGTTGTCCCTAAAGACATTTCATGTTCTTTGTTCATTCTGTTTAATTACAAAAGGTTGCATTTAGCTTAATAAAGCTAAATTCAAGATTGCTCCATTAATCAACTATCCAATTACCACAGATATAACTACCTACCCTGTCCCCTACCCCTGGGTGATATATTTATATAAAATATGTCACGGTTTCCACTTACTTACTAACTAAATAACTAAATAAATATACAATGTTCAACTCTGACAATAATAAGGCATTTTTTCAAGCAGCAATCCATCATTATATTAGAATGATTTCATAACTCATAACACTGCATGAATGTAAAAATGAACATTACACTTGGAAATATATTAAAACAGAAAACAGCTTTAAATTGTAACAATATTTTTAATATTTCTGTATTTATTATTAAATAAATAGCTGCTTAGTAAGAATAAGAGTCATACACAATTGGTTTTTTGAATGTTTGCTTATACACCAATACATAAACCTATGCATCTACTCATTATTCAATCTCACTCCCTAATAATTGATTGAAGCTGGCTAGAGATTATGAATAAACGTTAAATGAAGCCACTCGCCTGAGATTATTCCTGTCAAGTAGCATATTACAAGCTAATGTATAATTAGACAGGTGCAGTGTGAGGACACTTGTGCCATCTTTATTCATTCTCTGCCATCTAGTGGCCAGAACAGTATCACGCCATCCAGACTGTATTACAAAAAACAGTGTTTGGCTAAAACAGGAGAATGGAAAGATTTGCTTATTTGACAGACATCAGGAAACTAGGTGCAAGGTGTTGTGTATGACTGGACAGTCTGTAGACAGTAGACAGAGGAACAAGGCAAATTATTAAAACTGCACAGGAGATTATAGATTCTTTGGGCATGTTCTGTGTGCCAGAAAAATCGCCAGAACTTTACATCAAAAAGAACACAAAACTTGACCCGTGCTCAATGCACTACTATACAGTGCACTTTTGTGTTTGCATTGTAGTCATATTTTTACAAATCCATTTGCATTTTTATTTATTAAATGTTTCTTTTCAATACAACAAACACAAGAAATACACCATTTAGTTTTACTAGGGCTGTCAAGTGCTTCAAATATTAATTACACAATGTGGCAATTGATTCATCTAATTAATTGCAAATTAGTCACACATAAAATTATTATTAAAATTCTTCCTATTTTTGGGTGACTATACTTATATCCTCATATTCTTTAATATTTGTATTCATATTAAAATATTTTAATGAATTTATACTCTAAATATGAAATAAAACTGGCAGTAGGTGGCAGTAAATGTCTTAATGAGTCATTCCATGGATTCGTTCAAACAGTTGAAATATAACAATATAAAGTTGTTTAGCAGCAAGGCTGTCTATTTATTAAACTGTTGTATAAAATCAGTATCACATTTGTACACATGCAGTTCAGGACAAAAACAGCACTTGTGTGATACTGCTTTATTTTCTGCTTTATCCCATATCAACTTTATGAAATATAAGATGACCTAGGTTTGGTGCATGTGAGATTTTTTATTTTATTTCAAAGTTTAGATTAATTTAATAACTTTTTTGTACATACCTAGTAGTTGTTGCACTGCTGTGTCAGACGACAGATGCAGAGACAAAGATGATGGTACAAATTATAAATGACGGTAGTCTAATATAATTTGTAGAGCCGACAGAGGGAGGAGCTATGTTGGAAGAAGAGATGATTACCTGGGGTCGAACAATGGCGGTGGAGCAGTTGGTGGTGGAGCTCAAGGTGGAGATGAGGAGGACTAGGCAGGACAGATGGCTCAGGCAACCGAGGTGTAGAGCCAAAAGGCCAGAGTGGAGCCAGGGCTACAGAGGCCTGAGGTGGAGCCCAGTGAAAGAGGAGCCTAATGAAGCCGAAAAGACAGAGGGATGTAAAGCAGCCAGAGGAGTGGAGTCCTATTTACATAGATTTTACATAGAGGTTTTACATAGAGGTTTACATCAAGCTTGTTAAAAGTTTAAACTGTCAGAAGCACAATCAACTTTTAAATGCTTTGTAAATTATTCTAAGCCAATGTAGCAATGTAACATAACCGATCATTTAAATGTAGTTTATAGCATACTTTTGAATTAGAAAAGCTGAGAGAAAAAAAATGTTAGACCACAAATTGACTGGTGATGAAACAACACCAATTAAAATCTTCTGGTATAAAACAATGGTAATTTATCAATATGTGGCTTAAAAGTTGCAGGTACTTATAACATACGTATTCTTGTTGTAATATCCTTGAACAAAAAGTATTGTAAAGTTTAAATGCTTTTTATGATCAGAGCTTTTTTATGTGAGGGCAAATCATATATTGCAATGCAATACAACAATTGTTACAAAAAGGCTTGCTAAAAAAGTATAGACATTTAGACTGTGTACAACAGGGTTTTGTGTTCAGAAAAATGTTAATTGTTTTTAATTTAGAGGCATTAGAATTTTGTGTATCAAAAATGACAGGCTTTATAGGGTTAAGAGGAGGGCTGTGTGTGAACACTCACAGACCATTAAGCAGTTGTATGCATGTGACTGAATCACTTTCTATCTTTCTCGAATTCAGTAACTCTCATTGCAGATGGCCTAATACTGCTTTACAACTGCTCACAGAGACCCCATTGTTCCCAAGCAACATCAACTTTATTTCTTGGTCAGATTGATCACCCACCAAGAAAGTCATCGTCATCACAATGCAGACTCACCAAATGTATCACATGCATCTTCACTTCGTTCACTAGCAACTCTCCTCTGCTGTGACATGAATAGAAGCAGTAAGGGGTAGAGAACAAAATCTATTACACACTTGCAAGAAAGAATCTGGCACTATAATATAATGAATTGTAAAATCTTTCTTTCAAAAACTAGTTTGTCAAGATAATGTTTTGCTGTTGTTGTTTGTTTTGTTTTTTAATACACAACAGTTTAAAAAGAGAGTGATATTTCTTTCTTTTATTTTGGTGTATGAGACTTTTTTAGAAAAACTTATTTACCATCAAAACTTTGAGGCAATGATGTGTACATCTTTGAACAAGAAAGGAGAAGTGGGGAAGTGGAGAAGTTTTTTTCTAGAAAATTGGGATCTGTGACATTGTATGATGTTGAAAATCTGTTTTTGGTGTCTGTTTGTCATTGATGAGAAATTTTTGGACAGATTTTTTTAGATTTGTGGAGTAAAAGAAAGCAATTAATTAAATAGTTAATTTAGGATTAAACAGAGAAGAAATCCATCTAAATGCCACTTCAGATACAGCTTTTGTGTTGATTTCATTTGCTTGGTAACAGGCCAATGTCTTATTATATATAAGAATTAACCTCAAAAGATAATGGACACTTTTAACAAAATATCACTTTATAAAGGTAAAAAAAAATGCCCTTAATTTGTAAAAATCAGTTGGAAACATATTGGAAAAGATAAACTTCTCTCAGTGTGAATTAAAATTCATAAGGTTTTAATACCTTGCTTATAGTGTACAGCAATTTGGGGGAAATAGCAGGATGCAATATTGGTCAGAATAGATGGCCTGTGATGACCCGTCCTTTATACAGTCTGTGTGCAGCCAATCAAATAAGATTTTAAACTAACCTGTGTAAATATAGCCTAATTGTATGTTTAAATGAATAAATAGGCTACATTGAAATAGTGTAGCAGTCTACTCAATCCTCTGCATAGAACAACTCATTTAAAAATCTACTTCAGTTTTGTGATGCTGAGTCGCCATTATTAGCTATAACTTCGCGTCTTTATTTATAAATAATAATAATAATACACACATAAAGTACATACTCAGAAAAAATATGCTCAGGCTCACCACTCTTCCCAAAGAGCCTATCCAAAATGCCACAATCTGAATCTGTCTGATTCGCTATAGCCTATACTAGCCTAAAATTGGACACCAACAAAGAACACTCCACCGAATCAGTTCTCGCGACTGATATTTAATATTTTCATTATCGGTTTTGAACCACTAACGGTTCCCTCTCCTCACTGTGTCATAGTAGCTTCTGCTCTTCCTGGATCAGCTGTTTCAGAGCGCATGCGCAGTACAAACACTACTGCAGCACTGTTCAGCAGGCAAGTCCGAACAAATATCTCCCTATATGTGCAATAATTATGAGACACGGCAGCCTTATAAAGAAGTCGATTTAACATATTTACCCAGCACAGAGGATCCTTTTTCGTCTGGAGAAAGAGAAAATTATGTGAACTCTGATTATTTCCGCAGTTGCTTATCCAGTAGATGATTCTTTATTGCTTCTACCTGTCAAAGCGGAATCCTGTAGTGGACCTGTGAGGAAAATGATGCATGACGAGGAGGACCTGACCGAAGCAGCCGCGACTGGAAATACTTGCCATGTTCAGTTTTTACTGTCTAACGGAGTGAACGTTAATGGCGTTAACAAATTCGGAAGAACACCTATACAGGTAGGTTTAAATACACAAGTAAACATGCAAACATAAAACGGACTGCAGATGTACAAATATTAAACATAAAAATACAAACGCGCTCAAAGGAAATGTTATACGAAGTTATTTTATATTATGGTTAAAGGCCTATAACTTAATAGCCCAGCCTAACTTTAGAATTTTGTTGAATTCTTTCTTAGGATTTTATAGATCTATATTTATTATTAGAAATATCATTTACTTTGATTTAATATTTACGTTGTCTACAGAGTAGTAAACGTTTTCGAAATATGTAAACCATAATGCAGTTGCTTTAGCTATGAAAAAGGTCTGTTTGATATTAATATTTCTATAATGTATTAGAACATTATTAACATTTGAATAAAGTAGGCTATTTATCCTGTATGTGTAGTTATCTTTAACGCTAAAACGTTTCTTTTGTTTTACACATGACCTGACACGTTTAAGACCGTAGGAAAACATTGGCCGTCTTTATTTTCTTAAATAGCCTAGATGTGATATTTTAAGCACATTCTCACAACAGCATACTAATAGTAATAATTAATATAGTATTATGTAGCTACTCTAAAATAAGAAATTAATCAAGTTCTATGGGTTTGAGTTTCATATATTTTGCGTAGTATTATTTCATCGTCGCATTTTAGGCTTTTTCATAACATTTTTTAAGTTTATGCTATTCCTAAACTGTGTAAGGGAATTTTAAAAAAGAACTGTTGTAAATAATAGAAAACATTAGCCTACTGTTTGCAGATTATTGTAAAACTCTTTTTGTCCTGCTGTCACTTCAGGAGGGTTGTAGTCATGTCTGAAAGCTAGTTTCCAGTCTGTTCTAATGATGGTGTTGTTACTAAATGCTGCAAAGCTCCCATTTCATTCTGCGCAGGATTTCAAAAGTAGAGGTAAAATAAAAGGCCTAAAAAAGCAACTTTGACTGATTGATTGATTAGACCCTACAGTTGTCGGGCTAATTTTAACGAAATATGTTTAGATTAGGCCTATAGGCTACAAAGTGGACATACTCCTATGATACACACTAACCTAAAAACGATATTAAATAATAATAAAAGCAAATGTCACATCATGAGCAGTTAAATGATTAATAATGTTGTTGAACTGTTATACTGTCCTAGCCTGCACTGCACTGCCATTCTTACCGAACGAAAGAAAATCTTTCTGATTCAAAAAACGATTTAAAGTAGGAATTTGTTTGGTTATTTATTTCTTTTTGTTTTTAATAGAAAGGAAGGAACGATTATTTATACCTAAAAACACTGACAACAATACACGTGTTTTGTTTTTACCCCTCGCAGGTGGTGATGATGGGTAACACACCTTTGGCTCACCTGCTGCTGGAACATGGAGCAGACCCTAATGTGCCTGATCCCAGTACAGGAAGCACACCTTTGCACGATGCCGCCAGAACCGGATTCATAGACACCGTGCGGCTTTTAATTCGCTTTAACGCCGATCCCAATGCAACAGATTACAGCAATTTGCGACCATTGGATGTGGCACGACAGGCTGGCCATGTGGACGTGGTTGAATTTCTCAGTAGTATTTAAACGCTGTTTTCTTTTTTTGGTAACTATATATTTACCACATAATATGAAACTGTAAAAAACTAAAGGAATGGGGCAGCAGTAGCCTAATGCACTTTTATAGTTTATGACATATTTGTAGGCTAAGAATAATTTAAAATAGCCTGTTGTTTGTGAATTTTTATGCTGTTTGGAGTATTAAACATTATTTTTTATTCCTGAGAATTTATGGTTGACAGTTGTTCATTTTTAATATGCCTTTCATGCCGCATCACTCTATCAAAATCGGCTTTTAAGTTTAATGGTTAATGATAATATTCTATCACCCTAATCTGGACGCAGCATTACGGCAAAAAAAATGTTTTTAACAAATCCATTATATTAGTTCTTTACCTGTCATGGTGAATGATGTGGCCAAGTGGAGTTAAATAGAGGAAAGATAACGAAGTCGTTCGTTTGTTTGGTAGGCTATGCGCTCAGTATCCTATTGACGCTGTTTATATTTCTCTGTTCTCTAAGAAAATCATATAGTTTCGATAAGTTCATGATGTTTTATGATAGGATAAATAAATGTAACTATCTATATGCGCGTTATTTATTGATTTATTTGTTGTTCTTTATAACGCATATTATAACTTCTAAACCTATAGTCGCCTCGCCAGCTTTGAGTGCAAAGAAATGTTGATATTGTGCAGAACGTAGAGTTTTTTTATTTATTTACACAGTTCAGCTCCTGCATATTGCAAATAAACCTACGAAAGACAGCTAAAAGAAAGAAAGAACAAAATATAGCTAATTATTTAAAGCTTGATATAGAAACGGGCTACATACACCAAAGGATTGAGCTCTGAAGAGATTCCGACGCAGTAGCAACGAGAAACGTATTAGAACGAATACAAAAAGGGATATAAAAGTTACACATCCTCCATTTTGGAAGCAGGGATATCCATTTATATAAGAAACACGATACACGGACATCTGTTACAATTCCTCGAGGCTAAAACACTGAAGAGAGACAGACAAAGTAAAAAAGGGAGGCTATTTATTTCTGACAAGCAAGCAAAGTTTACCCACTTTTGTTACAAATATGCTGTTCTTCACAATCGCTAGAAAACCAATGTGCCGCTGACTAGAAATGGAGGGGTTTCATCAATGCACTGAAATTTGGCACAATGAATAATATCCCACACAATTTTCCTAAGGAAAAAACATTTTATGTTTATGCATATCATTATTTCTGGTTATGAAATACATGCATTTAGTTTTATATCTAAACAAAATATAGTGGTATTTTGATTTATACAAGGTACTTCAAGGTGTAACAACAGACTGCTATAATTAAAAGGCACTGAAAATAATTATATAATCAGTAGATACTGTCATCTGGCAATGCATTATATTTTTAAACAACCATTTTAAAGACAAAAGTAATAGCCATAACAGGGTAGATGGCAAACCCTTTTTGTTTTTTATTTAGATCAACAGTGGTATGTCCCGTTTGTTTACAGAAATATGATTGCAGCTGTGGACATAACATCTGGGGGGCTCCTCAGAGGCCGGATACTTTAATGTTTGGGCAACATTACTGATGACTGTGACATCAGCTGGGCAACAACAGAGAGGAAAACTCAGTTTAGATGGGGGGGGGGGCATAATACACATATTTATAAAAAACAAATCTGTAATTTACATTTATTAAAGAGCTTTAAACTCACTTTATGTGCATTTATTGTGCTCTCCCAGTCCAGCTGACAGATCTGTGGGATTGCTGTGAGTAGGATGCTGCTAGCTTTATTAGCATTCTCTTTCATGGTCTTCAGAACATTGTCCACGCAAACCTGGAATTAAAAAAAAAGTGGCTAGGTTTGGTATGTGAAGGTTTCTAAAAAAAGGGAAAAGGGCAAATTAAAATCAATGGACCAGCAAGCAAGAGATCAGCTATTAACGTTTGACAGGGTAAAAGCAGAAATGCAGTTTCAACTTAAAATGACCACATTTATTCTTAAAATTAAACTTTACCTCTAAAAACATATCCTCAAAATAGATATCAGACTGTTAAGAC
The DNA here is from genome assembly GCA_032359435.1 of Enteromius unitaeniatus. Taxonomy (NCBI): domain Eukaryota; kingdom Metazoa; phylum Chordata; class Actinopteri; order Cypriniformes; family Cyprinidae; genus Enteromius; species Enteromius unitaeniatus. Next base: position 2,889,712 of record JAUMHI010000033.1, on the reverse strand, counting down.
TTCCGAGTCTCACATTTGCCTGTAGCCACTCAGATAGCACAGATAAGGTTGCCATGAGTCAAGAATAACCTGTCACAAGTTAAAACTAATAATGGAAGACATTTACGGTCAAGCAACACATGGACTATTGTCTCTTATTAATGCTAGACTCTGTCAGCCATTTAGCTGTCTACAGTTACATTGTGGATTTACAGTGGATCTAACGTCAACCTGAAGAAAGAACTTAACAAAGAAAATGAGTGATCAAGAAAAAAACTGAACTAGACTATTTCCTTCAGAGGAACTGACTAATTGGTTGGCAACAAAATATGTGTGATTGTGAATGAGTCAGAGAGAGAATGAAAAAACAGGACAGGGACGGAAGGATGTGGAGAAGCGAGGAGTGAAAACTAGAGGTCAGCAGCAGGAACTCGGAAGGAGGACTCTGAACTGTGGGAGGAAGTAAACACTGCAGCACACTACCAGCCTAACCGGTCGTCTGGTTATCGGAAACAATAATCTGCAGAGCATATATTGCAGCAGGAAAAATTACCATGCCTAATTCAAAAGTACAAACCTCCAGGGAATAACCGGTTGTAAAGACAAACAAAAAACAATTCCTTGCCCATCTGCTCTGTTAAAATGTCCTCCATCTCTGGTGCCTTAAACCATATTTATCAGATCAACAAAAGCAGAACAAAAGTTCACCCAAAGCAATGGTATTTCGCAAGACGCAGTATTTTAACTACTAGAGGACCAAAAGTTACTTGAGAGTAGCTTCAAAAAAAAGTAAAATTAAATCAATTAAAACATTAAGGCTGAATGCAGGAAGAATATATATTTTAACATTATAGGGTTTACTATTAGATATGAATTATTGTTACTTTTCTCTCTTTCCTAAAACAACCATTTATCAAAACAACTTTAATCATGATCACAAGATGGAATAAAAGCATTGATGCATGGCCTCTGTGGGCTTTTGACCTGGGAATGCATTTAAAATCTCTATACTGTTCTAGCATGCAATCCGTGTGAATCTGTGTATTTTGCCACAGTTTCAGCTCCATGCTGAAAAACAAAATGGACTCCAGTTGAAACACTGTCTCTTCACTTAGCTCTGATCAAGGAAAATTTTAAATTATTATTTTGTTTTAAATTTTTTTTTTTTTTTTTTTTTACGAATGTGAGTGTCCTTGTATGTCATAAAAAAGAGGTTTTGTCACGCTTATCTCACTGCTGGCAAAACAGAATAGTCCATAAAATATGGATAAGTACACACACACACTGTACAAACACACAGACAAACGTTCCTATCTGCTCACCGCCTCTTCATGCTCTTTCCAGCAGTCATAATCAGTTGCCATTGCAATACTAGCATAACACAGGCCGGCCTCCTTGGCAAGAACCACCTCTGGTACTGTGGTCATGTTGATGACATCAGCACCCCATTGTCTGAACATTAGGCTCTCTGCTCGAGAGGAGAAACGAGGACCCTCTATGGTCAACATTGTTCCTCGGGTGTGACACTTCACACCGAGCCCCTGGGCAACCTCCACGAGTACCTGCAAGAGGAAAAAAGAAAAAAAGAAATAAGAATATGCTCAGATGAACAATAAGATGGACAGGGAGTGAGAGACAGACAGAGAACTGGGAAATGTCACTGACCTCTCTAGTCCTGTTGCAGAAAGGTTCAGCCATAGGGATGTGGCACACACCTGGGGGGCTGGTGGGCTGCCCATCATAGAATGTCTGGACACGTTTTGTTGTCCTTGAATTCATTTTCGTGAGAAAATTAAGATGGAAAAAAATACCAATATGAACCAAACTGATTAAATATGATGAGAGGAACAAAAAAAGCCAGCTGCACACCAGGTGAGAAGCAAGTATCATAACCTTACATCACTCTGTAATCAAGCCTTCAAATTCAAGGCGGTTCAAATAATCATGCAGGCAAATGTTCACTTCAACAATGAATGAGTTTGTCAATGAGTGTGAAGTGTGATGTAGCCTATAAAAAAAACCGGTCCAACTGGCCCTTTAAAGAGCGGTCGAGTGGTTGCAGTGGCACTATTACTATATGTGCATTGGCCTCCAAAAGTTTGAAAACGACCTAGAAAAGTGGGGTTTTGGACAACATTGGCATAAATCCTTTTTTAATTTGTGATAACTTTGCACTGATAAAGGACAACACAAATTACTGTACATACAAAATACTTACATTTTCGCTTCATCAAAATAACACTATTAGCAGCTATTACAGTTCTTGATATATTGCTCCAAGCCTCTTGAAAGATTGACTCTTTTCAAAGATCTTTGAAAAACCTGGGCCAAGTTTAAACCAGTAAGCAGGCATCACATCTGGCAAAGGAGCATGTCTGTCTTTAACATGTATATATTGCCATTACTATATAATCAAAATGAAAATGTATATTGCTGGTCTTTAATGATAATGTCAATTTACTTTAATGTATTTGCATCAAAAATAAAGATATGCTGATATAATCCAAACCAACATTTTGCCAGAGGTTTTTCCAAACTCGTGTGAAAAGAAAGTGTTTGAATTTAATGCCAGTTTGTGTCATTCTACAGACATATCTGCTGTGCGATAGTTCCTTAAGAAACATTTCTCTCTAACTGCAATTTAAGCAGTTTTGTTAAGACAGCCCAAGTAAGTTTAAGTTTAGGTTGAGCATACGGTGTTTTTTCAATGATAAGAAGTTGGATTAGGATTTTACTGGGGCTTTACTGACAAAAGCTCCTGGAGCTACAGAACTGAGGTGAAATTGAAAATGCATAGAAGCAGTCATTTCATGTGGAGTTCACAACACAAAACCTGGCCAATGACCACCATGCAAGTTTGTAGTTATTTTTTGTTTTGTATTTTTAACAAGCAGGTCATGGGCAAAACAGTTTAAAGATACAACATAACTGATACAAAAATAGCAGAGCATTATTTTACTCTTCATGGCTCAATGAATTTAAAGACTGTCTTTAGGCCAGATTGCTCAAAAATAAATCAAATGTAAACTATTTGTGTTCCCTAAACATTAATGTTGAATATTACTATTTGGAAAACAACAAAAGTTTAAATCTCTGGTTTACTTAAAGATATTGATGTAGTTCTGAAATAGTGTCTGGATGCTAAATGCTAGTTGATGGGGAGTCAATTCCTTAACTCTGAATATCCCTAGTGTCTATTGTTGAGTGCACTTTAATCTAGGTGTGAATAAAATTAATGAAGGAACTTGTTTGATGCTCTCTGATTGTAAAACAAAGGTTTGGGAAAGTCATTCCAAATCCAGAAGTTTACATGGTTGATTGTTTTGGTTTATGTTTTTGTTTTTCAATCATTTTGTTGTTGTTTTTAAAAGATTTTTTTAAAGTAAGTGTGAAATTAAAATTGTGATGTTGCATGATTATAGAGAAATTAACACTGACCTATCAATAAACTGGTCAATCAAAACAATGTCCCCAGGCTGGATGTCCTCTCTGAGGGAACCACATGCTGTGGTGACTAACAGGTGAGTACAGCCCTCTTCCTTCAAGGCCCAAATATTGGCCTGGTAATTGACATTGGTGGGCATTATGGTGTGTTGTCTCCCATGCCTTGTAGAGCGGAAAAAGTTCTAGATTAGACTTCTGTCCTTGATAAATATAAAACCTGCAGATATTATAATTAATCATCAGATTGTAGATTGTGTATCATATACACAATTAAGTATAATTACCTCGCAAGAAGTACACATTCAACATTCTTTATTTTGCCCAAAATTAGAGCATCAGATGGCTGTCAAAAGAGAGGAAGAAATATATATATATATATATATATATATATTTTTTTTTTAATGCATACATTCATTGCCAGATGTACTCTCCCATAATGATGCTAGTTTAAAGAAATTAAACTAGACACAATGAAAAGACACTCACCTTTCCATACGGTGTAACTACATATCGTTCTGTCCTTCCCTCCAAGATGTCTGGATCATCAAGACCAGATCCACCAATTATTCCTATCTATGAGAACATGAGGTTTTATAGGCATATCTGAATGTGGGATGGGTGTCTTCAGTTGGCTAATTTAATAAAACATTTCCAACACTCGCAAATATGTTAAACTGACAAAACTAATTGATTGTTTATTTAAAAATATATGTAACTGATATTCAAAATGGTGCCATTTGCATGCAACGAAAGTGACTGATACTGTATGTAATGTACTGTATCGGACATGAGTCATGCAGTGCCTGCTTCAGTTACCCAGAACATTCTGATTTAAAGCGTTGCCATAGATATCTGACCGCTAAATGCCATTATTGAACAAACCGAATCAAGTAGAGTCTTAAGCACTGAAGTTGAGGACAGCTAAGTCATTTAACCTGAATGATATCCTAAGACAATTTGCTAAACACCAGCTTAAAAATTGGTTTATTTCATTCTGTTTCTCATTCTTTGCCTCCAGAGGAGTCACTAATGTTGTAATGCTAGTTCTACACAATATGAGGATTCAATATTTTATTTCTTTAATTTTTAAATTGAATTTATTCCTTTTTGCACATTGTAAAAGTAAAAGTTGAGAGGTGTGTTACAGCCTATTGCCGCCCAGTCACAACAAGCATATCTAACAAGATGAGACTGATTTAAGTATTTTTAGTTTATTATTTTAGTTCATCTTAATTTAACTAATTAAAAAACATTAATATGCTTGTACATACAGCAGTTACACTATATAGTTCCCAAATAAAATTAAACAAAAAAGTGGCTAGTAAGATTAATGAGGAATATTACTGACTAGCGTTATGTTTTCAATGTGAAAAGTAAGAAATATCTTAAACATTAACTGTCTGGTTAACATTATTAGGCCAATGATACATGGGGCATCTTTGGTAAATGCTGCCATGAAAGGGCAACCGGTTGACCCACAGGGCCCACGACATAACTAAATTATGTAGATAGATATTTGTTACCCATTTTCAGTGAGAAAGTGCCCAAGAAGCATTGCTCAAAAAAGCTCCCCGGCAAAACTGCTCAAAAACTATTTGCCACGTGTGTTATCAGCCTAAAATAAACTAAATTGCTCAAAAACTCAAGGGAGGGCGAGTAACGTTAAAACGAATTTTCTTTTTGGGTTGAACTATGCTTTTAATGCTGTCGGGGCTAAGTTTCAGTCAGGACACTGTTAAGACAGTCACAATGATTTAATGATTTCAACGTGCCGGCAAACCTTTTAGGATAGTGGTCGTTTGTTTTTTACACGTTTTAAACTACATATTATATTTAACCTGTTAAAACCGAAACTCCTTTCCTACCAAAGTGAAAAATAGAATCGTTTATATAAAACAAGCAACGTTACAGCTATTAACACAATCCCCGTATCACTGTTTCCGGTCCGTACAAACATTAACACGGGATAACGTTGGTCATGTGTACGCCCAAAACGTTATCGGCATCAGCCTCGGCTCCAGGAAGAAGCAGTAAAGCAATGGTGATATTGGATATAAAGAAAAGTGCTGTGTGTGCCAAATACAATACAGCGATAGTGTTATAAATCTTTAGAATAATTAGAATATAATATAATAATTATTATTATAATAATCTTTAGCTTCTTTATCGAACCCAATTAACAGAACATTTGGGTAGTGGCGTGATGATGTCAAAATCATTGTATTGTTCAATCTCAACTATTTTCGTGCATATATTTTCTCCATGTGTAACGTTGCGCACATATACTTCATGGTCAATAATGACAATAATGATTCGACGCTATTAGATTTACCTTTATGTGACCGTTCGATGCCATTTTCTTTCACGTGTGCAACCATCTATGGTGTCCTACTAGGAAGCTGAAAGAAAGACGGCCATTAGCGCCACCTACTGTATTGTATGTAATGAAATAATCTCCCCGAAAAAACCACATCAAGAGTATGGTGCATGATTTAACGCATTACATACAATCATGACAACACGTGAATAAAAGACTATCATTAACATGAACTAAGAAAAAAAGTGCACTAAGATTTATAGAAATGTGTAGAACATATTATACAATGCTGTGGGATTACTCCTTGAACCAATATTATCACATTTCATATTTCGCAGGAGAATTTCATATGTTGGCTGTAAAATGTAGCCTAGCAGTTTAAATTCTTTTACCTTTAAAAAATAGTTTGGACAGTATGGCGTGAACTACCAAGAAATCCTAATGAAAATATAACTAACAGATTTTTGAAATCTGATTATATATATTAAGTAAAATTACAAAACGTAACAATGAATGCCTGTGTATGAAACTGCTTTCAAACTATTTCAAGCAAACATAAACATAGAAATGCAATGTGCACACAACATAACATTATAAAAGAATACATTTAGTAAAAAGGACACTTTTATGATCGTTTTCAATTTATTTGCCAAATAAAAAACACTGTACTTTGAAAATTGGTAACTGTTAATTTGCTTGCATAGGGAACTTTGAAATTAACTACATTTTCAAATAAATCAGAAATCCAAATGCACATGTCAAATAAAAATAAACCCCAAATCAAATCACATTTAAAACCCATCCCTTCTGAATTTATAAAACACTGTAAATACATGTGGGTATTACAACAATAGTCATCATTATTAGCCACAAATCGAGGTGTTCAGTTAAATTGAACATAGTAACACGAAGGCATTGGCGTTAATCTGTCTGAGGGTGATTCCCTGCAGAACTACATCCAGTTCCAGCTGACTCTTGCTCCATGTCTAGGAATCTGGACACGAGTGGCTGAGTTTCTGTAGCACTGTTTGCTACAGCGTCAGTGGAATCAGCTGCACAGATATGACTGGTTGAGGGTCCACCGGGGTCAGAACTGTCACTGTCACTAGTAATTGTAATGAGAACAGGGTTGTTTTTTTCCAGCCTCTCCTCACTATTATGTCTTCTGCTCTTCCTCTTGTGTTTCTTCTTCTTCTTCTTGTGATGTTTCCGACTGTGCGCCTCAGATTGGTCATCTCTGCTTGGACTCCTGCTTTTCCTCTTAAACTTTTTGTGATGCTTTTTGTATTTCTTTTTTGCATCATCTTTAACAGACTCAGTAAACAATTTGCTAGAGGGTTCCTCGTGATGCTTTGTTTTGTATTTCTTTTTCCTGCCACGCTCATCATGCCGTGATATCTGATGCGAGGATGATCTGCTGACTCTAGAATTGCTCCTCGAGCGACTTCTGTTCCGACAGTGGGAATAATTGTTTCTAGACCTGCTCCTTGAGCGACTTCTGTCCTGACGTCTGGAGGAGCTAGACTTAATTCTAGAATTGCTCCTTGAGTGACTTCTGTCCTGGCGGTCCCTGCTTCGCCTTCTACTATACCATCGAGAAGGAGAGTGATTATGTGTGCTTCTGTAATAGCTGGTGTAGGATGAGCGTGTCTCTGTATAACATCTCCTGTTGCCGTCTTTTTGACTGTAATGGCTATGTGAATGGCAATAAGATGAGGTGGGCTGACTTGTCTCTTTTTCTCGTCTCTGCTGATGCTTGCTCTCTTTAGACAATGGCCGTTTCCTGCTATGAGAGGAGTGTGTCCTGTAGCTGCGTGAGGAACCTTCTCTTGATCCTGACAACTCTCTTTCATGATGCCTTTTACCATATTTATCTTCTTTTCTTGGTTGACTAGAGGTGTTCTCTGGTGTGCAAGAACATCTCGTTTGCCTCCTCAAGGTTCTCTGAGTGTCAGTGGGAGACAAATCAGAGTCTGAAATAAATCGAATGTGTTGGGGTGCACGAGGGCTTTGTAACTCTGCATTCTGCTCAGAATGTTCTGAATCAGATGTAAGCTGGACCAGTTCTGGAGTCCTTTCTGACACTGGCTTAACATAGCCGATAATAACACAATCATCATCACCGCCAATGGAATGCTGTTCTTCCACTGCAATAGTGCCCGTGTTTGCTGGACGGTCTTGATGTGGCACAGCAGCAACAGATACTACTGCTTCCCCTACACTACTATCAGAATCTGAGTCCCTCACAGGGAAAGGTAATGCCAGAGATGGCTCTGAGGAGTAGGATGGCCCTGGGGTCTCATCATCCCACGCTGTTTGGCTTAAGGTCAGACTAGGAGTGGCATAGTCCTGGGATCCTGACACTAAAGAATCACTTTCATCCTCAGAGATTGCGATCACAGAGGTTTCCGAACTGCTACCTTCTCCAGAGGGCTGAGGCAACTCATAAACTGCGCGCTGGTCATATGCTTCCATGTTGAATGGGGATTGAGCAAACCTAAGGAATTCATGCAGGAAGTGCTCTGTATGGGATAGCAAGAAGGGTCGAATCTCGTGCACAACCGCCTGGTCATCCAAGTTATGTCGAGTGATCAGAGTCATGATTATGTGCTGCACGATGTTTACAAGGGAGCCGTGCGTACCATACAGAACAGTCAGCTCTCGTCTCAACCAAGGCACAAGCCTGTGGAGACAAGCAGGATTTCTTCTGAAGAACTCTGCAGAAGTCTCCCTGCTACGACCGCCATCCTGCACGTTCTGGACTCGCACACCTCTTCTGTACAAGGCTCGTCTGAATTTAACCACTTCTTGTTCGCGAAGACTTTGCACAGATCTTCCCTCTCTCTCTCTTCTTTGCCTTACTGCCAACCTCCTTAACATGCTATGGAGATCTCTGCTGTGCCTCTGTGGAAGAGATCCCCTCAGGCCCTCGAATAAGACCCCATGGTCAGGAGGAGGAGACGTTCTCCTCGGTGCAGGTCTGCGGTCACCTGTAAGAGTGGTGCGGTACCTGAATCTTTGCCCTGCCATGTTGCCAAATGAGCCATTTTCGGTTGGTCGCAGGTCACACCTCTTGTAGTTATCTTCAGACTTAATGGTGTGATAAATTGAATTAAATGGCTGTTTGCACAAAGGGCATTCTGCTTTGTTCTTTGCCCACTCACGAATGCAGCAGAAGCAAAACTTGTGCAAGCACACATCCAGATATGATATGTTTTTGAAATGATCCAGGCATATCGGGCACTTTGATTCTGGAGATGCTCCTTTTGATACAGTGTTTAACACAACATCTGACAGGCGCTCCTTCATTTGTGGTGATGCCATGATCTAATGGAAAAACATATTTTAATTATTAGGCTACTTGCATTTGCTACATTTATTAAATTGATTGAGCATAAAAGTGAATACGTTTAAATAACATGAAACAAAAAGAATAAGAATTAGTTTTATTAACGGGAATCAAGTCAAAAATCACTGTAGATCCCACTGTACTGATGTGATGATAAAGTAAATGTTTTTGTTAAATGAAAAACTTATTCGACAGTATAGCATCATCTTTCATTATTTCTAAGTGACAAAGACTATTACTTTACAAAACAGCTTCACTGTTTATGAATATTTAAAATCCTTTTGTCCGCCAAATCATTATATTATACGGTAATCTTAACAGCAATTATGCGATCGTATTCACTCATCTTATTACCTTAACATACCATGAAAACGTTACTCTTTCGTGTATTTGTAGAAACTTATGAAGTAACTTACTTTCCTTTGATTTCCACTGGGAACATTTCGCTTAAATATCCAAAGCAAACAAAAGAAAGCATTATTACTTGAACCTATAGTCGTAGCAGCAGTAATAATAATAATAGTATTAGTATTAGTAATGTTTTACAGAATCCACAAAAGCATGTTGACCTGAAGATAATGTAACTTACTGCCTAACAACCCAGCGCCGGTTTAAAGATCAGTACACGATATCCAAGAAGCCTGTAATGCATTATACTTTACGAATTAATGTTAACCTTTGACAGCTGCAAATATAAAAGCGCTTAATAACAACCAAAAAGAGATACAACTCTCAGTCGGTCTACACAGCAATGTTCATCATGACATAACGCAACAAGAACATTGCGGAAGTGAAATCCAGTCAAACATTCAGAACTTCCTGTTTTTCACTTCAAAATAAAGGTCCAACAGCCATATGCAAGACGAACGTCAAATGCTGAAATTTGCAAAGAGCATTATTCTAATATTCAAACAAAGACTTACTTTTTAGGATTTCTCTCATTATTAGCCATCATTGTTTTATTAAAGCATTGATTTGTACATTTTTCAAAATCATGAAATAAATGTGTGGCCAGTGACTCTTTGCTCTTCAGTGTGCTTTTAATTACAATAATTCAAGACTTTTCCTTCATGTGAGATGTGTGAAGTAAAAAAGGGATAAAATTAGTTTTATTTAAAAATTTATGGATCTCAGAATGTACCCAAAAGGACATGATACTGTCGTTCAAAAGGACAGGCATACAAAATCTGTATAATACATTTTATTGACATAGTATACACGCAAACACGTTTTTACAACCAGTGCTGACAGGCATGTCTACACTGAATATAACTTTCCGTTTTCATTAATGACCATGACTGTCTGCTTCAGGAAGATCTGGGACAACTTCTCCTGTTTCCAGAATGGTGTCTCCCTGAAAAACATACACATACAAAAAAAAGGTGTACATGAGAACATACATAAAATAATTCATTTGGATGAAATAAATTAATACAAATACAATACAAAACTCCTTTTGATTATTAATGCAATAATACGGTTTGGACCAAATATACTTACAGGAAGCAGTCTGGGTTTACGACTAACAATTCCATATGGTGTTTCCTGTGGAGACAAGAAATATCTATTTGAACTTTAAATTTAGGCATGACAGTGATCAGCCAAAGCACAAAAGGTACTTGCCGTGACATTTTATCTGCAACCTTTGTACACATAATATATATTGGGCAAAAATCATTCCCTCAGCGAGAGCATTAAAGATGGGTCGTGGCTGGGTCTCTTTCAACATGACAATGACCCAAAGCACACAGCCATGAAAACCATGGAGCGGCTTCATAAGAAGCATATCAAGGTTCTGGAGTGGCCTAGCCAGACCTAAATCCAACTGAAAAGCTTTAGAGGGACCTGAAACTCTGTGTTGCTCAGCGACAGCTCCGAAACCTGCCAGATCTAGAGAAGATCTGTATGGAGGAGTGGGCCAAAAACCCTCCTGCAGTGTGTGCAAACCTGCTGAAGAACTTCAGGAACCGTTTGACCTCTATAATTGTTAACAAAGGCTTCTGTACCAATTATTTATTTTTTTACTTAAGTGATCAAATACTTATTTGACGCCGCAATTCCAAAATTAATAGGTTTTTTTTTAAATCATAAAATGTGATTTCCGGATAGATTCTGTCTCTCACAGTGGAAATGCACCTATGCTAAAAATTGTAATCCCCTCCATGAGTAAGAGAACTTGCAAAATCACAGGGTGATCAAACACTTATTGACCTCACTGTATACGTGTGTAATTAAATTCTAATATAATTACGTAATAATAATTATTATTAAATATGTAAACTGGATTTTCAGTTTTTATCTGTATCTAATTTAGTGGGTAGTCAGAAAATAATCAAATCCTATCAAAGCTTTAATTACCCTCATAATTTTAACCTCTATAGTGGCTTAGACTCAGGACAGTCCACAAATGACAACGAAAGCAGTGCAAGTGTAGATGAAACCGTAAAACAGCACCAGAACTCACACTCATGTGGTACTTCACGTAGTAATGCGTGATCCAGGCTGGGATCACAATCCACGTGGCAGCAAAAACAGTGGCTTTATAGGCTTTAAACGTCTGGTGACAAGAAAAGAAGACAAAAGCGCACGTTATATCAGTATTACGCGGTTAAAATGCTCAGAGAATCAAGTTCATTGCCTATACCTACACACAGCTGTAACTCCAGGTGTGGTTATTCAGATACAGATCATACATGGCAGAAACTCACGTATATTCTCCAGAGTGTTTTGGGCTGCAGAAATCCAGCCCAGAAGCGCTCGATGCGGCCGGGTGTTTTGGGAGCAACGACGGGTTCTCGAGGACTGAGCTCCTGATCTTTGAGCCACTGCCGCCGAAGCTTTACTAACTGCTGAAAGCGGAGTTTTTCATCCGGTGAGTATCCAGTCATACTGATTTTCTCTTATTTCACAAATAAAGCCGAATTTACAATGACATCTAAGGAGGACAAACCTCCCAGAGTGCAAAGCGAACAGAGGAACATTAATATCCGGATTTTACAGCGCGACACCTACCGATCTGGAGATAAATCAGTATTGCGATGATTCGTGTTACCACAAGAGGTCGTGCGGTACTCAAAGAGCTGCAATGCACTTTATTCGACAGAAGAGCTCAAGGGTTTGTTGTTTAGCTCGTAGCATTGCCATGCTAGGCCTTGGTAGATCATCTGAGTGCAAAAAGCATCTTTCTTAATTTGTGGTTGAAGAGTAGCTGCTTGCGGATATTTCAGTAATTATTTCATCATATGAACATATTTCATCGGTGCCAAATTTGTCTATATTTTTACTGTATGCTGCCTTTTAGGTGTAACCTCAGGAAGTTAGAATGCTGAAAACATTTCTCTGCAGAAAACAAAAATGAATGTACTGCTTTAAAATATTTTTAATATCAAACCTTTTATGTCTGGTTTATGTGTGTTTCTAAGAACCTGAATAATGTGCATAATACATAATCTAAAATACATAGGAAACACCTCAGTAATGTTTAAAATGCAGATGAACGCTAATATGGGGACTTCGTTGTTTCTATTTATGGACCTTTTTGCCTTTATTTGGATAGGACAGTAGAAAGCGAGGAAACAACAGGAGAAAAGAAAGGGGAACAGGACCAGTATGCAGCTGTGCAATAGAAGCACTGCCCACAAGTTTGTTTGATTTTTTTATTCATCATTAATAATTCAGAAACTTGGTGAATGCATTTTTGTCTGTTTTTAACTGATAGATACACACTCATAACCTCGACACCAGAGGTTCTCAAACCTGTCCTACACATTTATGTCTCCCTTCTCAGACACTGGCTGATAAGGGAGACATGCAAAATGTGCAGGGCAGGGTTCTTGTGGGACTGATCTACACAAATACAGCCATTTGTTTAGCAACCAGTGAAGTAAAAAGCTGTATTTTTGGATCAACAAATTCATGTAACTTCTTCCAGTAGGAAAGCCATCTTGTCTGAATCTATAGAGCAATATGCAGGGTACAAGTGAACAGTCTGAATAAATAAATCTATTTGTGGATTTAAATGTGAAAGGACAGCAGGGGATGGGAGTTTTATCGTTAAAGGAAATGCCTTTATGATAGATTTTTTTTGTTTTTCCACACACACAATATTTTCTATTCACAAGACATTATGGATGGACTGGAGTTCTTCTGATGAAGTTTGCAAAAATGGCCTGGCCCCCAACACACATTGCGACTGAATTGAATTAAGCAAATAGCCTACTTACAAAGAAGCAGCAAGTGACACACTTAATTTAATGTGATATTTTGAAGTAGAGTTGAACTAGTGTTACAGACTAAAATAGTATTTTCTTGTAAATCGACCTTCCTTTTATTTACAGTTTCAGATCTACATTACAAACATAGATTTCCTTTTTTTTTTTTTTTTTTTTTACAAAGATTGTTGCAAATAATGACCCTGCAGAGCCAGTATGTATAAAACATTTTAATTATTTATATTACAATGCAAGAATACATAATACCTTAGAGTGTGGGCTCAAACATAGCCAGCACCAGGTAAATATGTGTACATACACACAGACACACACACAAAGAAAAAAAATGACACAATATTATACAACATCTGAATGCATATTACTTGTTTTCTAAAAGGAAATCTGTTCACAGGTCTCTGGCACAGAACCCTCCCTTTCGCAGTCTCCTCTTTTCTTTTCTGCAGCAGTTTTCCTCATGCTAAAACGCAAGCGTTCGGTGAGCTACGCCACACACACTGACCTGTCAACAAACTGCTCCATGAACACAACACAGATAAAAGCAGGGGAGAGGAAACGTGAGCAGAAAATATCTATAATCATATAAAGATAGAAATCTGTTTTTACACCTGAAGCCTCCCTAACTCGGAAGGGGTTAGAAAAATAAAAGTCTATATCTAAAAGAATCTATATGGCAGGAATCTTTATCTTTCTGTCTTCTAGTGCTTTTATGTGAATAACAAAGGTAAAAGGAATTTTTATAGAGCTATATATGTTTCTTGGTCACTCTGGTCTTTTTTAGAGGCCCATCTACCTTCCCTGCTGCACTGACTTTATGTATTCTCAATCATAGATGCTCTACAGAAAAACACAAAGTATTACTTGTTTTTTTTTCTCCTCCTCTGAGTGATAGAACACACATTTAAAATCATTGGACACCTGGCACTTTCTACATAATTATATCTGTGCCTGACTGCTGACATAGCCTCATTTTAGTGTTTTAAAGCGCCCCCCCACTGGACCAGCCACTGAATAGCCCTGTCTTTGTCACAAAAGATTTCTTAATAATGCCAATGAAAGCTACAATCTCTTAGAGACGTTATAAAATCTCCTGCCTAATTCTCTTAACTTTCAATCAAAGCATGTTAATGGGAGGTTCTGTGCGAGAGGGTTTTTTGATTTAACAAGTCACTTGATCAACATACTGAAACACACTTAAAAAGAATAATTTTGCTACAACAGTCAGGCATATCCATGACATAAATGTAAACTCTTCTTAAAAATGTAGCTTTAAAAAAAGATATAAAACAAACAAAAAATTATATATATATATATATATATATAAACAAATAAAATAAACAATTTCTCCCTCCTCTGGAAGCCTGTTTCTGCCACAAAATAGAAAATAAATGAATAATTAAAAAAAAAAGTATTCTGCCATGAAATAAAAAAATAATTAATAAAAAAAAAGTCTGCACTGTGAGATAAAAAAGCCACAATTACCTTTTATTTTATATAATTTTTTTTATAGTTTTCATTTGTTCCATTATTATTATTATTATTTGTTATTTCATGGCAGAAAATGGGCTTTCATACTTCTTTCAGTGTTTGAAGAGAATGGAGAGATTAAAAAAAAAACAACTGTGTTGGTCACAATATGCACCATAATATTGAAACAGTGCTGCTTTCTAATACACCCCACCCCTTTACGAACAAAATAATCATATTGCTGCATCTTTTTTCTTATGGGCAGAAGATGAAATACATTAACACTAAACAGGAACTACCATTGGGAGAGTGTGGGAGGACTCGAGCTGCCATTTATGATTGATTCCAATGCTCTTCTCCCAAGGTCTTCCACTTCATTGTTGGAAATACAAAATACATCATAGGCATAAGAACTATAACAAGACAGCTATTATGAAGCTTTAAAAAAAACTATGAAAAGAGCTTCAAGGGCAGAGTTGATAACGCTTTTCAATGGGGTGAGACGAGCTGCCACAAGAGAAGATGACCAGTGTTGCTTTGGATGATGTTGCATGGCAGAATGGAAAGCACGATTTTTTAAGAAAAAAAAAAAAAAAAGATGGAGCTCAGAGGTGACTAAACCAAATTTCTCATCAAAAGGACTAGGAAGAGTCTATTCTGAGGATGGAAGCTGCGGGAGGCTGGCAGGTTGTGGTTTTGATCAGGGTTAGAGGGATGTATGAAAGAGATTGGGAAAAGAACAGGGATAAGTACGACAAGTCAAGGCACAGCATGACAGTTAGGGACAAATGCCAGAGTTCTCCCAAACAAAATTAGCCTGGCCTCATTTTCTGTCATTTTCATATACTCCTCTATCTGTCTTTTAATCAAGGACTATTTAGGAAAATATAATACAAAAGCTACTACAGAAAATACAATATCTTTCTTAGTAACCAATAATTTTTTGGCTTTTTTTTTGTTTAAATATATATTTGTTATGTTTTTTCTGTTTTGTTTTGTTATTTATTTTGGTCTAACCTGCTTTGAAACCTGGGGTTGTCTATGAAGAGTTGGAATTTCCAGCACAAAGTTTCATTTACTGAATATTGCACACTGCACTGCATATACTGCTGAAAAATTATTGCAAGTACGTTATAGGGAAAGACAATTAACGCATCTATATAAAGCATCTATATAATTTTTTGACAGTACCAGCACCTCAAAAACAAGATTTTTCCCCTTGTACACCTTCACACGGTACGGTTATACAGTTTTGACTTGTCAGTTTGAATGCTGTCATACACACACACATAAAATCTAAACAAAACAGAGCTACTCATCTTCTCAAGTTTCTCAGGCTTGGTCCAAAATCAATTCACTGCATAGGAAAGCCACAGCTTTCCAAGTTTATTGCTACATCATTTACTACTGAATGTTTTACATAAAGCCTACTATCAACCATTAGATATTAATTTCCTCTTTCTCAAAAAAGTAGCCAATTAATGAATCTTCATGGTCAATTTAACTGAGTGGAGTGAATACTAAAATAGAATTCATTCATTCCTAGAAGTGCCCTGAAATGTTGTCCTTTTGCTCCGTTTCCATTAGTCTATGAGCGAGTCTATTAGTGTGCCTAATGCTGAGATTTGCACTTTCAAGAATCACACAAGAATCCTATGTAAACCCATAACATAAAATGAACTGGCACTCAAGCAAGTTCTGTTCACAGACCTAGTGACTTGCCTGCATAGATTTTGGGTATTATAGGCTTGGTTAGGGTTAGGCAATCTGTGCAGTGTCTTTGTATAATGAGTTTAAGTATTTTAGAATCAGCAATGTTACCGCTTTTTTGTTGGAAATAAAATCTAGCGTTCATTGGAGAATCTTTTCTATTGATTGAGAAGTCATTGAGCAGTCCTCTGTGCTTTCCTACCTAATATACAGTTTCCTTCATATGGAATATTTGGAAGTGGCTCAGAATGGATGTAGATTTTTGTGCCACAACATCTGATTATATCTGTGTCAAATGCGAGTAAAAAAAAAATAAAAATCTGATTTTGTGCAAGTTTTGTGCAGCCAAAAAGTACACAGGAAAACCATGCTGCCTTGTGACAAACCTTTTTTTTCCTTTTCAGTTAGGATACTGCATTTATGTAGGAGACAGCTAGGCAGTTACTAGGTTTTGGAACAGAGCCACAGTTTCTCATACACACACAGCAGAACAGACAAGTTAAAACTGCATTACCACACCACATGTTCTTACTAAAACCACATATTGCTTGTCTGTGTGTTATTGTGGGGTTAGCGAGGGTTTGATATCAAGCGTTGCACGGGTTGAGAAGGGGGAGAGTTTTCTGAGGAGTGGAAATAAGCCAGGTGCTTCCTGCCAGCTGGGAGTGGCTGATGGGTACATGTTGAAGGTGACACTCTGTTGTGGTCTGACACGGCCTAGCAGATGTGAGCCTGTAATCTGTGGGAATGTGAATGGTGGCCTCCATCGCTGGAGCTGCTCTGCAGGCTGTAGTGGTCCTCGCCATCACTAACACTGTCCACGCTATCACCCTCACCTGGTGTGAACTCCATGCCCTCTATGTCAACGTCCACTTCTGTAGAAACACAGAAACGAAAACTCATTAACATTCGTTTTTACACCACAACCAATGATCCCAAGAATAAAGGAATATTCTAGGTTATGTTAAACTTAATTTATTTCTATGGATGGCAATGCTGAGATACTGTCAGTTACCACAGACTGGTTTTGACCTCATAAATAAGTTTGCGATACAAGTGGTATGGTTATGCTTGTGAGAAACTGTGCTTATTAAGTTTTTTTTTGCCAGCGCTGGCCAAGTTACCTACTTTTTTTTTTACTGTATATATATATATATATATACAGCACTGTGAGACCGCTTCCTGTTTGTTTGTGAGGAGCTGAATTATCAGTGGCAATCAACAGCATGTACATATATAAAGGTCATTTATAATGCAGCTGAATAAAATATCATCAATGAATAAAAATCTGTTTTTTTTATTTGCCAAGCTCAGTTTTTAATCCTAATATATATACACACACACACACACACAAATATATATATATATATATATATATATACACACATACACATATTTGTGAATGTATTTGTCAGCACGTTTTGATGATAAAAATTTGTCAAA
Source organism: Enteromius unitaeniatus (assembly GCA_032359435.1). NCBI lineage: Eukaryota > Metazoa > Chordata > Actinopteri > Cypriniformes > Cyprinidae > Enteromius > Enteromius unitaeniatus. The sequence continues at coordinate 2,871,774 of JAUMHI010000033.1, read as the reverse complement.
ATCCCAGAAACACAAAGCGATCCACAAATGTGCATTAAGACCTTCAAAAATGCACCATGAGCAATCTATACATATGTGCAGTGATCTAAAATTCGAGGATGTGATTCACAAATGAATGTCTGGCAAAGTTATGTTCGAGATAAAAAAAAAGATGTTTGTTAATACGTTTTTTTTATTTGTAAATCTCGTTTTGTTTATTTGTGGATTTCATTTATGTTTGCGCAAGTAAAATTTATCCGTGGATCACTGAATTTTTTTAAATCTCTACATTTATTTGTGAATTATAATCTATTTATGTAGATTATTGCAACAAGAAATATCTCCATATTTATGGTGTTTATAAGCAATTATGGGATTGGTATCTATGTAGCACACGGTTTATACATCTATATGTGTAGCAAGTACAATTGCATTGCTCAAAACATATTGTAAGTGAATAGCAGCATATAAGATTATTTCAGCAGTGCTATACCTTGCTCAGAGTCAGTGGAGATGGTGGAGCCCATACTGTCAGTGCGAATACGCTCTAAGCCCTGTACAGAGAGCTGCTCCAGGCGCCGTTTGAGGTAGCGATGTTCTCTCTGCAGTTGCTCCTTCATGTTTAGAGCCTTCCTGTCCTGTTCCTCCAGCTTCTGCAGAGCATATGTTTTCACTGATCAAACCACAGTGCACAGAGACACCATGCTGCATGACATGCATCATCTACAATCGCCTTGAGCTTGCACAGTGCAAGAAATCCACAATTTTGTCAGCTAAAAAAGAAAACAATCACATTTACAGAAGACCGATCTATGCTGCATGACAGGAAACCAGGCAGGTTGAGCTGAAGTACTGTGTAACAAACAGGAAAGAAACAAAAGGGTCAGCAGACACATGGTACTGGGTTTTCTTTGTCTTCTCTCTTTCACACACTTGCAGTGACAGTTTGTTGAACACTTTCCATTCCACTGTGGCTCATGCCCCTTTTCATTAGACAGAGAGAAATGAGTCCATGGCATAAAAAAAGTGTCCATGATAAAGAGAAGGAAAGCTCTTTAAGTGCTCCTTCAAGAAAAGGTTCAGTTTATTGACTTCCAATATGTTATGTGGTGTAACCAAGTAAAAAGACATCTTATTTCAAGTGTTTTTTAATTTATTTTACAAATATCATTAAGTTTTTTGGGGGGGTCACAACACATTAACTTAAACTTGTGAATCTTAATTAAGCAATTGCCTCATAAAATGCTGCAATGATTCAGTGATTTGAAGCTGGAGATAATTACTGTCTCAAGCATGTCAGCAACTGTGGGTCATCGGAGTTACAACATGGAGAGTGACATAAACTTCCTGTAGACAGTTCCTGATTAACTTCCCTTCTGACTGTAAGTGCTTTAAGCTTCTCTAACATCTTTACTGCTGTGCAAACAGAGATACTGTCAGAAAGACGCTGATTTGTTTATACCTTGATGTGCATTTTAGCGCGTTTGAGCAGGCTCAGTGTGGTGTGACGGGTGCTATCAGGACCCAAAGGCACAAGCTGTTTCAACTGCTCCAGGTACAATCGCAGTTTGGCACGTCTGCAATAAATAAAGAACAGGTTGGAGTGAAGTATTACACTGGGATAAATTTAGAACTTTAGAAATGACTCAGGATGCTCGTGTGGGCTGCTAACAAAAAGGCTGCAGGTTTGAAGCTATGCAGGCATGACTGAGGAACTAGATTAATGACATTTGATTGCAGCTTTATGTAAGAGGACTGTTCCAGTGATTTATTTATAAATTAAATTCAACAAAACTCTACAAAAAAAGACTGCAGATACTAAGGAAATGTCACTCAATGCATTTATATTGACAGGGACATAGAACAAAAAACTGAGGGGGACAGAATCGTTCAGTATAAAGAAGCCTTTCACACCAAACCACAAGTGAAATAAACCACTGGACTATTTATATCACGTGCAAAATTAATATTGTGTGTATTTTGTTATTATTATCATATAGATTAAATTTATGGCCTTGTCAAAACAAGTGAATTGACACAATCAGTGAGTGAGAAGTCTTAAAGTTCTACTCTACATCAGCAATCTTAAGGCCCCTATATACTTCAAACGAAATCAAAGAATGAACTGAAATTATTTCATTAAAAAAAAAAAAAAGTTCATTTTTAATTAATTTTGGCAGTTAGAAATGGGTCACAGAAGTGAATTGTTTGGGGAGCTCATTTTAGCTCCTAAACACTGTTGCGCTACCATTGGTCTGAGGCGGTTATGAAATCAGTGAGGTGTATTCTTAAAAACTCCACTTTTGTTCCTTGTTCTTTCTTATTTAGCTGAGGTCAGGCAAGGGATCAATATCTCCAAGTCACTATATATATAAATATATATGTTAGTGGTGGGCCGTTATCGGCATTAACGTGCTGCGTTAAATGAGAGACTCTTATAGCGCAATAAAAAAAATATTGCCGTTAATCTATTCACAAAGGTGGGTTGGGAGCTGGGTCTATATTACGCAAGTTGAGTAGTAGTTTCACCAAAGATGAGTTTCACCTTGATATTTTAGCGCGGATGTATACCTAGGCGAATTGCACTGTAGCCCTATTCGGACTAAACTAGTTTTCTAAACTACTGTACATGTGAGCTTCGATTCTTATCACCTGTCATCTGTGATTTTCATGAACCATTTCGGACGGGACTAACACCTCCATGTTCATAACAGAGGTGAGAGGGTCTGTTTTGTACGTCCGGAGGGTCACAGAGAGCACACACTCTGTATGCGTGCATTGAGAGTCATTCAGATTGATTACAAATAGTATAATCACAAATACCATGGTGACGCTAAATGGTTAGTATAACAAAACCATGTTAATGTGTGCTTACTTTAGTTTAACTATTATGTTTTTAATTTGTAGCAAACACGTTTAATTTTGATAATTAAAACATATGTAACCTAGTGCAGAAATGAACGTGAGTAATCTTACCTGATACTGATATTACTATAGCCAGCCTTAACAGTTCACATGATCTGGCTCTTTATTTGTATTTATTTATTTATTTTATATATCAAAACATATTTAATGTGCGTGGGATAAAAGCATCTAACTGCATATCGCGTTGGCAAAAACACACATGGAAACACGCTGCGAAAAATATTGCAGACATCGCAGTCAAACTCTAGAATTATCACAGAGGTTGTGAGAGAAAAACACAGACATGGCAGATTTGGATGGGATTAAAATCACCAACTACGTCTGTGAAACAAACCATTCTCTAACGACTACATCGCCAACGACCAGTCCCGTCCAAATAGAGCTTTACTGTCATTATTTACACTTCATTATTTATTTAGGTAGCACACATATTCCTTGCAGAGAGACTTTCAAAGTTCTGTGAATGTAATTAATTCCTACAACAATGCTTGTCTCAACGACCCTGAGATATGCAAACATAGTCATAGCGACACAGAGGAAAAAGTTTTCCAAGGCCAGGAAAGCAATAAAAAAAAAAGGTAGCAAGCTAATAAATATTACACCATACTTCTGCTGTCGTTGTTGTTCTTTTTTGAAAGCTAATTTAAAAAGGTATACAATAAATAAACCTTTGTTTTTAATCAAACATATTGTCAAATTTATAGCCCTTAAGCCTTTAGCCCTTAAAGGGGTCATATGATGTGTTTCTCTTTGGACTGTTACAAGCTGTTAGTGCATAGATAGTGCATAGATAATGTAAATAATGAAAATAATGTATTTTGTGCACTCTAAACCGCATAAACACATTGCATTACACCAAATACACAAAATTATTTTTTAGCAACATCATATGACCCTTTTAATTCAATTGGGGGACTGAAAGTAACTGCAGCTCAACATAGTTGTTATAAAGGATGTTTATACCCTTTCATTTAAAAGAGACAACAGCTTTTCTGGAGGGCATCAGATTGTTTGTCTTTTATGTTAAGAAGAAAATAAATTATAATTAATTGTTCTTGGTAATTGTATTTGGTAAGACTTTTCCATCTTTCCACCTTAAAGTAGATAAAAATATCTGTAGATCGAGTTACCAATGCGGCTGCAGAACAAACTGACTTTCTAGAAATAGACTTTGCCAGAGTCCATCAGAATGAGGCGACTGAGACAGACTGGGGCTCTAATCTGGAGGAAGTGACCCTTTTTGGAGAAAGAGACCATTGACTGTAGTGTGTTCAGCTGGTGTGGGCAAAGCCAGCCCTTTTACACCTTTCAAAAGACAGAAAAAGCAGACAAATGTTCATACTGTATATGACTCTCCACACACAACTTTATAGCTAGTTCTCAAACACACAAAACATCTGCAACAAATCATTACTTGCTTATAAAAGTGAATTGAAAGAAAATGTATCTCTGTGTCCTCTTTGACCTATACCTAACTTGTGAAGCCTGATGAATGACTTTATAATGGCCTTAACAAATCCACACCTAACAACTTCTTTGTTTTTACTGTGCCTCCTCGTTATTGTGCTCTTAAATAGCCTTGCCTTGAACCCAACTTTTGTTAGCCACATTTTCTTTTTAAATACGGTGATGAAGTTACTCATGGTAAAAAAAGAAACATTTATGAACTTGCCAAGTTAATTTGTTTACTTTTCGTGGTTCATCTCAATCAGCTTTATTTAATCAATTGGTACCACATAAGCTGTGGTATTACCAACAGAATGGGTCCAGTCTTATTAGCAACCATAATGTTGTGCTGATCAAATTAAAATTTCAACAACATTTAAAGAAAGCCTTTAGAGTAAATTATAATACAGTGTACTTATAAATACAGTGTAACAGGTCTGTTTGGTTATAGTCTCGTGTTTCGTGTCTCCTTGTGACGTGTTTTGATATTCCCCACGTGTTTTGCCCTTATATGGTTTTTCCTGTGTTTCCCTGTCATTATTAGTTAATTGATTCCCACGTGTGTCTCCCCAGCTGTCCTTTAGTCATTAGTTTTTTGTGTTGAAATACCCTGTCTTTTGAGTTTCTAGTTGGTCTGTGATTAATGTTATGTGGATCTTTGTTTTCTCCTGCGTGTTATGATTAAAAGACTTTGATTGTGATTCCACGACTTCAGCGTTCTGTCTGCCACACGATACCTCTGACATACAGAAGCTATTTGAACGATTAACATAAGCAAAAATAACGGGACATTGTGTCCTGAGCTTCTCTTTCTGGTCCTTCACTGTCTGCTTTTAACAGCATTAGTGCGCATGTATAATAATCAATAATGTAGCAATACTTTTCATGCAAATATTTGCTGAAATATCACAAAAAAAAATCAGTTTCTAAAAATCTGATCTCATTAAAAGTGCAGTGATCTGAAGAGTCAAGTCAATTTTATTTGTATAGCAGTATTCATAATGCATAATGTTCCAAAGCAGCTGTACAGAAAAAGGGACTGCAAAACCCCCACTGAGAAGTCATAATTTGACTGTGGCAAGGAAAAATTCCCTAAGATAAGAAATAAGAAAATATACTCAGATGTGGTCAATTAAGTCAAAACTATAAATGCACTTGATTTAAACTTGAATTTTACATGGCTGAAAATTCACAAAGGTTTTCACAAAATTTTACAATTTACAACTGTACAAAGTTCTGCCTGCAGATCTGTGAAAACACAGGAATGCTGGGTGCTAGCTTGCAAAGATGAATTCCACTACAAACACATACAGTAACGTTGCAGGTTCAGGCACATCTTCTGTGAACTGGATTGCCGAGTTAACACAGATTTTTGCTGACCATTCCAGCAGAGATTATTTAACGGTTTAATTTTTAAAACCATGTTTAAGATCCCTGCATTGTGTTTCATGCTGCACTGCATCAGCAGTTTTTTTAATAGAAGAATATATCCTGTGGTAATGCCTCCTAAGAAATGTGTCTGAGCTTCAGATAATCAATTAATTAATTATCATAATATATAGTTTTGCACATCTGTGGTTAGACGTCCTTGTTAATGCCGTTTTTGATAGGGTATCATTGCACAGTATAATTAAACAAGCCTTCCACTGACAAGTTGCTGCTAAACTAAAGACTTGCTTTCAATTTTGAACATTTAAAAAAATGCTATACCATTAGGTCTGGGGGTAAGCGATTATTTTGAAAATGATTATTCTGGCGGTTATTTTATCGAATAGTCGACTATTCTAATGACTAATTAGATGATTTATCTAACTGTTATTTTTCTGTTGCATGATAATAATAATAAAAAAACATAAAATCACTAATTGCCCCATTTAGATTAAATAGATTACTTTTTGTATTATACAAGTATTCAAAGCCAAACATCTTCTGCTTAAAACAAAATAACAGCAGTGTTATACAAAATGGTTTCCAGTACCAATAACTCAAGGTTTTTCTCGTTCTGTGTTGGCCAATGTGTATTCGCTGTATTGACCGATTTGCGTTCAAACCGTGTATTCAGGATATGAGCTATAACTTATTCACTTATTATAAGCTCGTCTGCCCGCTGTCATCTGCCCCGGCCGCGAGCACAGGCTACAACGCCTTAAAGTGAAAGGACGATGTTGTGCTTATGAGACAGGTGCGTCCTTGGGTTTCCCCTAGGTCCGCTGTCAGGCTTTATCGTTCTGCACTCGCAGCACGGTGGGATTGAACTGTGTTCCCATAGCGTCTTAGCAGACGCAGTACGAGTGTCGAAAGGGAACGAATAGGTTACTCTCGTAACCCAGGTTCCCTGAGAAAGGGGAACAAGTATTGCGTCCCTTGCCGTGCTGCAAGTGTTTGTCGCTTCAGTCAAGGCGAGTCGAGGCCATTGGCTCGCTGTAGACGGCGTTGAAGCAACTCAAGAAAAGGATGAGGCAGAAAAAAGGAAGGAGCAGACATGAAGTAAAAGTATGGATGGTGTCTTCAGTTTCCCTCTTTGAGTAACAGAATGGGCAAGAAATGGGCATGTTCTATTACAGTCATTATGCAAGCACCACATCATCAACAGAGTTTCCCAATAGAAATTAATCTAAAACACACCCTGAAAACCACATTCAAAACTACAAACTGAATTTTTTGAACCTCAAATAACAAAATCAAACACTCACATTAAAGCTATAGTATTTATCTTATGCTCTTATAATTTACCCACCAAGCACCAGCAAAAAATTATAAATAGAAAATAATAATGTATTCAACTCTATTGGCACCTCCCAAAACTTCATTGATGTCCAGCTATGTATAGGTAATCTTACACATGAAACAAATGTTTTTTTTTAAGAAATTGCACACAGATAGCAAACTGTGCAATACAATACTCCAATCACAATACTCACTGAAGGTGTCAAAACCACATCTTTCTGTGGGTATCAAATGCATTTCTTTGTCTCAATCGACAAAGGAAAATACTAATTAAAACATGCACTTGGCAAAGCAGCACTGCGGTCAGTACTTAGTATGCTCATCTTTCATGAAGAAACATACTGGAATAATTATGTGCATCACAAAAATTCATGATGGGTGCCAAGAATTGAGGAAGGGCACTTTCACTAAAATACTTTATATTTTTAATAACCTAGAGCAGGTTAAATGGATAAATGCCCAAGTGGCCCCACAGATCTGAATTCAGCTGAACATTAACTTTTAAAAAAAACTGCAGTTTACAAAAAAAATCCCCATGCAACCTGATAAAGCTTGAGATTTTTGCCAAAAATGGGCAAAAACAGGAGAAGCAAGATCTCTTTGTGATTCACCAAAAGACATTGACATCAGTGACTGCTGTTAAAAATGATTCGACCATGTATTTGCTTGAGTGGGAAACATTACTGGTTAAATTTAATTTTGCATACTTTACATAAAGGATCAGAAGAAGAAAAAAACAGTGGATATGAATAGAGATCATCTTTGCATGGAACACTCTGCAATGGGGTGCAGAGGCCCTGTTTCCTTCTATTACTAAGATTTTATAACTCACTAAGGCATTCTGATTCATTCACAAGCCAGAAATATTGTAATTATGAGTTCTTAGTACATGAATAATGTAAGAATTCTAGATGGTACATATGAATGGGAATATACTTTAGAGATATTTTATTCATAAAAAAATTCTAGGGGTGCAAATAATTTAGGCCAACAAATATTGGAGAATGAGATTTTCTCCCCATATCATTTTTTTTAATTTAATGATAAGTTAGAATTTTGTCAATTGCTTTAACGAAAGATCAAAAGGATAAACAATGCAGGTTTATTTTCACCTTTGCTTAGATTTACCAAGGGTGCTAATATTAGTGGAGGGCACTGTATACAATAATAACATTTTGATTTAAAACAAATGTGTCCTTAAATTTATGTTAAAAACTTTTAATCAAGCCAATAAGGTCCCCGCACTCACAGGACCCAATGCACCAAGTGTGGTGTGGGACAAGATTTGATGAGTGAATGCGGGTGCAGCCGGTAAGGTTAGTGCGGATTGGGTGAGAATTTAATTATTTGTGAGACTGGAAAAATTGAATTATCTTAAAATAAAAAAATATATATTGTTATTATCTACTGCACAAAAGCAACAAGAACGACTAAATAAAGTAAAAGTTTCAAT
>JAUMHI010000033.1:2831958-2863144 GCA_032359435.1 Enteromius unitaeniatus | reverse complement strand
AAAATAAAAAAATATATATTGTTATTATCTACTGCACAAAAGCAACAAGAACGACTAAATAAAGTAAAAGTTTCAATAAGAGCATGACACAGATGGAAGCTCAGTTGAACTTGTTTTTTCTACATTGCTGAAGGAAAAAAAGCCTAACACACGTTCTGAAGCACTATAAGGCCAAACGCTTTTCTGTTTGACCACTTCAGAAATCTATGTTTATTATTAATTTGTTTCATTGCAAAATTATTAGCCTATTTCTATGTTCTGAAAAGCTCCTCGTACATATTCCAGCGATAGTGGTATGATACGGCGCAACAAATGGCATAATGCAGGCGGCCAAAGTATTTTTTAGCCTTTAAGTTGGCGCTGCGTTCGCTGTAGACAAGTTTGTTTTGTTATTCGGGCAGACTCTCTTTTCTGAAGCTTTTTTGAAAAATCACTTACCCTGCTTTTAATGTTATTTTTGTGATATTTGTTTTTATTTATTTATACTGTTTATACTTTTTGTGTAATTACTTGCCTGTCAGTTTGTGTTGTTCACATATTGTTTATTACTGCATGTCATTTACTAAAATAGTTTAATTTAAAAAAAGTTGATTACAAAATGCACCTACATTTTTGAATAAAATACTATTTTTCCCCTGTATATTTTATCATTGAGGATTTATTTTAAAAAGTCTAAAAATCTTGTCTCGTCTAATTTCTATCTCTTCAAAAATATGTCATTATGGTTTTCCTGTTTTTCCTGGTACTCTATCTAGTGTTGTTAAGGGTTCAGAGGTTCCATTCTGATGAAGGACATGACTGAACATATTTCTCACAGAGCAGCAGTAATCAACTCTTCAAAATCAAACTTGTGACAGGCAATCTCCATGAAATCAGCACAATGGAAAAAATCTCATACGTTAAAGCACATAACCTCTGGTGCTGTAGTAGTGCTGTCAAACGATTAATCAAGATTAATCACATTCAAAATAAATGTTTTGGTTTGCATACTACATGCACGTGTACTGTGTTTATTTATTATGTATATATAAATTCCCACACACACACACACATATATATATTTTATACTTTATAAAATTCTATTTAATATACAAACAAGGAATATTGTTCTTAAAAATTTACATGCATGTGTTTGTTGATATATCTACATAATAAATATACACAGTACCCGACAAAAAATTGTGTATGGATTAATCGTTTGACAACACTAATTAGCAGAAAAGCTGTCAGTTCAAAACATAATCAGTTGTTTCTTTACAAAAGCATTAAAATTTCCACTCTGATGTACATAAAAAAATGCCAACCCAGATATCCAACAATGACACTGAAATTTATGCTCCAAAATATCATGTAGATACAACAAGATTATACTCTAATATATAATTTCATGATCATAAAATTCTCATGCTTTTTGAGTCAGCATATTGACAGCAAATAATTCATATTGAATGCAGTGTGTTTACCGGCAGTGTCTCAGAAATACTTGTAAAGTGACACAAATATCATTTATAAACATATGCTGCCAAGTTGGTGATTATCACTCACATTTGGCGAATGCTAATTTCAAACCTGCTCATTTTTATTCAATTAAATAAATCCTTACTACAAAACACTGGCTTTTAAGATCAATAAATCCATTATAATCCATAAAGGGTATGATCTTACCTGTGTTTTTCCAGCTCATTGTGTGATGACCTGAACAAGAAATAAACAGAAGCATGGATAAGTTTGGTTAATAAAAATAAGAAGAACACTGACTATTTACTTACTTACTAACAAAAAAAACAAGAAAAAAACCCAAACAAACAAAAAAACAGTACATTATCTCTGTACTAAAATTTAAAAAACAACTATGTATCTCTAAAGAACTGGTACAGGATTTTTTTACGATAGAATGATGCTGTAGATCTAATGTAAGACATATAAATGAATGTACTTTAATTTACTTTCTGAATAAAAACATGTCCTAGTATCATATAAAGCAGAACACACTAATAAAATATGTTGTACAGTAAACTGTATATGGTATAATTTAATGGTGATGTTCTTCATATAATAATGTGGTGCAAAAGGGACCTCGAAAAACATTTGTTTTTTAACACCACATATGCACTTGTTTGCCACTTGGTCAAAATTTATTATGGTCATTAACAAATTATCTGTGAAACCCAAAAAAGGAGTAATGTCAAATGTAATGTATTTTTACTTAGAATGAATGCATGAATAAATAAATGCTTTTGGTGCTCCCTGGCCCACACACTACATGCTGTTCTGCGTTGAATTCTACTTTACACAATACTATACACAAAACACAATAATTCTGCATGGCCATACTGTGTCCAGTAGACCGATATCACTGTAAGTACAGCACAGCATGCACTCAGTGACGCAGAGGAAATTCAGCATGCTACAACGCATTGCTATTTTAGTCCAGGGTATGCTGGGGGGTATGATGGGGCAATTACATTTTCTCCAAACAAACAAAATACAGGAATTGTAATGCATGCAAGATAACAAAACTAAATATATGGGTCATAGCATCAGTTGTTAGGCGCATGTCAAAGCTGCAGTGTGCAGTTTCTGCACCACTAACGTCATCATATGGGATTGCAAAAATAATCATATCATGTTTCCCTTTTTATTTATCCACATAACGAAACTGCTGCACATGACAGGTAAAAATACAGGCACACTGTTATTAATTAAGGCTAGTGCACAAAATATGGTTTTGGGAAAAAAGCTTTAGCACTACTACAAGACCACAATCGCTGATATTTTTTTGGGAAAACAATAAAAAATAAAAAAAAGTATTCCTAAGTGCATTTTGGTAATAGGTCAAAGACAACGTCAAATTTCCTGGAAAGCACTAATTCCATAGATTTCCTTTTTTCAGTGCTTTCTATGCATTTGTGGGGGAAGGGCTGCACACTAGGCTCCTGCTGTTTTGCTTTGACATTGCAACATTGCAAGGAAAGGGGACTAATGCAGCAAAACAGATCCAGGGGTCAAAGCTCTCTAGCAGCTGACTTGGGTCTGTTCACACCACACCCAAAAGTGAAAGTTTAACCACACCTAAAGTTCACTACTTTAAAAGCACACTGTCTATGACATGTACGTGTGTCACATTAATGCCCACGTTTGTTAAATTCAACAAGAAGTTAAAATGTAAGGAAGAAAACCGTGTCAACAAAACATTACTTCAGCATTTACTGTTTGCTTGCAAGAATGCACTAAGAAAAAAAATGTTCTACGCATGCAAAAAAGTGATATAACTAGCTTTCGTGTCTAACAAGCTTTATATGCGAAGGAAATTAACATGTTTGCCGATCAGAAGGTCCCAGCTACTTTATGCATGTCTTTAAACAACAAAAAGTTGTTGGTAAATGACTGTGGTGTTTCTCGGTGAACATGACTGATCTGGAGGGAGATGACAGCAGTGGAAAAGAGAAAGCAGCAGCAGAAAGTTAACGCTGTACGCGTGGCAATGTTTATACACAGCCAAGCCCAACAACAAAAATGGCGATTACATGTAGAATAACACCGTTTGAATGTGTCCATGCATTAATATTGTAATGTCATTGTACTGTATTTACCTATTGCTGTGGTTTTTTCTTGAAATGGGAGAGGATTTATTTTTCTTTCTGGAAAAGTCGCAGTCGTACGGCAAAACAGATGCGTAACCGTGTTCAGCTTCTGGGGAGAAAATACACGTTAAATACAGACGTGCGTGACCCAGTGAAGAAAAACGAGAAAGTTGGTAATGTAGTATGTGTTCACGTCAAGCCGTTTAACATTTAACGAATTATACCTCTAGCAACTTACTGTAAAGCAAACACCCCTCCCCCAGGTTACATTTGACGGAAAATGAAAAACAATCAACATTTTAACAGAGGCCGGGACTAATGTCATCTCATTCTGATTACTGTACATTTACAGACTTAATAACTAACAAGATGTCATCGTCCTCTTGGGCTTGAATTAAACTAACGTTACACTTGATCAGCCGGCAGGTTTACAAGTGACATTAGACCAGCACAACAACGAAATATTAAAATAGAAAGACTATTATTAATTGACCACACAAGCATCTGTATATACCTCGGTCTCTTCTTTCCAAATACTCTGCTGCCTCGAGAAGAAGTAGAAGAGAATTAAGTTCCATTCCGGTGTATTTACAGAAATAAAAATGATATTAAAACGTGTTGTACACTGTTTAACAAATGTTGCAAAAAACAAAGGGAGGAAACAAAACAAAACAAACAAATAAACAAAAAAAGTGATGACGCTCGATGTCGACAGTCCAATTCTGAGTCGTAGAGACTCTCGACAAAAATTAATGCAGACTGCACGTAAACTAAAATCTGGAGATCGATTGATGGCTTCGTCGTCCAATCAGACGGTAGAAAAGTATGAAAGGTGGAACTTAAAAACATTTGTATCCAATCAGAGACTTCAAAGAGAAAAGTTCATAGGAAAGATGTTGACACATTGCGAAAAGTCATATGATTGGTTAGTCAGTGATAGTAACAAGGTTGAAGTCATGCCCTAGCAACAGTACGGGTGACTCAACCCTTAAATCGCTCATTGGGCTGACGGACACTATACAAGCTGCTGATTGGACGAAGGGAAATGTTGGGCGTGTTTTCTTATAACCTCGTTTAGTGAACTATGCCAAATCAGTCTCTTTAAGACAAGTCATGTCACTCGGCGGCCATCTTTGAAACGCCTCTCGGGCATCCAAGTGCAGCTTCTATCTCGTTGAATAGGGAGACATCCAATTCTCCAAAACTGTTCACTAAGCTTGCGATTAAATTTCCTATTTGAAATCCCCAATGAAATCTGACAACAACTGTGTAATAAATGTTGTTTTTTGCTCAAATAGCATTATAAAAAACGTATTTCTCAGGCGAGATCAGTCAGTGCGCATGCGCAGTCCTAGGCGCAAGTCTCAGAACGCTAAATGTTTCTATGGCAACCGGACCTCGTAAAGGCAGACGGGTTAATGCGCTGACTTTACTCATCAGCGATTAGCTGTTTTATTCAGAAGGCAGGGATTCCTATGATTGATCAGCCATGTTAAGCGTTGCATTTTTCCCCATTCAAAACTATACAAGTGACATGCTTTGGGTATTCTGTAGTCTTTGACTACGCTGGCAGTGACAAAGTTGTCTCTGCAAGAACTCGGCGAAGGGAAATGTTTTTTGAGAGTCACGATTCCGATCGTTTACTATCAGAATAAAAAACGAATGCAACTCACCTATTCACGTTAAAAAGAAATATGTTAATTGGTTCATTTATCACGAAATAAAACCATTAAAGTTTCCTGGAACTTTACTGACGTCTAGGGCGCGGTCGACTGTGAAATGGTCATCCATGGGCACTATTTTTCCTCCCAAATTGGCTACTTTCTAGCTTAAAGAATAATTTTAACGTTTTGGGATTTTTTTAATTTATATATTTTGTGTAATTTATAATGTTAAAAAAATAATTTGCAATAACTATACATATATATAATTATTTCTAATAATGGCTGTCCTTGCAAGAACTTGGTGTTCTTGTTAATAATTCAGCAGAATTTGCAAAACGTGTTTAAAACCAAATGTGTTCTGTCTTTCTGTCTAACCAGTTCATCTTTTGTTATTCTCAGAAGGAAAAAAAAACAGGTTAAACATAAAATGACAGACTATTCATTATGGTTTAACGAGACTATTGCTTTGAACATTATATTCCTTTAAAGAGTATAAAGGTTGAGCTGAGGTGTTATCATTATCACAGAGCAAGGAAAAGTGATAGTAAACATGTTGGTTTTTAGACTGGGAAGTGAGAGAGGGGAAAGAAGCCAGAAAGAAACAACAAGAAGAATGAGTCCACAAGCAGAACTGCTGACCTCCGCTCACTCTAGACAAAAAATAAAAAATACAAAAAATAAAAAAACACAGCTGTTTCTAATTGGTAACTCGGCACGACTGCTGACCTACATTCTGCTTGAGATTCTGAACTCAGCAAAGGAGAGAAAGAGAGAGGGAAAAAGGACAAAACAGAGGTGAGGCGAGATGAAGGCTGATTTGTGGAGTAGCTGCAAAATAAAAGATAATTATTAGTCTGTTTTTTTAATGAAACATTTTAAAACAGCTTTATGTGATTTATTAAGAAAGCTTTGAAACTCAAGAGGTCAATGTATGGGTGGTTAGATACTATACTCCATTAAGCATTACAATTCTCTGATATATGCTAGTTAAAAACATGTATACGGCCCTACATGGTGCCCAAATCACCATATGGTTAATCTGGCCTTGCAGTTCTCATCTGTTACCTCTAACACCCCTCTATTCAAGTAAATGGGATGACAAAATTACCACCATTACTGATATACATCTATAGACAGAATATATAGTTAGATAGTTAGATTGACGGATGAACATGAAGGCTTTTAACAATACTTTGTAAGCATAAATTCTTATCTTAGGTGTTCTGGGAAGTGACATGGTTCACATAATGCTTCTCATGAATAATAAACTCAAAATATTTGTATAGTGAAAGAGGCTTTGCCTAACACCTTGAATCTCAACTCTCTAACTGACTCTTAGTTCCATTAAAAATATTTTTTTTCCATCACATACAGTCAATGTTTACATAATGTACGTAATAAAGAGATGAAAAATTATGACTGTTTGCATGGTTTTTAAGCAGATTGTCTGTTGTTGTTACTTTAACATTATATCTATTTTTATGACTAATTTCTGCAGAAACCAAGGCTGTGTTTCCCAAAAGCATTGTAAGCCTAAGCTGATCATAGCTGCACTAGATTTAAGTGGTTATATGATGCACTTAAGCATACACTGCTTTTGGGAAACGCAGCCTTGGTTTCTGCAGAAATTGAGTCATAAAAATATATATAATGTTAAAGTAACAACAACAGACAATCAGCTTAAAAACCACACAAACAGTCATGTGTTTTTGGTCAGTCAAAAAGTTTCACATGAATCTTCCACCATGAGTATTATACGGAAATGGCACAGAAAGCAGGGGTTATCTCATGTTATTTTGTCCAGCAAAAGAGCTGAAGTCATCATTATATATAAAATAATGAATTATATTGTAAAATAGTATTATATTCACCTGAATACACAGCAATATTAATATCAATATTAATGTATCAATAATATAACCATTCTGGGACAGCTGGAGTCTGATGGGACTGATGAATGACGGCCTAAACTATTATGTTTTATTAGTCTGTTATACTTATTTTATTAAAGTTCTGTTTATACTGTTCTGTACTTACTTTTTTTTCTATATTTTACAGCATGTTGTAATGTCAGTTGTTGTTTAATAAATGAACCTGAATTTATACCTGATTATAAGGTTTCGCAGTAGGATTATTTGTTTTACAGAAATAAGTGATGTTAAATATGGCATTATGTTGGTCCTCCTACTTGCAAAATATTGATTTACTTAATAAAAACAACTGAGAAAAAAATCAAGGCATAGGCAGAGGAAGGACTTAAAAATATCTAGTAAGTGAGAATGAAAAAAGAGCTTGAGGCCCACAGTCTTTGCGTGCTTCGGAATGTGTTTCTGCAGCCCACAAGTGCAGCTGTGCACATCACCAAATCAGGGGCGGGGGCTACTTAATGGACTCAAAAAATAACTTGGAACTTGGACAACCTTCATCTTCTTTTGCATCCTACATGAAACTTATTTTATTAAAAATAAATAAACTTACATTTATTTAATTGAACGCTAAGGAAAATTGCACACATCCTTTTGGTAATGCAGCCTCATTTAAATAAATAAATAAATACATACATAATAAAAAATGTTTGCTTCAAAATTGGGCCAGTTGCTTATTATAGTCAATTTGAAGAAGGCCTTATTTGTTGAATTAACGAATTATACACAATTTGACAATTTTAATTAAGTGTTGTTTCAAAAAAAAAAAAACATTAAACACACGCGTACATAAAATTAAAAATGACTTACACCAGACATGTGTGGATTATCCGTCTATATTGGGCACTTTCTATTGGAAACACTATGAGTTATGGTCACAGCGACGTCTGGCGTCGTTATAGGGAATTTAAAGACTATATTTATATTTAGTAGGAAGAAGGCTGAATATTACACACTAAATAATACAATAACACAATAGTACAGCTTGGTAGCGTGAAACACAGAACTTCAATAAAATTATGGCTAGACATCTTCCCTTTCAACGCGATATTGTATTAAACAGAATTCACTAGAGATACAAGTAGAAAGAGAGACGGCTGATCAGATAGCATATCGTGTGCAAGCTTACAAACAAAAACAGGAAGAAAACAGTCTCTTTGATTTATTTTAGTTTGTTAATTTATTTTTTAGATATGCTAAATAAGACAGCCCTAAAATACATGATATGGCCTGATAGTTTAAGCGATTCAGTAAGTAAATCAGCATACCACACTGGTTTTATCAAAATGTGGACAATTACAAAAATTGAAACGTGTTTACTAAAGAAACAAACTCGTCAAACTCTGCCTAGTTTGCCTTTGCTATGAGATTGGACAAAGTGTTTAACTCCTGCCCCTTCATCCACCAACCCCAGTTCAGACAGCCGAAGAACGAGTCCAGCGTCACAGCGAACGCTTCTCTTATGAATATTAACTTCGGTGATGCTGACGTTGCTTCGTACGTTCTCCGAAGCGTTTGACAAGTCACGTAGGCTAATTAATATTCATGAGCCACAAGCCTCGTTCATTCGTCCACTGTCGACCTGTTTACATTCTTACTAGCCAAAGGACAAGCTGCTTAATTAATATGCATGAGCTTCACGCAACGCGTGTGACGTGCTATGAGCTGTCTCAAGTTGAAAACACTGTCCATGTTATTGCTCAGTCTCTGCAACGTGCGTGCTGCACTGCTAATGCAACATATATTTTTGTAACCCAAGACCTTTTTGACTTGAATAATTAAACAAGATATTTTTGACCATCTTCTTATTTCCCTCACTCAAGGACTGTTTACATTACCAGCAATCCTACTGCTAGATTTTAAGTGACAATCGAGCCTTCAATTTAAGGTGAGGCTAAGCTCAATGCATTTTCGACTAAAGCGTAAATAAAAACGGTCACGTCGCTCCTTTAGATCAAATACTATAGATTTTTGTTGCTTTTGTAAACCACGTGATTTTGCACGTTTGATATTGATGTGGTTACTACTTGTTTCCGTGATCTGCAGGCTTAGGTGGACGGTAAACAAGCGTATAATGGCGACTGAGATTGAAGCATGGACCACTGGCCCTCAAAACGATGGTAACGTTACGTTAAACCTCTGGTTGTACTAAAAAC
The DNA here is from genome assembly GCA_032359435.1 of Enteromius unitaeniatus. Taxonomy (NCBI): domain Eukaryota; kingdom Metazoa; phylum Chordata; class Actinopteri; order Cypriniformes; family Cyprinidae; genus Enteromius; species Enteromius unitaeniatus. The sequence goes on along the minus strand of JAUMHI010000033.1, from coordinate 2,853,815 downwards.
TGCTAATTACTGCATTCAGCTTGCATTTAGCTTATTAATGCATTTTGTAGTTGCTCTTTTTCCATGTCGTGTTTGCAGACGACATAGGCTTTAGTGGCAGTCAAGTTCCACCATGTGCTCTGGCAGGAGACTAGTATATTCGCACATGTGCTATAAACACTTAGAAATATAAAAGCTGAACGTTACATTACTGCATTAACACCAGGATTTCAATGGATGTTGTTTTGAGAAAATAAAGACAAGCTAACTTTTTAAAGCAAAACTTTTTTTCGGAAGTTGTTTTATTTTCTTTTTTAGAATTGTACAAATAAAGCGGACAAACGTTTTTCCCCCGTTGATTTTACACAGATGTGCTGTCGCTCATAGTGCAAACGCCAAAAGATCGTTCAACGCAAGCAAGCTAACGTTAGCGTGGAAAAAAATTATATTATTGCTGCCAGATTGGACAAGAACAAACCACTATTGAATGACAAGTTTTGTCGTTAAATACATTTATACGTCTAACGTTTTATACGTTTGATATTGTGAACAATAAAATCATTAAATGTCTTTGTTAAAAATGTGCAACTATATTTAACACTACGCCCCCTTGCTGAGATACCCGGATGTTTTTCCTTCCACGTGAGTTTGAATAAGTGTTTTGTAGATTTTCTTTCACAAAGACATGTTGAGAGTGCAGCAGTCCAGACGAGTGTTACTGATAATGGGGGGAAAAAAAACTGAAACAATTTCCCATAAGCTAGTACAGGCATGCATATATCACACGAATATCAATGCATACACGTAAGGAAAAGAATAACTATACAATAAAAAAGGTATTTAAAATCAGGTATTTATTTGCTTATTTTGGCTGCACAAGGACCCCAACAGAAAGTCCATCAAAAAATACTATTAATGAATAGCATGTGCCACAGTCTTCCTGTATGACTTGTTTATTGACCTGGTCATTTTACAGTCATGTTTCTGTAGGTCCATTCAAAATTACTGTGTGTAAACAAAAGTACTTGTTTAAAAAAAGAAAATGTAAGAAGTCACATATAATGTTGTTTAGTCGCTTGGTCTATTTAAACTTTTGCCTTGTCACTGTTTTGCGTTTTCATTCTGTTTTATGTTTAAATAAACGGTACATTTACACACATACAGCAAGAGCTCATTTTAATTATTACGTTTGCATCCAGTCCTCTTTACTGTATTGGATTCGGCTTGATTAGTTTAATGAATAGCAGAAGTACATTACAGTGCAGACACAATAAACAAAAAATGGTCAATAAATATATTCTAATATGACACATTTCATCGGGCTTGATGTATTTACACTTCGATAAAACGTAAATTAAGCAAATTTGTTTACGTTTACAATTGTATATGATTATCTTGCAGTTTTTTTTTTCTTCTGCATTTTAGCAGGAAACGGTAAAAGTAATTTTGGCAGTTGCAATCAGATAGTAGTCTTGTAAATGTGAAACGATACCTCTCATAAAAAATACGTGTGTATATTTGTTGCATAGTGCTAGTGATATAAAACTTGTCACTACAGGAAAAAATGTAGTTGCCTAACACATTTATAATATACAGATCCCTTTCTATTTGTGGATCCCTGTGTTTTTAAGTAGTCGTAGTGCATAATGCACAGACGTACAAGACACATTTGCACTACAGACTGTATGTGTTTTTGTTTGATGTAAGATCTAGTATACTCCCCAGGAGATGTCAGAGGTGAATATGCCATAGTTGACAAAAACAGATGAGACTTTGACTTTTATCACAGCAAATTCTCCTTATTGACAGTTAAACCGCTGGTTAAACACACCCACCACACCTCCTGTTTTCCCACTTACTTAGTACTCAAAACAAAAAAAACCCCAACAAAGACACCTTTTTTCAGCTCCAGAGATCTGATCAGTATTTAAAAACATGAATAACATTTATGCAACTTTTCTGCTGTGGGCCCGCTGTGTATTTTGTGTTGCTGTTTCTGGCGCTTATGCAGATTTAAACACTCTAGTAACTACAGTGTGTAGTGAAACTACAGTTTCTCGTCTGACTATAGCTAGTATTTAGGACGAGAGTATTTATTACCATGTAGTCCACTCCTACTGCTACTTTCTCCTGTGAACGTGTCACCCCCCAACCCCACCCCAGCAAACTGTACACTGCTATATGTAGTCAGGCTTGGCAAGAGCACCAGCAAGGCACTGAAATAAGCAATGTCAGCTTTTCTGCCTTCTGTGCTGCTGCCTTTAGTTCTCCTTCTGTAATCTAGTGCAAACAGAGATTGTTAGGGGTTTAGATCCTAACATTGTTACAAACCTTTATGTATTGTCTTTTCTCTTTTTTGTCTCTTGAAAACTAAGTATCATGTGATTTAATAAACATATATTGTGGGATGAACCTCATCTTATATTTGTAGCAGTTTTGAGATTAACTTTGAAGCTTGTCTGAAAAAAGGGAACTTGTTACATTTTATGTTATAAGCAGCGCTATGTTAATATCATCTATATTCTATTATGTTTTTTAATTGTGTTTTTGAATTTGTTAAATGTGATTGAGACCAGACCAGGTGTTCAGGAAAGACAAATATTTCTCAAATAATAATAATAATTTTAATAATAATAATTCAAGTAATAATATTTTACATATAAAGCAATTTAAAGTATCAATGCTCGGTTTTTTTTACAAGTTTTGTAAATGTTTAGTGAATGTGGTATACCTGATATATAATGTCTGAAATTTTTATTTTCATTTTTGGTTTTATTTTTTGGTTCAAGTTTTATCTATATATTCATTATTTTATTTAAATTTTTCTTAAATTTAATAGTTCTTTTGCCATGCACATTTGTCACGCAAAGCAACTTAATAAATTGGGACATTGTAGGTTTTCTACTGGTCTACTAAAATAAATGTATGAAGTCACAAAATTAATTGTGTTTGTGCTTAAACCAAGAACAAGTATCTGTAAAAGGGGTATGAAAAATATTTGCCTTGGTTTAGTCATAAAGTAACTTAATTTTAAGAAATTTCCCAAAGATATGTCATTATGCTTTCCCAATAAATGCATGTTGACATTTGCACTGAAAAACAAAAAAATTGTTAGAAACGTCATTCAATGTTTTTTTTTAGTTACAATAAAAGTTCTTTCATATGCTTGTGGTTGGGACCAGAGTGTCTGTAATTTACATTTAAATGCATTTAACTTTCGTAAAACCTACAGAAACCCTGGTAAATGTAACGGTATGTATATACACGATCACAAGTTCAAAATGTTATCTACATGAGAATACAAACTAAAGTAGAGTGAGATACAGAGAAGTACGCAGATATGCCTATGTTGAATAGCTAGTAACATACTTTTGGCTTTTTATCTAAATAGTTGTCCGATCGGTCTGTCTGGTACAGGTGTGTTCTCAGTTGAGCAAGAGCAGGGTGAGGAGGATGGCAGTGAGGATCTGAATGAGTTGGAGGTGAATGGGAACTGGACCCCTCAGGAGAAGGCCCTGCATGAGGCCAGACTGAAAGCTAAGGCTAAGCGGCGTCTGCGCAAGTCATCATCCCGGGATTCCAACCGGGAATCATTCTCTGATTCGGTTTCAGGAGAGCTTTCTGCTGATCCACACAGCCCTAAGGGCAAAAACGCTGTAAATGACAGAAAGTCGCGGACTGGAAAAGGTCGGGGACTTCCCAAAAAAGGTCAGATTGTGTGAAATACGAATCATTTTTCCAAGTGCCCGATTTTAATAGTAACGAGTTATAATGTAGTTCTTTTCGATGCAAAAGAAGATAATAGCACATATACCTCGCACCGCTTATACTGTGCTGTCTATTGGATAAATTATTATTTTTGCACTTTTTTATTGCTTGTTTTTCACTTTTGTCATTTCTCTTATGATTAGGTGGAGCAGGTGGTAAAGGTGTGTGGGGAGCAGCGGGTATGGTATATGAGGTGGAGGAACCTGATGCTAAGGACCCCAACTATGATGAATCTTCACAAGTAAGTGTATACCAAGATTTCAATCTTACAGGATACAGAATATTAGTATATCTCACTTTATGGTACATGTAGTATGTGTGGGTTATAAATTTAAAGTGTCAGTATTTCTAATAGTTCTCTGATTTCTGAGGACAGCATGTATTGTTTAAATCAAGTATGCCAGTTAACACACTGAGGACTGGAATAATAGTTTAGAGGAATAGTTTACTGGCATTACAACATTTACTCACCCTCAAGACTTCCTTGATAATTTCTTAAGTCTGATTCACATCCTGAAAATGTTTATAAATGAGAGGATTGTAACATTGTACATATTTTTTATGCTTAAACCGCAACATTACGCAATAAGTGAGAGCATAATAGGACCTCTTTAAGTGAGATTTGAGTCCAAAGGGAGTGAACTTGCAAGTTGTTTGACTAAAATGCAGTAAATTTTATTTAAAGCTCCGTTGTTGTTTTTTTTATATAGTTTAATTAGTCCCGGATGGGGTTAGTGCAACTGTCATGATTATGGTTTAAGATGAAATGCACTTATAAAACTAAAATTTTTAATTATTAATTTTTTTTTTCTTAATTACAGCAAGCAGTATCACTCAGTTTAGCACTTTCAGATATGACAATTTACTATACAAACACCTATACATGTGGCATGACGTGCAAACAACAAGAGAAGGAGAAGCCATACTCACCGTGATTGATGGATTATTCACTTACCGCTGTTGTTTAACAGTTGTTTGTGAAAAATTCCAATAAGCTGCATTCGCGTTTTTTAGATTAAAAGCGAATGATCAACAATCAAATAGGTTTGATATATATATACTATAGGAAATATTGAGGGAGGTTTAGTTATGTATCTATATCACTTTAAACAACAGAGAGTGATGGACAGAAATACAGAGCTACGTAGATAGCGATCGAGATACAAACTCTCAGCAGAGCGGCAGGCAGGAGCAATCGAGCCCAATACACAAAGCAGACCACCAGATGGGAGTACAAGCATGGAAAATAAGTGAAAATAAGTTGATATTGAAGCGATGGTAATTAGTGCACAAATTAAAAAGCAAAAGTATTGTCTTGTTTCCTTGAAAGATCTGTAAGGCAAGATGCATGATGTAATCAGTGTGTTGTTTATATTATTTACTGTATCATTTTTTTCTTTTTTCTTTCTTTATGTACAGTAAAGGTGTTTTTTCTAGTGTGAGACTCTTATTTGTTTATCAGGGAGACACGGTATATGCCACAGTAGTACCAGAGCTGGACGAGAAAGAACTCGAGAAGACCATTAACCCCATTGTGCAGGAATACTTTGAGCATGGAGACACCAAAGAGGTGGAGGTGAGTCAGATACCAAATAGCAAAACCTTTGATCTGTGGAATGTAGAGGTGAAAATGTTGGAGACAATGTGTGCTAAACATTCCTTACCTATTGTGTACCACTGGTGTAGTGGTTCTCAACCAGAAAGCTGGAGCCCACTTGGTGTAGGCTAAAGCAGGGGTAGGCAACATCGGTCCTGCAGAGTTTAGCTCCAACCCTGAAAAAAAACCTCACCTGCCTGTAGCATTAACAATCCTGAAGACCTAGCTTAGCTTGTTCGGGTGTATTTGATTAAGGTTGGAGCTAAACTATATAGGACATCGGCACTCTCAGGACCAACGTTGCCTACCCCTGGTCGAAGGTATTTTAAATAATTATTAGAATGGAAACATTGAATTCACATTCCAGCGATTTTCTATTGTTTATGATAACTATTGATATAAACTTATCTCCATTTCCTCCTTTGTCTGGTAGATGCTGCTCAAAGAGCTGAACTTAGGCCACCACAAATTTGAGTTCTCCTCTCTGGCTGTGTCTCTTTCTCTGGAAGGCAAGGCCAGCCACAGGGAGCTCACATCACGTCTCCTCTCTGACTTATCTGGAAAAGTGCTCTCTGAAAAGGACATGTCACGTGCATTTGACAAAATGCTTAAAGAGCTGCCAGACCTCATCCTGGATACCCCTGAGGCCCCACAGGTAAGGTTAAAATGTCATACAGTAAACACAGCTATACTGTGATATCCAACATTAGAAATTCAATTAAAAATGGCAGCATAATTAAAGGAACAGTTCACCCAACAGTGAACATTCTGTTTTATTCACCCTCATGTTGTACCAAATATGCATGCTGAGAAACACAATAGACCACAAAAAAAGTGTTTTTAGAGATTAGCCTAACCTCTCTTTTAAAGGGTTACTCCAAACCCAAAATGAAAATTAATCACTTACCCCCATGTCAATCTAAACCTGTACAAGTTTTGCTTTGGTGTCAGCCGCGGCACAAGGATACTATTTCTACATGTAAAGTGCAGCACATCCTTGTGTCATGGTTGAAACGGAGAAGCATACACAGTTTGTGTCCTTTAGATACTCTCTAACATAGAGTTATGGTGACAATATACCTTAAATTGTGTTACAAAGACAAACAAAGCTTTTACTAGGGATGCACTAGGGGTTTAATTTATCACCTGAAATCCAAACATCCTGATCGCCATGCTGAACATGAGAGGAACACGGCATAGAAAAGAGAAACCCCTGCAAGCACACCCACTTCGTCTGTGGCAGACGTTTTTGAAAAAAGGAAGGAAGTTTCCCAGGGATAGTATCAAGGCAAAGGGCATTACACAGAAGATTATGGAATTCATATCCTTAGATAATCAGCCATTCTTAGATGATTCAGCGATTGCTAATATTTTTAGTAAGGTAAGTACATAGTCATAGCCATAAATACAATGGTACTAATAATTTGGTACTAATGGTACTAATTTCTTTAGGTGTTAGATTTTTGGGTTTTGGTTTCCTCTTTTTCTGTTTCGGCCAAGAATTTTCATTTTGGTGCCTCCTTAGCTTTTACGGTTTGGAACGACGTGGGGGGTAAGTGATTAATGATTAAATATTTATTTTGGGGTGGAGCAACCCTTTAAATTGAATGAAAGCATAGAGTGGGTACAGGAAGTTTTCCTCCTTGCAGATCCTCTCCAGTTCTGTCGGGTTGGATAGTAAACGTTGGTGAACAGCCATTTTGAGGTCTCTCCAGAGATGCTTAATTGGGTTTAAATCAGGGCTCTGGCTGGGTCATTCAAGAACAGTCAAGGAGTTGTTGTGAAGCCACGCCTTCATTATTTTAGCTGTGTGCTTTCGTTGTCTTGTTGGAAGGTAAGCCTTTCGGCCCTGTCTGAGGTCCTGAGCACTCTGGAGAAGGTTTTCCTCCAGGATATCCCTGTACTTGGCCGCATTCATCTTTCCCTCAATTGCAACCAGTCGTCCTGTCCCTGCATCTGAAAAACACCCCAACAGCATGATGTGCCACCACCATGCTTCACTGTTGGGACTGTATTGGACAGGTGATGAGCAGTGCCTGGTTTTCTCCACACATGCCGCATAGAATTAAGGCCAAAAAATTCTATCTTGGTCTCATTAGACTAGAGAATCTTATTTCTCACCATCTTGGAGTCCTTCAGGTGTTTTTTAGCAAACTCCATGTGTGCTTTCATCTGCCTTGCACTGAGGAGAGAATTCTGTCAGGCCACTCTGAGAAGGGTTCTTGTCATCCCAAACATTTTCCATTTGATTATGGAGGCCACTGTGCTCTTAGGAACCTTAATTGCAGCAGAATTGTTTTTTGTAACCTTGACCAGATCTGTGCCTTGCTCTGTGTCTCTGAGCTCTTCAGGCAGTTCCTTTGATCCCATGTTGCTCATTTGCTCTGACATGCGGTGTGAGCTGTAAAGTCTTATATAGACAGGTGTGTGGCTTTCCTAATCAAGTCCAATCAGTATAATCAAACACAGCTGGACTCAAATGAAGGTGTAGAACCATCTCAAGGATGATCAGAAGAAATGGATGCCACCTGAGTTAAATACATAAGTGTTACAGCAAAGGGTCTGAATACCCATGTGACTATTTCAGGTTTTTATTAATTATAAATCTGCAAAACATGTGAACAATTCTGTGCTTTTCTGTCAATGTGGGGTGCTGTGTGTACGTTAATGATGAAAAAAAAAAGAACTTTGATTTTGGCAAATGGCTGCAATATAACAAAGAGTGAAAAATGTAAGGGGGTCTGAATACTTTCTGCACCTACTGTATATATCTAATAAATGTGAAATAATGTGAAATACATTCCCTATATTACTTGGTTCCTTTCCTCAGATGCTTGGACAATTTATTGCACGAGCAATTGCTGACCATGCTTTACCTATGAGTTTCCTTGACTGTTACAAAGGCAAAGTAGATTGTGACCATGCCAGGTGAGTTTGATGTTACTTTGACAGTCTTTGACAACTTATTTGTGAAATTGAAATGTTTTCTCTTGCCCTGAATATAGCCACTGTTACTGAAATGGCGTTAAATTGTAAATAAATAAATAAATTATTGGGTATTTGCTTGGATATTCACTTTATTCACATTCTTAATTAGAATTAGTTTTAGTTTGAAGACTAATGTTATTTAACTAGAGGGAGTGGAGTCACAAGGATAGTTGAATTCTGAGTTTGGAATTGCGGTGGGAATTTACCACCTGCCACCAGCCAGTTGTCAATGCAGTGGCAGGTAATTTGACCTTATCTGTCAGTGGCTATGGTGGTGAACTGTCTCTGATTGGTCATTGCTTTTGCTTTGCTGCCGTGATGCATGTTTTTCGAAGTAGCATTATGTGTTCGCTGGAAGTAGCATAGGTGGAATAATGATTACCATTCACTGTAACAGATTTTATTGTATTATTTGTACATGTTCAAAATAAAATCATACAGTCTAAAAAAAAAGAAAAGCCTGGAAGAAGTGAGGGTAATTTCCCACCCTACATGGGGTTCTAGATTAAATATGCAGTTCCTTTTTATCTAACATGTGAAGTCAGACAAAATGAGCTGCGCATTTTTCCCCCTCCATTATTTACTTCTGACTTACCCAGCATACTATTCCCCCGTTAATTTCTTCATGCCCTTGTGTCTATTAGAGCTGCACTGGACAGAGCAGCAGTTCTTCTCACCATGAAAAGGGAAATCATGCGGCTTGATAATGTGTGGGGAGTTGGTGGCGGCCAGAGGCCCGTCAGACATCTCATCAAAGAGGTATCCCTGTATTATTACTTTGGTATGAAAATGTTGCACTTTTAACTTTTTTTGCATTTTTTAACCTGTTATTTTCAAATCACAGTATAAATATTCAGATTTTTTTTATTTATTTTTTTATATTTAAAGTTTTAATCATTCATTTTAATGGCTGTTATGACTGCTTGTTAATTCTCCAAATAATACTATATATTATATATTTAACCCTGGATATAAAATGACTCCGTATCAACTATAAATGTTGATAAATAAGTGAATCAATTATCCAGGTCTAAAATACTAGTTTTACACTGTTAAATTATTATTATTCAATTATTGACTATTCAATGAAAAAAGGTTAGGGTTTTTGTGCACATTTTCAGGCAAGGGTGTTATTCATTAATTTATGCATTCATTCGTTCACTTGTTTGCAAGTACAAACTCTCATATAGTCTGTCATAACTGGCCTTCATAGCCAAGACTAAGAATGCCAAAAATTCTGTTGCTGCAAAGGTAATCCATTTTTGCATTTCTGATCCTGCCTCTTATTTGCTGTCCATGTCCCCGTTGTTTTACAGATGAACCTATTGCTAAAGGAGTACCTGGTGTCGGGTGAGCTCTCTGAGGCTGAGCACTGTCTGCGAGATCTAGAAGTGCCACACTTTCATCATGAATTGGTCTATGAGGTAATAATTTTGAATGTAATGATATAATGAAGTTCGAGTAGCATGTAGTTATGTCCCATAGAATTATAAAAGAATAAATATTTTCTTTTAGTTTAGTTTTTAGTTATAAAATTGTGTTTCTGATGACTTAAATATCAGTTTCACAATCATTCCATTTTTATTTTTTCCTTTACAAAAACTGATGGAGTAAAAGGCACTTACCCTCAGCCCAGTAATAAGTCTCATGTTGGACCAGCATATTTTCAACATATTCTTTGATGATAAAGTGCATTTTTGGGTTGCACAAGGACTTTCTTTCCCTTATTTCCTCTTCCTATAATTTTCCTAATTTCTCACATCTCTTCTGTTTCTGTTTGCTGTAGGCTGTGTTTATGGCACTAGAGTCTACAGGTGACACAGCCTTACAGATGATGGTCAAACTTCTCAAGGCATTCTGGCAAACCGGTCTTATTACTCTGGACCAAATGAACAGGGTTTGTATTCACTTGAGTTTTTTTGTTGTAATGTAACATTCTAAAGTAATTCTAAAGTTACGTAATGGAAGTAGAGACAGATCCATAATTAGTTTTAGTGTTTTGAAGTACATTTGAGTATAGCATATAAACAAAAAATGCAGAGGACAATTGAAAAATCATTAATTTTGTAATTGTGAGCAAGAAACATATATGCAACCCTGTAGTGAAAACGTGTTATTCATTCAAGTTATTTCTTTCCAAACTTCACAGCATCACAACAGCTTTCAAATCAGTCCATAAATTCTGCATAATTTGGAATTGATTTGACATGGTTGGCAACAGTATTACTGTTTCTGAGAGTATTAATGGGTTTGCATGCTTTACACAGGGCTTCCAGCGCGTATATGATGAGCTGCCAGAGATCAACCTGGACGTGCCTCATGCTCACTCCATTATGGAAACCTTTGTGGACCTTTGCTACCAGGAGTCAGTGATCACTAAGCAGCTAAGAGACTCCTGTCCAACCAGGTCAGAGACTTTTGCATCCTCTGTCATACGTAATTTTTTGAATTTGCTATCATCTGCTACTTAGTAGTAGTTTTGTTCCTGTAAAACTAACTGATGTGTTCTTGTGGCCAATAGGGGGCGTAAGCGCTTTGTGAGCGAGGGAGATGGAGGGATTGTGAAAAGTTAGAAGCTTTGGGAGAGCTCTGACAGGCCCTGATGATGAGCAGGCTGGGATCTCCTGCACTTCCCTGGGAATCTGTCCTCACTGTCTTCATTGCTCATCCTCTGAGTACACAGAAATATTCAGCCTCAGAAACGATATCATCTTTTAGAAGAGTGACAACTGAGAAATGCTGTTCTCTCCTCTATTACAGGCTTTGTTTCCTTTTGTTTGTGAATTTATGTGCGATTGTATGCAGTGTAAGCGCTGCAGCGAAAAGAAAGAAGTGGGGGAATCAGGAGCTTCAGATGGCCATGAAATACAGTTTGGGTTGAGGGATTAATGTTTTTTTTCAGCTTAAGTTGTTTTTTGTTGTTCCCAAGTGTTCACTTGTTAGTGTTCACAGTGGTCTCTCAATGTTTTGATTTTCTTTGCAATGTAATGCAGAAAATATGGAGCACGTAAACCAACGTATTAAATAAACTGTGCTACTCGAATGAAGTGTTTAATTAAACTGTTGGGCCAAAATACAATATTTTATGAAGCGATTGGGGTCACTTCTATTGGTTTTCATTTAATTGCATGTTTATCTTTAAATTTGTCTTATTACTGCGTAAAGAAACTTTACCCATGTTTACAGATTGTCAAGGTTTTGGGAGATTGCTTGGTTAATTAATTACATACAGTCTCTTTTTTTGGTTGTTCATGATTTATACCTTACGCATGATGAAAACAATTCTAATGAGTTTGTGGCTAGTTTCCACATCAAGAAGAACATTTGTATGTTTCAGCTGCCAAAGAGTGGAGGAGAGAGCATCATCATCTCTTAGTCAGGCTGATGCCTGTGAGGCTATAGTCTCCCATTTTCATAGCAGCTCAGAGTTTGTACTCTCTCTGTTTGAAGGTAATGTGAACAGTGCAGAGTTAACAATTATGTAAAAAAAAAAATTGTATGTCATTTTTGAAGCAAATTTTCCACCAGTTTTCATCAATATTTGTGGTTCCAAATATATGATGGGAAGAAATTACAAAATTTAACCAAAAGTACTTTTGTACATGCAATCAGTCTTTGTATCGGTTGATGGGACACTTTTTCAAAGTTTCAAAAATATTATTTTTGTCAACCAGCATTTCCAAAGTTCCAGCATTAAAAACATTTTGACACTAATTTCAATAAAAGTTCATAATGCTCATATTCATGTTTCTTTGTCTGAGTTTTTTTCAGCAATCCGAATGCCTCTGATTTCATTCATTTAATTCATAAACTCAAAATGTCCCTGAGATTCAGTACCTTTATTATTGTGTACAGCAAGCGTTACTTCAAATCAAACCACCAGGGTGCAAGAAAGTCAGACCTGAACAGAGACTGATTATGATTGTGTGTGCCCCTGGGCAAAACGTTCACACAATGTTCGTGTGGGCCCCTGCAATACGTTTGTGCAGATTGCACCCTAACCCCCAACACCACCACCGCATCAATTCTCCCGCCATGTTTCCATCAGGGGCCCTTGTAGGCAGAGTGTCAAAGAATGTAGGCCCTGTAAAATAGACAAACAAAAATTCATTCTTGATAAGCATTACAAATTGTTTTGGGATAGTGGGCAGCGGCCCCGCTGGCCCAGTCCATAATCCGTCCCTGGTCCTGAAACTGCAGACTATATCATTTAACTCGGTAGGGGGCACTGAAGAATAGGGTCCTAGAAATGCGATCTCCTGACGATCCATCAACTTGGAGAGATATATCCCTACAGTTTATAAGGTGTTGGACGAGACAGGAATATTCTCCTCAAAACACAAGCGTCAATAGACAGGGAATGCATGAGCATTTCTTTTGTTTGAAAACAGAGCTAATTATTTTGAACATTCATTAACACAAACAAGGATTGCTTAACTCAAGCCATTGCAGTCTGTCAGTCACATAATGGCAGTCAATGGGGCTCACTGCTTTTCATTAACTGACATAATGTTAATATACCTTTGAAATACACTGATAACCACTAAATGCTTGTGACGAGAAAGTCACATGATGAACCAAACCCATCCAAGCATTTTTTTTTTTTACTTATATGAATATATAGAGAATGTCATTCACACAAGCACTTTACACCATCATGGTGAGAAACTTTTAAAACTGAATTAAGCAAAAAACATGAATTTAACAACATTACATAACACACCAACCTAGTAAACATAACTGATAAGAAAAAAAAAAATCAAAATCAAATTTTAAAATGCAATGCAGGGAATTCTGGGAATGTCAGTTTACGTTTTTTCTCTGTAAATGTTACAGGAGTTAACCATTAACAGGTCAAGTGAGCAGCAGCAGCCCTGACAGTGTTGTTGAGAACCATGGCAGCAGTATTGTAAGTAATCAAAAATTAAATAAAATGCTTTATAATATAAAATTGTAATTCTTTTTTCATGTTTTTTTCTACAAAGCTAGTAATCATCGGCCATACTGTAAGTGTAGCTGTGCATATATTTTTAGTTATTATTACATAACTATTAATCATCAGGGGATGAGGAGCGACCACCGAATGTTCCTCCTCCTCTTCTTCTCCCACAAACTCCACCTCCACTACTGCTCCATCTGATGTTGCTTTGTGGTGATGGAAAAGCGAGGTAAAATTAAACTCCAATGCTTTTGTAACCATAACTTTAAATCATTAATATGAACATTTATGGGACTGAAGCAACAAAAGTTTAATTGTTTATCCATGCATTTAGTTATAGTCTGCTGGGTTATGAGGATCATATCGATTCACATTACAGACTAGTAGAATTTTTACTTTCTTATTAACCATAAATATCAGCAATTGCTGAAAAAAGAGGCCTTTATTTTGGGCCCCTGAATAAAACTACATTTTATTTTCATTTATCCAATGTAAGCTTATATTTTCACTGTATCACACATGCACACATACACTACATTGCCAAAAGTATTGGGTCACCCTCTTCCCGTTTATGCATATGATGATATTCTAGGGAATTGTGTGCTTCTAATTTTATAGTAACAGTTTGGACAGGACCCTTTTCTATTCTAATATGGCAGTGCCTCTGTGTACAAGGCAAGGTTTAAAAAGAAATGATTGACTCAGTCAATGTGGAAGAACTTGACTGGTCCGTAGAAAGCAAAGTCATAATGCCAGCTGGACACATTGGAGAGAAAAAAATAAAAAAAGCCTGAAATGTCAAAAATGACATACGTGTTTTTGCACGCAGTGTCTCACCTTAAATCCTTAAATATGGAGGAACATGACATTTGTCACGACAGGCTTAGTTTCTATCCTTTTTTTGTAAGTAGCTATATTTGCGTTTTAGCTGACATCCCAAAAGCCACCATTCAGCTTTTGTCTCTGCACGATCCAGAACACTTGGTGGCAGTAGAAGATACTGTTCGCCAATAAACTTCACAAGAAAAAGAGGAACACAATGTTTACGTAGAGTTTGTGTTTATTTCATGGTTTATCTTTTTCTGGATCCATTTACGCAGGTATCGGTCCCAAATGAACGTGAAATTAGATGTGTATTTATTAATTGTATTGTTTTGCTTTTGTTCTCATGTAATTGTACATGTTTTGAAAGCCTTTTTAACTATTGTATATCGGTTTGTGAGACGCTAACGTAAAGATATCATCTCGCTAACCTTACTAACATTATCCTAGAGAAAAGATGTAGTAACATTTATAAAAAATAACATACTTGCTTTTAAGGATTTGCTCTTATTTCTCTTCTATATATAGAAAAATGCATTTTAGTTCATTCATTAAGGTTTTAATTTCCATAATACTTGGAAAACAATACAGCATAATACTAGTAAAACTAGTGATGCTTTCAAGACCATCGCAAAACATTCATGTAATTTCCACTAAACCTGTGTAATAATCAGTTAGCCTGCTAGATGACAGCATTTCAATTGATGTATTCAAGTAAGCAACTGTAACAAAACCAATTAAATTACATGAACACAAAGGGATATAGTAACACATTAGACATAATCAACATGTAAAATGTAATGAAGTGGCAGTTCTGTTAACTGATCTTAAAGTGAAGTGTCTTCTATTTTAGCTTAAACGTCAGTTTGTTCTTTCTCTTGGTGTTAGTCTCATGGCCACCGGCAGCTGCTGCAGCATCCCTCAGGAACTTCTTTAGCAGAGATTTTGTTAAAGATGAGCAAACCCGTTTACTTTACCAGAGCCAAAGAAGAGGAAAACCTCTGGATAGAAAGAAAGAGGAAAGACAAACAATCAATTACTGGGGAGGAGGCCAGAGACTTCTACCAAAGCCTGCTACAAGAGACAGATGGAGAAAAGCCAAAAGAGGGAGAAGCAGCATCCACAAGAAGAGTGAGAAGAAGAGGAGGTAGAGGAAAAAAAGAATATATTTTAAAGAATGTTGAAAAGCATTTTTTTGTCCATACAGTGGAAGGCAGTAGGAGCTGAAACTGTTGTGTTACCAAGATGGATGAAATCATGACAGAATTTTATTATTTATATTGAATGGCCTATTTTTTTCAATATATCTTCTTTATAAAAATGTTATAAATTTTTTGTTAATAAATTAACTGAATTTCAAATTAAATGTGCATGTATGTGCACACTAAAAGGTTCTACTAAACTACTTGTTTCATCAATTTGCCATTTATACAGCATTTAGCATTTGCTTTCCTTTAGTATTTACTTTAGAATAATTGTGGGTATAACTGTACAGTTATCACAATCACTCATTTTCTTTTGACATGAGGTCCCAAGAGAAGAAGAGAAGCACAACGGACAGAAGCTGCTCCTGTTGAACCGGTTATCTCCTCTGAGCGCGATGGATACAAACTCCTCCTATGTGCCCAGGAGGGCAACATTCGGGCCCTAAAGGACCTCTTGCAGCGTGGCATTGATGTCAACTTCCGTGATGATTTTTACTGGACAGGTGTTATGTGCGCAAGTAAGGCAGGACAAACAGAGGCTGTTCGGCTGCTCCTGCAACACGGCGCTGCTTGGGTCGGAGTGGTGGACAAACAGGTGTGTAACATTCTGTTCTGTTTATTAACTGCTAGAGCCCCAAACATTACAGACTGCAGCTTTAAGTAAAGTGACTAAAGTAATAACTTGTAACATCCTACAACCATTCATTTCTGCTGACCAAACGTAACATGAACTTACTCCCTTATACATATCTATATTTTTTTACATTAATATCACTGGGCTGTACGAATTATGTGTTTGTGTTCATCATTACTAAGAAAAATAGTACTTCTGTGCTATTTAATGAGTATACAAATATGCACATATTGATCTTATGCAAGTAAAAAAAAAATTGGCCAGAAGTGAATCAGATAGTAGATACAATTTTTAAGCAAGATCTATAATTTAAAGCTGGGTATTCTTGATTGCAGATCTTATGTGTTTTTGTATATATATATATATATATATATAAAGTGTCATATCTCAAGTGATATTTACATTCTCTGTGGTTGAGTGAGCAGTCACTCTATGTGCTGGTAAACATGCCGTGGAGAAAGAAAAATTCTGAGCACAGGGTATCTCTTTCCTGTTGGAGGCTTAGAATGTTATCGTATCTGTTGCTGTCTGTTGACATTGGCCAAAAACTCCGAACATTAATGTATCTGTTATAGTCTTTAGTGAGCTGCAGGGGAGTCAATGATAATGATTGTAATATTTTATTGATAATAGATCCCCTGTACCACCAAAATGGATGTCAAAAAGAGAAAATGTGAACATGTAGCACAGGGGAACAATCATTATTATTCGTAAAATTAAATTAACTACAGTGTATATATATCTTTAAACTAAAATAATTAAGCCAATGAATAAGGTTCATGGAAAGTGGTCCTGCTACGTAAGCTCACATTCCTGTCGAAACAGAATTATGTGTTGCAAACCTTTTCCTAAACATGATCTCTCTTTGTTTCACTTTTTTTTTTCTTTGTCTCATTTCCTCTCGTTAATCTCCATCCTGTTTTGTTTGTTTTCCTCTTTCAGGGCAGAGATGCTCGTGATCTGGCCCTGCAGGCAGGCCACCAGGATGTAGCGAGAGAACTGGAGCAGTTCAGTGTGTCAGAAATCACAAACACACCTACTACAAACAGAGAGAGGTTAGAGATGGTGTTTAAATGACCAAACACTATATAATAATTGGGTGCAATCAGAATGACTGTTCACAAAGTTTATAAAAGCATCACAACAATCCACTCAACTGATCCATTAATGTGTTTTGTAGAGTTGCACGCTACACTGGTAGCTTCAAAATACAAAGCTAGTGTATGTTTTAAATAGTAGTACCACCAATACTACTGTAAATAATGTTGTATCTGCACCAGTACACAATTTAAAACATTAATTTCAAGAGAACAAAGTATATTTCCCCTACCTAAGGTGCATTTAGTTCATAACTAGGTCACGTCATGACCTATGAAATGCAGTAGGTAGATGTAAGATAAAAATGGATACATTGGTTATGGTTTTACATCCTTCTAAACAACAGAGTTAACGCAATCTTCTAACATCTAACAACATCCAGCTATTGGAATATCTAGTATCATGAAAATACAAGACAAATTTGCATAAGACATCCGTGCATAGAAAATATTTTTGCATAGAATAAGTTTCCAAAATTCTGTCCAAACATTACTTAAAATTTCCATTTTATATGTCAAATGAAGGAAATATAGATCAATGGAATGATGAATATATATTACAGGCTAGTAAAAGTTGTAAAAATTCCCCTTTATGATGTTTATCATTTTTTTTGAATGTGACTGATTTTAACAGCAGTTCAGTAAACAAAACGTTAATGTTAAATTACATTTTAGAAAAAACTTTGTTGATAATGATGGTATCACTCTATTTCGCCAATGAAATTATAATAAATAATGGAAAATAATTCCTTTAAATATTGTAGTTGTAATTAATTACATAATTTCTTACTTAAACACTGTGCCAATAAGTATCTAACAAGTCTAGTTTTGACTTGAACAGTCCTGAAATAACTTTGTGTCATTCCACAGTGTTCATTCTCAGTGGTGTAGTGTGTGTGCTGTGCATTACACCGACGGCACTGAAACACACAACAAGTCCACTCTGCATCAGTTCAGTGAGCTCCGCCCCCCAGCCACCCCTCAATACTGCTTGCCCTCTTCCAGCAACAGCTACAGAATGATGCTCCGTTTGGGGTGGGACCCCACTTCTGGTCTTGGACCCGCCCACTCTGGCCGCAAAAACCCAGTAAGCACGGTACTAAAGAGAGATCAGGCGGGCCTGGGATATGGAGGGAGCCCACAGCCCAAAGTCACACACTTCCAGGCCAAAGATCCTCAGGCAGTGCAACACGTACGTAAACAGAAAAGACTAGAGAAGAGAGAGGAGAAAGGAACAATGCTCAGTGCTAAGGAACGTAAGAGGAAAGAAGAACGAGACAAGATGTGGGAGAGAGACTACCGGGCATCATTTAACTTTGACTTCTGACCTACCGTGCTTTTGTTTTGAATTTTGGAAGACAAACTTTTCCTCATTCACTAAAATTCTGTTGAAATATGTTGGTTTGACTGTAACAAGTTTAAAGACTATGTGGCATTTGCTGAAACAAAATTTTACAAAAGACAAAACTGAAAAAAAACACAAAAAAAAACACAAACAAATGGATGTCAATGGGTTGTCTTTACAAAATTGAATTAGAAAACATGATTAAATTCAGATTGGTTTTAAATTAGTGCCATCAGTCTCAAATATTATACATTTTCTTTAGCATCAGTTGAAATGCTTTTAGTTCCTTTTATAGAAGGATAGGAACATATCCAGTATCCAGGAAAATAGATATTTTATATAAACAAGTAGGAAAAGGAGTTCCATTAGTGCTTATTTACATTCACACCCATATACTATTCTTCAGTTAAAAAAATTTGAGGTCATAAAAATACTTTGATTGTTCACCCAGACAGAACAATTTTATTAACTACTCCCCCTCATGTCGTTCCAAACCCGTAAGATATTCCTTCATCTTTGGAACACAAATCCCAATGCATGCACATACTTTCCTCTGCAACAATCTCATCTTAATGCATTTTTTTATATTACTGGATTTTTAGAATATACATGTTATGAAAGGTTAAAAAATTCACTGATGCTCTAGAACAGGGGTCACCAAGTTTGGTCCTGGAGGGCCGGTGTCAAGGTCTTGAATAGTCTCTGGGGGTGGGAGCATCAGATGGTTGCCAGGACGAAAAACAGAAACATGAGTTAATATGATGTAAATAACTGCAATAAGCAATACAATAACAAGTATTGGGGTAAGGAAAAAAATCTTTAGTAATGGAGGGAGGTAAGGGAGATGGCCTCACTGGAGGAGGGGAGGGAAAATGGCCTTGTCGAAGGTGGGAAGGAAAAACGGCCTCATCAGAGGCGGTAAGAGAAAACAGCCTTATCCGAGGTGGGAAGGAAGGAACCACGTCCTCAACAAAGGCGGGAGGGGAGAAAAATGGCCTCGATGAAGGGAAGGCTTATAGCATGGGTGGGGTGGGGTGGGGTGGGAAACGGAGGCTCTAGGGCGGCTGGGTAGGGAGCTGAAGGAGGGCAAGCGAGAGTTTGCGTCGCTCTCCTGATAGCTGAGGGGTCTGAACGGATGTCATTTCTAAAGGCCTCTGAGAACCAGTGCCCTAAGCTTTGGATTTGGCTGGAGGACAGGCCTTTCTCTGCTGCTGAGGTTGCTGCTCCTATCCTGAAGGAATGGGATGAGTATTTCTCGGGGGGATAACCAGACAGCTGGAGGATGCTGGTCTGTTTGTTTTGTCAATGAATAAGGGGTCTGAAAAGAAATAGGCAAATTAACTTATAAAGGCTAGCAGGGTTTGGTAGGGTTGAATAGGACAGTTGAGGTCAAAAATTTATATATAGTGACCTCTTTTTAGTCGTTCGGTTTTGGTATGCTTAATGAGAAAAGGTATAGTTTGATTATCCATAATTGACGGATCAGAGATGGTGGGATGGGTATGGGGGTTGAAAGGGGAGTTAACGGCAAGTTCTGAGCATATCAGAAACCCTAAAAAAGCCAAGGTGAACATGGCATCGAGGGTTTGTGCTATGAGGGAGGATAAATATCCTCTGCGAAGGGTGGAGATACACTTGGAAAGGATTTTAAGGGTTATAGGGAGTCTTCCGTCTGGGTGGGGGAAGGGTTTTCTTTTTTTTCAATCCCTTAGGTTTGGGCATTAGCGATAGCGAGGGATGTGGAACCGGATATCAACTTATGGAAACACTGGAGGCCACTTAGATAACCTGTGATGGAGCCTACTTGGAGATTTTTTTAGGAATTCAGGAAGGAAATAAAGGATGGGATGGTGAGCATGGAAAAATCAGGGAAATTAAGATTGTAGCTGAGGTGAAAGGACTTAAATGCTCTCCAAGCTGTTAGGTAGGATTGGAGCATACGGGGCGCGACTGCCTGGAGAATGGATTTAAGGGATTCCCTCGAGCAATAGTCGGTCGGCAGGGGGTCATCATCTGGGGCCAGCATCCTGAATTTCTTCTAAAATCTGTTGTCTAAGGGCTGGAGGAACGGGGGTGGGTTCAGAGGCAAGGGCATTGGGACGGGGCTGCAAGAGAGGTGGCAGAGGAGAGAGAAAAGGAGGCATGAGAAATGGAGGGGTAAGGGGGAAGAGCTGGGTTAAAGGTAGGTCTAGAGGGAGGAAGAGAAGACTGGCTGGTAGAAGAGATAGCAGGGAGAGACACAGAGGGGAGGAGGGAAGGGGGGGCCGCTGCCGTGGATGGGTGGTTAGAATGTCCAAGTCTGGGGTTAATGTCTGTGGAGAAATGGATATTTAGGTTAGTGTGATACTCATAATTAAACTGTTCCATTGAATGGTTAAATCTTTGTGGAGCGGAGGGCCAGGTGAGTGAGAAAGGGTCCAGGTTGGGTTGTTTGACAGTTCCTGAAGGCTGGAGAGAGGAGGGTCCTGGGAGAGCTTGCACCGGAACTGAGGAAGCAGGTGACGGTCTGGGAGACCTGGCGGGAGGTGGAGAGCGAGACTGAGTGTGTCTCGGGGTAGAGGAGATGGGAGGCTGCGTTAGCCTGCGGACTTGAGTAGCTGCTGGTTGCTCAGGACGGGGTTCTGGCTGGAAGCCGTTGGAGGAATCAGGTCCTTATGAGCATAATTGGACGACTCTGAGTGTGACATCTTGCTGAGCATTAGAAAATGCATAACGAGATAAGGAAGGGAAGGAAAAGGGGCTTATTCAAGGGGAAGGCTTATAAATTTGATTGGATGAAAGGAAATTGGGCTGATAAGGAAGTTGGTAAAAGCTGTAGCTAATGATGGGTCAGCGCTCCTTCCGAAACTTGTTTGTCAACATCACTTGAATTTGAAGTTGCAAATTAATATTTACAAATGAGTAAAATGACATTCACATAAAGATAATGACTCACACAAATGTGTACAACATATTTACTTTTGCACTTCAGTTGAACTTTACAACATCAAGTCAGCACTTAAAAAAACTTGATCTGGCAGAGCAACTTCAAATATAGTGCTTTGACTTTTGCTACTCATTTTGTGATATTATTCATGTTGCAAAACTCACTTGTGCACTTCTTTTTTATTATTTTTATGTTTTTTTTTAAATAATTGAAACTTTTTCAACATGCTGTGTTAATAATCACTAGAAATCGCATGCACATATAGTCCTGAATAGGCCTAATCTCATTTAAACATTCATTGCAAGTTCAAGACAAGTTAAATAAATTGTGGGCGCAGTCAAAAAAACAAACATAAAAACACAATGGCCAAAGCGGTTGATAACTATGATAAATGTAAAAGTGAGTGCACAAAAAAATTTACAAGACTTGTCACAAATTTACAAACTATTAATACATTACTATTAAAAAAAGGTCCTATTCAAATTGAATCACTTACATTAGGCAGATATTGATATGGAAATCTATGCAATTTTGATGGGCACATTACTGTAATGGTT
>JAUMHI010000033.1:2781122-2814727 GCA_032359435.1 Enteromius unitaeniatus | reverse complement strand
CAGGCTCAAGCAGTGGCAGCACAAGCTGGGCCGGCTCTGGCAACGGCTGTGGCAGCGGGGCAGGCGCTGGCTGTGGCGGCGGCTGCGGCAGTGGAGTAGACTCAGACAGGAACTTTGGCTGTGACAGTGTTACACAGTTGCCCAATGAATATATTGTTCAGTCAGTTTCTAAAAAATAACAAAAACAGTCTGACAATACATTTCTGTGCAAGTTAAGTTTCTAAATTTCACAGCTCACAATCAGTTTATAATATCCCAGAAGACATTTGATTCACTTGCCTATATTAGGGCTAGCAGGTTGTGCTTATTTGCAGCACATTACTTTGCGGTTAAGTGTCTGGAACTGTACAGGATTTTGTGCCAAGAAATACTTTAAATGCTTTTTATATCTAAGGCATTGTTTTCTGTAAATATCCATTCACTGGCTCAATGCAGATGAGCATTTTGTAATTAGTGAACGTCATTTGTCATATTGTATAATCCATGTTTTTTTATCCGTATATGTCCGTGTTTGCTCTCTACAATGGAAGTTATGGTAACACTTTAGATTAGGGAACACTATTCACTATGAACTAGTTGCTTTTTTAAGTGTACATTACAAGCTGTTTATTAGTACTTGTAAAGCACTTAATGGCTTATTCTACATGACATTCTAGATCCATTAAACCTGCTCAATACCTAAATAAGATGACTAGAAACAACTACCTTACTATCAGTAAGTAGCAAATATGGAGAGGGTTTGAGGGGAAACTCTTTATAATGTTAAACGTATAACTAAAGTTATTTGTGTCCATGGATTTATTTTTAAATGGCCTGGCCAACTTAGACACATGGACAAGGTCAGAAAGCTACACTGCATCTTTCTATTTCCATTGTGGAGAAAGTGTTATCAAGCATCAAGAGTCCCACCAAACACCTCTGGGATGGATGGTTCTTTCAGCATGCTTTGATAGTTCCAAAACTCTCTCCAGGATGAGAGGGCAAATCTCCATTCCCACTCTGAAACGACTGATATGAAACTTCCTTAAAGTATATGTCTTCCTATATGTGAAAAAAATAGTCCAGTGACTACAGCTTTGCAGGAACATTTTAATTTCTTGACAACTGAAGAAGTGAAAAAAGACAGAAGAAGAGGAGGAGACGGAGGAGAAGGAGGAGGGAGAGGTGTGGGACCTTCTGTGTGTCAAGTGGAATTCAAGTCCAGGGAACTGAGCAGGCAGAGTGGTGGGGCACTGCCTCCTTGACGGAACTGATCAGACTCAGCAGACGCCAAGCAAGACATGCACGTAAGACAAAAAACCTTTCCAAATCTGTCCTTCAGTGGCTGTCTTTGTCTAGATCTGTCTCTGTTTTTTCTTTTTTTCTTTTTTTCAGTGATGTTCTGTGGTTTACTATTATCATGCTGTCTAATTAAAGAAATGTAAATTTGAAAACATTAAACATTTAATACATTACATACTTCATCTTATATACCTAAAACGGTGAATTATAGCAATATAGAATACAATTTTAAAAAGCATATTAAAAAGAAGACTTTTTTGTTAAAGATTTTATCATTAGGCTGGATAACACTTCATAAGGTGCTTGCGAGAGCATGTCTTGACAGCTAGAGTGTCTGGACAGAAATAACCAACCAATTCTGAAATAGAGTTTTCTGTTGCTTTACTAGGCAATACATCCTCTCAATATGGTCATATGCTATAAACTTGCATAAATGCTCTTACAAACTGAAAAATCAAGAATGTTGCTACTACTGTAAGTGCGGATAGCTGTTTTAATGTGTAATTAAGTAAGGGCATCGTAAAATACTAATCAAAATGTTACAAATTGCTAATGAATTGGCAATATTAGTAATGGTTTAGAATGAAGGAGGCAAGTCATTTGCTCAACCAGCATTTGAGAGATACCTAAATAAAAGTGTGTCCCTGCAGTGTTCCTCAGGCCACTGGTTTGACAGGCAACAGCATGTGTCAGTAGAGATTTGTCATATGATCCCTTGGTGATGAGAACTGTTAAATAGTGGACACCACCTCTCTCTCTTTCTCTGTCTTTCACAGTCCCGTCACCTCACCACCAACCACTGACACAGTTTGCACACATACCCACTTTAGCCAAGGGGTTTTATGACGTCTCAATGTTTATTCACCTAAAAAAAAGCCTTCAGTAAGTCGGGGTGCTTTGGACTAGACTGACAGTTTCAAAATCAAGTGTAAGCCAAGAATATAACTATTATTATTTAGTTTTGAAGATATATTACCTAGATTTTGTGTAAGTTTGTGCTGCATTTGAATACACTTAAATTTTGAAAATAAACAGCTGTATACATAGCATTTGTTGAGAAAATTTCATTTGGATATAATTAATGTGGTGGCATTTTTTTGATGTTAATTATTAGTAGATTAGTACGATTAATCTTAAATAGCAAATTAAAAAAGGTTAAAGCTTTTATGTGTTTCAACTAACCCAGCTAACAATGTTTTACTGAGGCTTGTTTGATGATGTTTTTTAAAACATGCAGAGACATTTATCATTGTGAATTAACAGAACATAAAAAATTGCTCATTCAAGTTAAATCTTGTTATGTAAATGGCAAAAAAATTATATAATTCCAAAATAGCTTGATAATGCTATTAGTGCTTAATGTATTTACCATGGTTATTGTGAGATGAAATTTAAGGTGCACCATGATGCCATGTTGTCAATGTATGGATTTGGTCAATTTGTATATAATTCCTGTATTGTGTTGTTTAATTCCATTAATTTTCTGTATTTCTTTGTTTGAATTTTTCTTTCACAGGACTAAGATGGAGTGAGGCACAGTCAGTGAGACAGCTGAAAAAGCCAACTCTAAATGTAAACATAACACTTTGCATTTTGCTGCTCCCAAAAATAAGGGTGTCAAAAAGGGCCAGAAGGTTCGAGCTGGTTAGCTTTCAGGACATTTCAGGACTAGAATGAGATTGTACACCACAAAGTAAGTCTGGACAGATTGGCACTGATTCTGAGAAGAATATTAATTGTTTAATGCTTAGAACCACAGGACTGATTTAAGTTCAAAAGAATTGCAAAGTACAAGTCAAACTTGGAAAGAATGGAGCATCTTCCACAGACGAAAGGAAAAGGAGTCTTGATGTTTGCCAAGAGGCGTCAAAGGTTGGATGAGCTTTCCGCAGAACAAGAGGAAATGAGACGAAAAGGCATACCAGTGGATGCAGTTGTTGAACCAGAAGATGAAACTTTTAAGCCTCCTCCACAGGAAGAAAGAACACAAACCCCACAAGATATCTATGTAAGTCAACAACAACAGTATCAAGAGCATCCATTTCAGCAACAGATGTTACCACAATCAGCAAATAGTTTGAATGGTCTGGATTCATATCAAGGTTCGGCTGTTTCCAGATCCCTTGTCTCCAACAGAACTGCTAAGCCCTTTCTGGGTGGTCACAATCAATTACATAAACCTTATTTACCAGTCAGCAGTGTCTCAAGTGCAACATCTAGGAAACCTGAAAACATATTTAAGGTTCCTGTTCCAGTAAACACAACCCCACAGGTTTGGTCCCCAACATCAGACATCATTGCTTCACGTGATGAACGTATTGCTATACCTGCAATTAAAACAGGGATCCTGCCAGAAACTAAAAGGAGAGGAGTGAACAAGACAGACTCAAAAGAGATGCCTCTGCTTCAGAAGAAAGGAGATCAGAAATCCTTAATAGAGTCATTTGCAGAAGAAGACTTTCTCAGTCTGGGTGCAGAAGCATGCAATTTCATGCAAACTCCAAAGGTCAAACAGAAAAACCCTCCACCTGTCCTGCCAAAACCTGCCATTAACCCAGCTCACCCTCCATGGTCTGCAGAGGGTCGTACCATGTCTCAGAGTCTCCTGGCAGCATCAAGCTCAGTTCCAGCTATGGGACACACCCAGGTGCAGACAGTACCCAGACAAAACCCACCAAAGCAGCCTGCGGGAAAACTCTGGTTCCCATTGTCATCTCAACCGAAACCCCAGGAGACATCACCTGCTTGGGTTCCAGATCTGCATCAACCAGCCTGGACTCAGGCACAACACACATCAGATTCACTCTCTGCTGGTCCTTCCCAGTCTAAAACATCAATGATTAGGTCAAGTGATGGTAACTCTGTTGCTTCCTGCCCACCCCAACACCTGAGCACATGCTTTCAGGGATCTAAGGCTCCATCATCTTCTCCTAAAGAGTATTCATCAGATGCAGGTACTTCTGAGGGACTGAACCTTAAAGGAAAAGGAGCTGAACTGTTTGCTCGAAGACAGTCCCGTATGGAAAAATTTGTGGTGGACGATGAGACTGTGAGAGCCAACAAACCCAGACCCTCATCGCCAACACTTTCAATGCCAAGCACTTGGAAATACTCTTCTAATGTCCGTGCCCCACCTCCAGTGTCCTACAATCCTATTTTGTCCCCTTTTTATCCGCTTGCAGCAGTTAAGCAACCTCCTCCTGCAACTAGTCCAAAGATTAAGTCTAAAGCAAACAAGGAAAAGAAGAATCCCCCACCCAAACATCTTAATGTTCTGGATGTTATGAAACATCAGCCTTACCAGTTGAATTCCTCACTTTTCACTTACAACTCCACTCCAGAGGCCAAGGAAGCAGTTCCCCATATAGAGTCTAAGCAGACTTCTTCTCAAACCCCTACCAGTTTCCAGTCCCTTGCTTATGAGCCCTCTAAAGCATTCTCCCCCTCCCCACATAGCTTGCAGTCAGTTAAGCAAAATCCATCTAAAGTCACTGGAGAGGTAAGTGTTCCATACCCCTTTGTTCGTCAGTCTACATCAAATGAACCCACCATTATACCACAACAGTTACATGGGAAAAAACTAGCCATGCACGATGGCCCTAGAAACAAAGGCATCTCAAACTTTTTTCTGCCTCCTGTTATCTCTGGGGGCAATGTCTGTGTAGAGTCTTCTCTACCTGTGACGAGTGAATATGCTTCACGGTGTGCGTTACCAGTGGCTCCAAAACCAAAGTTTTCAGCCAAAATGTCAAACACTGGAGGCAAGAAATGGAAACCAGTAATTTTGCAACAATAATTTAGTTTTTTAAGCATATATTTAAAACAATATGTCTTGGCAGATTCAAAAAGTGCTGTCTTTGCCGTTTCATTAAGTTTTATTTTTGTAGTACAACCAACTTAAAAGTCATAACCCTTTAACTGACTCTGTCAAGATAAATGCACAAAGGATAAGGATTTCATACAATGTATAACAGTTGCACTATATCATTTATAAAATAGATGGATTTATTTGATAAGTTTCAGCTTTATTGTGATATGTTTCCATATTAATAACAGTTTGTTTTATTTTAATTAATTTTATTGTTATTTATTCTTGAGAAAAACTGTTTAACATTTTCCCTTTGTCTTTTGTATACCAACACAACACATTTACCACATTATGCCAAGTGGTCCTGGATAGTAAAAAGGAATGTAAACTTTTTTGTCAGTCATGTTATCAGGCCAGGCAAAGCAGCAGTGAAATAGTCTGTGTTAAAAGCACGAAATGCAATGTTTTAGGTCGATATACTAGATCTCCTAGTGGATTGAGCGTCTTTGAAATTTCGTCAGACCTCCAAACCTTTAACAGGTTCTGCCAGTACATGGTTTTAAGAGTTTTTTTTTCCCTTTTGTGGACATTTGAAGTCAATCTAATAATACCATTCAGAATACTTTGTTATATTTATATATATATATATATATATATTAAAATAAGCAACAGACACAGCTGTTCAGATATAGTGAACAAAGGATTGGTGTACAGAATACTCTTAGCATATTTGCTTGTACTAATTCAAATATCATTATGAATTGTTACTTCTGATGTAATTTCCTTGGGTCATTTTAAAACTATTGCACTTCTTGACTTTTTTGTTTAATAAATATTTCTATCATCTGTTTCACTTAATGCTTCCTGTGCTCTTTATCTGCTTTCCAGTGCATTCTGTCCTCTTCAATTGCTTGCCAAATGTTCCAGAAGTTTCTTTTTGGTATTTCCCTCATGTTACTCTGCTTTCTATCTGGTTATGTTCTGCAAAGACCAGTCCATAAATGAAAAAAACACAATATTTTCCTTCAGTGTATTAAAAATACATATTGCGTCAACAAAGTTTTATATTGGGTCAACAAATATACATACTTTAAACAAACTTAAATTATAGGATTTCCCATTGATAAAATTATTTTTAACAGTTTTAACAGGTCTGTATTCATTTTGTTTTTCAAAGGTTGTTGCTATACTGTGGGTAGCTTGCAGTGGGGCGGGCTCTGGTTTTCTAAACTCTGCACATAGCTCATTTTAAAAATAGCTCCTGCTTCACCATGTTTGAAACAGACAAACACTATTAAGATACCACTTCTGCTTAGCCATCTGATCTTACTGGTCTTCTTAACTAGTCAGATGCCTCTAACCAGAGGTAAGTTAGCACTTACCTCACCCCCAACGCAACACCATACACACTTTTAATGGCAACACTACAGTAAAAGGAGTTAAGATTGTTGAAAATCACTGTTTTTTTCTTCTCTGGAGTTCCCCCACCTTCCCAAACAGAGAGTAGAAAAAAATGTTTTAAGCAAAATTGTTTAAACTTTTAGTACAAAATTATTTAAACTCAACCCTTCTTGGCACCGAGTGTATGTGTGACATCTGTCCCGTTTAAGTCATGGAGGATGACCTCTTTCCTCTTTAATAAGGATTGTAGGTCAAGTCACCTCCATAGAATCCCCCACAGGTGATAAAGAAAGTTAAGATTAGGTGAAATACATCCACTAAAGGATTTGTAAGTCAGAAGAATGCATATCGTCATTACCACTGAACTTCACTGTGTGAACCAGACACGTCTCACTGTATGCCTCCTCTAGCAACACCAGAACATTTTGGATGATTTCGTATCTGAAATGATTGACTTGGTCTTTTGTATGAATTCCTAGAAGTCTATATT
Organism: Enteromius unitaeniatus; assembly: GCA_032359435.1. NCBI lineage: Eukaryota > Metazoa > Chordata > Actinopteri > Cypriniformes > Cyprinidae > Enteromius > Enteromius unitaeniatus. The sequence continues at coordinate 2,807,747 of JAUMHI010000033.1, read as the reverse complement.
CTGTAAATAAGGGCCTTGGAAAAGATTAAGTAAGTTTAATGTGATCTACAACCATGTACAAGTATGTCACTTCTGCAGGCTGCATCTTACTCTGTGAGATAAATAGCTACCCTTTTCATAGCTTCTGCTGGCTCTGAGACACTTGCATGTTATTTCTCCTGCTCTTTTTCTCTAACAACAACAACAACAAAAAGCAAACTCATCACTAAATAAAAAATAAAATGAAAGGCCTTATTTTTTCAGGGGGCTTGTCATAAGTTTGTTGTTTGTTGTTGAGTCACTGAAACACTTTTAATTGTCAGGAAATTACTTGCCCTTAAACGTTTTGGTTCAACATTACACTGAAAAAAGAGAGTAAATTTGTTGTAAATAAAGTTGTTGCAATCAATTTATTTTAGTTACATTTAAATAAATACATTAATTTGACTGATAAATTATAAATAAAATATAATGATTGCAACTATCTACCTTAAAAAAAATAGTATAATTTTTTTCAATGTTCCTGTTAACCAAAATTGCCTTGAACCTGCACTAGATTTTTTAAGGAGGGTGTGCTCATTTTTGCAAGACAACATTTTACAAAGAATCTCCAAAGAATCTTAACATGCCTTTTACGTAAAGAGTAGTTGCTGAATTTGTTTTGCTGAAGTTGCTGAACTGTTGAATTGTTTTAGAGGGGGTACTAATTTATGCTTTGCACTGAATATATATATATATATATATATATATATATATATATTTACCAGGCATTGAAAGAGTGCACCCACTCCAAAAAAATATTTTGGCAGTATCTAATTATAACCCATAATTAATCTGCTGCCAACCAACCCTGACCTCTCTGGAACCAAAATAAGCATATCCTCTAAATAGCATTTACAGACAAAATCCAGGAGAGGGCAGTCAAAATGCATGTTGTAAGATATACATAAGTGACAATAGCTTCTTTGTGTTACAAACTATTTGCTCATATTTATGCACTTGTGTATAATTGATTTACTACTGAAAAAATAGTGAATGTCTATCTTTCTCTATGTATAGGGATTCAGTAGGAGCCGTTCCTTGTCTTTACCCCAGAGACTTTCCTCTGTGTCTCCTGCTTCCCCTGTGTCCACTCCAGGTGTTTATTCAACACGTCAGTCACTGAACAGGCAATATTCATGGGTGGAACAACCCCAAACACTCTCCTCTTTAGACGAAGTTTCTCAAAGCCTCTTTGGACCTGATGAGTCCAAAATTTCTGCTACTCATAGAAAATCATTACTAGAAACACCAGCAGAATGGAGGCAAAGAGTTTTCTACGAGGCTGTTGGTGGCCCACAGGAGATGGAGCCTGTAATAGCTGTTACATCCCCTACCAACAGCTTTTCTTCAGTACCAAAAGAACCAGTATATGGGCCACCTTTTCGTCCTGCACAGCCTCTGGTGACCAGCAGCAGGTACAGCAGGGGTACTTCTCTGCCATCAAATTTCACACTTCACACAAACTGTCCACAATTGCATAGAGTCAGTTGGAAACTGTAATTAAATATTCTATAGCTATATATCTCAAAGTATATGTAATATATATATATATATATATATATATATATATATATAGCAAGGGCAATAAGTATTTGATCACCCTGTGATTTCGCAAGTTCTCTTACTTAGAAATCATGGAGGGGTCTACACATTGTATAATTTTTTACTGTGCCAGATAAGTATTTGATCACTTGTTTATGTGATGTCTGACCCTCAAAGACCTGTTATTTTGTTTTTAAATAGTCCAGCCACAATCTGCTCATGATTCTAAATTAGTAGCACCTGTTTGAGGTTGTTAGCTGTTATAAAGACACCTGAGCACCCCACGATCAGCCAAAGTCGCTCAAAATCGGCTGCGAAAGCCTTGATGACGTCACACTTTATTCTCATTGGTCAGATTATGTGATTTACAAGCACGACGTGTGCTGCCTGTTTTTTTCTTTAAAAAGTTCCTGTATGTAATCAATCTTTATATGGAATATCTGATATTCAAACAAAACATTAATGAAAATGAAGATTAGGCGATATGGTAAATATATATTCGTATTGTATAAGAGTAAAAAAACTGGCCGACCAGAGGCTATGGATGTTATAAAAGGCTTAACTACACTGAATAAACTGCTTAGATTTGAAAAATGTGTAGATAACTACAAAACAAAGATACAAATAATAAACGTCATTGCATTACATAAAAGTCACTACGGAGAAGTATAAGTGTCCCGTCTCTTTCCTCCTCCCCCGACTGCAAAGGGCTGCTAGTGTAGTGCATCTCACACACCTATTGTGTTCGCGCAAGCAGGTGAGAGAAGATCGAGCGACTGAAAAAAAACCCTTAATGATAAATCTTTAATTTTCCAGTTGCTGTCAATCTCCAAGAGACCATAATTAACCCAACATTTTGAAATAATGAATAACAAAAGACACCAGATTTAATAATAATAATAAACTTTATTACTAATAAACTGGGCATTTCTTTTTAATGCTGAATTATGTTCTAAGTACAATTTGGGTGGGATGGTTGTAGAATGAAATCTCCAGTAGTGGAAAGCACTTTGCAGACATTTTGGTGGGAAAAAAAAAGTCCAGGTTAGAGTTTAGTGGTTCTTTCATGTCGTCAGTTTACAGTATGTTATAGGCCTAATATTTTAGCATTTAAAATACATTGCTGTTCAATAATTTGGGATCAGTATGATTTTGATATTAAAGAGATTTTTTTTTTTCAAAGAATATAAGTGTTTACTATTGTTGCAAAAGATTTGTATTTTAAATAAATGCTGTTTATAACTTTCACTCAATTCTGAATTAACACTTGTTCCAAAAACATATTAAGCAGCACAACTAAGTTTCCAACATTGATAATCAATCAGCATTTTAACTATTTCTGAAGGATCATATGACACCGAAGACTGGTCTAATGCTGCAGAAAAATCAGCTTTGCATCACAGAAATAAGTATATTATAGAATTCCATGATTTTAGTACAATAATATCTAACAATATTTCTATTATTTTCTGTATTTTGGATCAAATAAATACAGCTTTGTTGAGCAGGAGAGACTTTCCATTCAGAAAATATTGCAAAAAACATTACAAATCTTAAAACAAACATTCCAGGGGAGTATTAGATAAGATTAATTTCATTTGCATAACCAAGTGGAATCTTTATCAATGAATAATCTGAACAATGAATAATCTGAACTGCTAATGTGATTTAGATCACCCATTAAAACATGGCAGTTAAAGTCAAGCTTGCAGAACAACATTTTTGCTTTTTTTAATGAATTATTCAATATTTTTAGATTTCAAGTACAATGCTTTCACTGTGCTGTTCTTAATCTTTGATTATATCTCTGATAGTATTTGTATTTAATATGAACATAATTATGTTTCTGGTTGATTTTAAGACATATTAAAGATGTTTGTGCAGATCTTCATCATGGATTGGCTGCAGTTCATATAAATTGGATCATTGCTTGTTAAACTAATGTTCAGTGTGTAATTTATAATGGCAAAACAAAATATTTAATTTTACAAGTAAAATATTCTATTTCTCTGTCAATATGTGAATCAGTAACCTTTTTATAATACAAACAGTACAAAATACTTGTCTATTTCATTTTGTAACGTCATTCAATTTTTTGCGCATTGTTTAAATTTGTTTGTTTTAGAAACCATGCAATACTTTTAAAATCTGAACTCACCACAAACAAATGTAATTCTTATCTATCACAGCATGTATCAAGCTGTTCAATAAAGAGTTTTACAATAACCAAAATTACTGTTATGTTCTATTTACCAATTTGCTACTACCATTTGTTTCTATCAGATCTTTTCACAGACAATAAAATTGCTATAATAGATTAGGCCTGTTAGATTTTCTCTTTGAGCAGTCAACTATCTCAGAGTCCTATAAGATGATGTGTTATGTAACAATGCAGGAGCAGAATCTTTATACTTCTGGAAGATCTGCCATAAATGACAATCAAGAAACCCCCATCACCTTTTACACACATGCACAAAAAGTACTCTCTCACTGACTTTGTACAATTTATTCCTATACATACAGTTCACCTCCCTCCCCCTCCATACCAACTTATACCATTGTGAGAGGTTTGAGTGCTGAACACAGCTAAAATTAGCCTATTGATGTAAGCTGGCGTTCCACTAACACCCGCACACACCCCCACCCCAGTGTAAGTCAAGAACAGACAGTGAGACAAAGACAAATCAGGCTGGATCGATCTACCTAAAGTAACCTCTTCCTTTGTACAGGTAGAACTCAAGACATACGCAGATCTAACAGGTAAGAAGTTACCTTCCTGGCCTTCCTTAAGAGACCGTGTGCAGTGTGGACATAATGATAACGGACATGTGTTATAACAGTGTTGGGGTTGTGTTTTGTGGACAGTTCTGACACTTAAACTGTGGTAACAAAACATAGATACTCAGACTCAGTATTATTTAAGGTGGATTTCTTAGAAGACTGATATTGGATAAATGTGATAATGAAATGAAGTAAAACAGAAGCCCTTACAGATGGACAGAAATAGACAAATTATTGTTGACATGAATTTCTTTCTTAATTGTGCAGTTATATGATTTTTTTATGTAGTAGGACCGTAATATAAAGTATACAAATAGATACTGATAATGAAAAAACTATTTCATGAAGAACAGTACAGAAATCATTTTAAGCATTATGTTACCAACAAAGGGAGATTCAGAGATTGGTCTTTTTGAACTTTTCAATGAGAACAGCGATTAAAGGATTGAATGGCAAGGCCTTGCAAACTGTGCCAAGAAAGTTTCTTTTGGCTTTGATCAGTCTCAGTAACCCAGTCTACACCCTGGACACAATGTTCTGTCACCAGCTCGTGCATATCCATGATTTGTATCACTTCATGACATATGACATCTTGCTCTGTATAAAGAATTGGCTTGTGGTCAGGTAAGTTTCACCTTTGCACTTTAATGAAAGTTATGGAAGGGTATTTCCGGTAGTTTAGAAAGTATTTTATTCAGTAACTATAATAGTTTTAGCACTTGAAACTTTAAATGTCATTGTGAATTTAACTGAAATAAAAGTATGTCTCTAAAAAGCAAACAATAATGCAGTTATAATAATAGACATCTCATTTAAAAAGCAGCATTCTCCTGTAAACTTTTTTCCAGACAGGTTCTCCAGACAGGACTTTTCATCACATCATCCTATAAACTGACTTCAGATACTTCTACTACAAGTATCTGTGTCCTTTATGTATTGCAGCACTGCTGGGATTCTCTTTTAAACCAACATGTCACAGTTCAGCACTCTTTCAGTGCATGAGAGGAAGAAGCAGGCAGCTGCCCTTTGCCATGAGGTCCATGGTGGTGCCAACGGTATAACCTTCTATCAAAACCTGCTCTCAGATCAGCACTGAATGATTACAGAGCACAGCAATGAACGTACAGTAGCTGCCAATCACAGAGAGAAGTGCCAACATTTAGAATGTGGTTCAGGGCCACTGCCTCATTCTAGCCATAAATAATCGTGTGAGGATGTTCTGCTGCCTGTAGCAGTGGATTCACTCTGTCATTGTCACAGGCTATTTCTGCAGAGGCTAAAGTTGGGAGGATGGGGTAGGACAGCTGTGTTGGAGCCGAAATGAGAACAGAACAAAGATCATGGAGAACAAAAGAGCTTCTCCTGTTAAAAAAAAAATCCACTGAACCTTTCACAGTTCTTTTGTTATATCATTTTATATTAAGTACAATTTAATTAGCATGAAACATTTTATATTGAAACATCAACATTAATGACACACAAAATAAATGCTTGCTATGTTAATTATTAAGTTATGCTTGGAATCATTTTGGAAATGTTCAGAGTAACGTCATCAGCACGGCTGAAAAGCTCCTGCAGCAATAGCATATGACCTGCACCTTATATAATTTCCCTTTAATAAAACTTTCATAATTGTCATATCTAACCTTTTAATAATGAATTTTGATAAGGTTTCTATTAAAGTTGAATGATTTTTCATGTGACCTTTCATAAAATGTGTGGGTCTAACACAGGCATCCAGACTATAACCTTTTACATTTTTGGTTTCTTCATATACGTACAGCATGTTGTTTGAATAAATGACACCTATGCAACACATATGCCCATATACAATATGCAAAATACATACATGTACGTATTCATATATGGATCATATGAAGCATCTAAAAGTTCCTTTCATAGTAACTTTCATATGATTCACTATTAAGTAATTAACAGACATTATTACATGCTATATTATAATCATTAATTATTGTCTATAGAAACTTTCTAGAGACATGTATGTTATCATGCAAATTAATATAAAGCATCATCCAAGGTTTTAAAATTGGCCCTGTTTAATTATTTTGCAATAACAAAAAATTCTTTTTGATATTGATGCAGGTTTTACTATGGACCTGGGAAAGAAACTTTCCACTCCAAAGGACATCATGCTGGAGGAACTGTCTCTCTTGTCAAACCGAGGGTCACGTCTTTTTAAGATGAGACAACGGAGATCAGAGAAATACACGTTTGAAAGCATTCAGAATGAAGCAAATGCCATGTTTAATGTGAGTAGAATCAACATTGTCTTGAACTTGTATGCATAACAAACGTCTATTTGCTTATAATATGCATAGCCATGATTGTATTGCAGATTAAAATCAATGCAGTACATATCATGGCACTAATAATACCCATAATTTCTAACCTACTTCTGATGTGAGCTCAGATATCTAATTTTATGTTGAATTTGTCAATGAATCTAGAAAGACTAAACTGTTCTGTTATATAATTGTGACTTGCTTGTTGAACTACCATGTGTGTGGTTACTTTGTAAAGCAAGCATGTGCTCAGCTAAATGAATGGCAGCCACACATGGAAGATAGCAAATGCCACGTGCCTGTGTCCTTCTCAGTGTTCCTTCTTTAGGGTCAGCACTGAAATGCGTCCCTGACAACCTACTTCATTTATCGCTTTTCAAGTGTGTGTGTGTGTGTGTGTATGGTCGTTCTCTACTGTGTACTAAATGCATTTCTACATAAATGACAGCTTGTTAATGTTAAATCAAAGGATTTGTAGTACACTGTAACTATATATAACTGTAAATGCGTACATAATGAAATTACTGTACAAAAAAACACGGTATCTCAAGAATAGAGCAGATTGCTACCAAAACAACAGTCCAAAAATAAATCCTAAATTATGCTTCAGTCATAATTTGTGAAAGAAAAGAATGGCAGAGCTGTGGCAGTATGGTAGTGAAAGTGCTCTTGACATAATAATTTAGTTGAATGACATGATTTGACATCTGGACTGACATCCTAACCATTTTATCTGGAAATAGTGATGCTAACATGAAGTTTGGAAATTCTGTTGACCTTTTTTGTTAATATTTTTTTAACATGGAGTGATAGAACAGGCTACTTTAAAAACAAAAGTGCTCTTTGGGGGAATCCAATGTAAAAAGATAAATGTATGTCAAACGAAGTTCAACTTTGCCAGCTTCCTTTCTGCCTTATTGGAGATTGTGCTTTCACAGCACCATGTTACCAGTGGAACAATGTCCCTTTCAGGCCATTTCCTCCACAATCTGAAATATTTTTAAAATTGTTTGTAGTTTTTTGTGTCTTGTTGCACATGCACAACAAGGTACTATATGTCCAAGTTGAAAGTGACATTTCATTTTAGAATGAAAATCAAGCCAATGCAGAAAACTCAGCCAATAAAGGAGTTGCATCAAAAACGCCTCCAAACACACCAGATCCCAGAAATCCAGCAAACCCTCAGGACATTGCACCAGGTATGACAACATCAACAATGTTTATAATGACAGTGAAACTATTTTCACTAATAAATTGCTATTAACTTTTGCATGTAATTACAAAGAAACATGAAGTAAAACATCGAATTAAACATTAAAAAAGAAAAACAAAACAATAAGTTTGTTTTAGAACTACTTTTATTCAAAAGCTGCTTCATTTTAATAGTTTGAATAGCGTGGTTTATATGAATTCTTAATGCATGTCATAATGGTGGATGAGTCAAAAAGATTGCACTGCTCATGCTTTACTCTTGTTATCCACCCTGACTAGCTTGTAAGATGCTTACAAAGCCTCTTGTATCATCTGTGAAAGAGTAAGTGCAATGGAGGAAGAGATATTGAAGAGAGAATATGATAGTGACAGCACATGCCACCCCCAACTCACCTTCTATTTCTAGCTGAGTGAATCACTCCGAGTGACTTTAAATGGGTTAAAAGGGTACTGTATGTGTGTCGGTTTTATTCTGTGAATGTTCAGTAAATGCATGCTGATTTTGCTTTCTTAAAAAAAAAAAAGTCCAATCCAATCCAAATCCAAATCAAATTTTTATTAGGTTTTTTAAGTTTTATTGTGGAGCAGATCTGCTTTAATATGCCTGATTTGGCTCATTTCTACTCCGTTCATCTTAATTTAGGTCAGTGCCTGTCAATTTATATGGTGTGTTCTACATAAGATCTTCTTCACAGGGGCTACACTATATCACAAACTCCAGACAATCAGTCAGTATAAGTTTAAGTATAAGTATAACATGAAACATATGCAGCAAACTGTTTTTTTTTTTGCAGGATATGGAGGTCCACTGACAAACATGCCTCCAGAGAGGTTCAATGCCACAGCTATGCCAAAATCCTACCACTCCCCCTGGGAAGAGGCCATCATCAATGACCCCACGCTGGCCGACACACTTAAAGTTCACATGCCAGTGCCTGAGCCAAAGACAGACATGCCTGACTACAAAAGTTTTAATAGGTATTGCATTTTTTTCTTAACGCCGAATCATGCAACATGAATACTGATTCCAACAAAAAAAAAATATTTAGTTTGATTTTCATTTTAGGAAAATCACATACAATGGTTACGTTGATTTATTTTTCAAATAAATATAGATTACTGATTAATATAGATATATACATATGTAGTATATAGATAATAGTGCACTGTTGATCTATTGCACATAGTATATAGTCAGTCCTGCAATAATGTTTCTGCACAACACAGCACCATCATGAGGAGATAAACAGGAGGTGCAGTCTCAATATCCATATAATCAATCATTCATATGTGAAATATGTAATAAAACTTAGTTATTCATATGAACTTTGATCTCTGAAATTGACGCTGATTTATATAAAATGTTAGATTTTATTTTTATGCTGTATTTCAGCACAAAATAAAAAAGAACGAACACAACAAACTAACAAGAAAAAAATGCAACGCAAATACAATGTTTTTAAATGTTATGTTGGTTTATTTAAAAAGTTATCATATCTAACAATAAAAATAGTTTAATTACGTGTGTGTGTGTGTGTTTACTTGTTTATGGGGAAACAAATCTTCCCGCAAGGATAGTAAAACCTGATATTTTTTAAATTGTGGTGGACCGGCTTGCAGAACTCAACAGAAACCAATACAGATGTGGGAGTAATTAAATCTCTGTTTCTTAGGGTGGCTACGCCATTTGGGGGGTTTGAAAAAGCCCCACGAGGCATCACATTTAAGCTTCCAGAAGTGGACTTGAATACTCCTCGGTACCCTGAGCTCCAGGGTCCTACAGCCAAGCGACCCACTTTCAACAGGACTGCCCAGGGATGGATGTCCGATGGCACGCCTCTCATTTTACCCACTGTCTCTCTGGAGCCTTTCGAGATCCCTGAGTCTGATGATCTGTAACACAGATTCAAGCCCTTCTCGTTACACAATCACAATGAGCCTGACTGAGGTATAGGGTGTGTGTAGATGTCTAGTTTGTGTGTTACTATTCTCTTTATTCTCTGAAGTGAATTTTGAACTGCTGTTCTTGGGACAGCAATTACCACATTTCATTTTTGTAAGGAATACAAAAGAACAGAACTGAATATTATTTAACAAAACACATGAGGAAGCATTAATAATTGGCATCAGAATTAAACATTTCTGTCGTGTTGAAATCCACATAACACATTATGCTACATGATGTGTTTAGTTACATCACCTATCATTATTTATTGATGAAGACTCATTTTTGCCTTCGTACAATTTGCATAACAACACATACAAAAGTATAAAAATATACATTGTACGATAAGTACATTTATTAATACATCCAGGAAATTACAGTGATTTTCACCAATTATGCATGACTATACTGTGAAACATTATCTGTTTTTTAAGATTGCGTTCAGGTTTATGTAATATATTTAGTCCAGCCTCAAATAATTTGTAAGTTACTTTTTTGTGGTGAAATATTTTGCACCTAGATTCTATAGAAACTCACAAAGCTTTGTATAACAGTAAATCAGTCATTTAAAATTTTGAAATCACAAACTGATCAGAGATAGATCAATGGTGGAAACAGCCATGTAAATATAATGTGCTGAATGCCTGAAATCTTGTTTGTACTGTAAAAAATATATATCTATTAGTATTATATTTCTGAAAATGTGTTTTGTGAAATGTATTTTTGTCTTTTGGCTGATGTTTATCATTATATTCGTGTTAGAACTTTTGTTTAGCTTTAAAATAGTGTACACAAATTGCTAAAATAAGATGCATATTTATTTAAAATCTCTGTTGTTGGTAATTTATTACATTTGTAATATTTTGATATATGGCCAATAATACAAATAATGCCCGAATGGTGTTTTCAGAACCTATATCTGCATTCCAAATCATCATCATCATCCAGAACAGTCTCTGGAAGAATCTGTCTCAGTTACCCTAAGGCATAACACACAGACATATCCTCTGACACAGTCTATATTTACAGGAGTCATAAGTAGCCTTGAATTTGACACTCTATGTGCTACAGTTACAGTAAACACAAAGACTTTCAGACAGTCAGCAAATGCTTCCTTTGAGTGCTGCAATAAAATGTGAATGGACAAACATTAACTATTTTACAGCAGAATACTTAAAGTCCATTAAATAATAAATAGCTACACTGTAAAAAAAAACTGTCAGAATTTGTTTGTATAAACCTTTAAAAAAACTGTAATTTCTTGTTCCAAATTATACATTAAATTACAGGGTTTTTTTTACTTGTAACATTACTATTGTCAGAATACAGTAATACACCTTTAAAATAGAATGATTTTAAAAAAGCTTAAGTACTATTGTTTATATACGTTAACTGTAAAAGTAAAATAATTGTTGTATATTTAAATGTTATACACGTTACAAGTATTTACAATAGTAACAACACTAAATTGCACACAATTAAATGAAACTAGCCATAAACCAAACCCTAACTACATAGCCTTAGTAAATACATTTATTCAATATTTATTTTCATGATTACACTATAACTCTCACATCTGTAAATGTTTACATGGCCATCAAGTCCAGTAAGTCACACAGGTTGTATCACCAACATTGTATGGGTCAAAATTATTGATTTTTCAGATCATATTCTATGAAGAAGTTTTGTATTCCCTACCATAAATATTTCAAAACTTAATTTTTGATTAGTAATATGCAATGCTAAGGACTTCATTTGGACAACTTTAAAGATGATTCTCTCTCGCTCTCTCTCTCTCTCTCTCTCTCTCTCTCTCTCTCTCTCTCTGTATGCATGTATGTTTTTTTTTTTGCACCCTCCGATTCCAAATATCTCTTCCGAATATTGTCCTATCCTAACAAACCATGTATCAATGAAAAGCTTATTTGTCCAGCTTACTTATTAAGCTTATTTATATATAAATCTTTATCACAAATGTTAAAAAAAACCCCAAAAAACATATATTAATAAAATCATAAATTTGAGCAGTTTGCTCAATCAAAAGAACATATTCCATCACCTTTGAGTCACATGGTTTTGGGCATAGGCTATTTTGCCCCAGTTTCCTGTGGAATTGGTTTATTGTTGCATAAGTTTCAGTTCATATCCCAAACGTCATCTTGTCGTCTAGTAGTCTAATTTCATAAAAGTCGACGGTAAGTGTAATAGAATAACAACGTTATGACATGTTCATGCAAAAACATGATTTTTATTCATTTATTTATTATACTCTGACACGTCAAGCACTGCAATGGCCAGCACTGTACAACAATGTAAATGTCACATCGGTTGTTTTGCTGTGTGTCGTGAAAACCCACGCCCTCCGCACACGCGGGTTATTCCTGCGGAATGACAGTAAATAGTGTGGCGGTATATGAGGGGCGGAGTCAGCGCGTCTAACTCCACATCCATCAGAATAATCTCCAGCTCAGGACCTGGACGGATAAACCCTCATGCCGATGAGTGTGGAGGAGCTGGAATGCATGAACATGGACACAGTGCTGCGGTGTTATTGGGTTTAGGCCTGTAAGAAGATCTTTGATCATACGGATTTACTGCGTTTTGTGTCTCGCTGAGCAATGAAGGATTGGGACGGCAAGTAACTTGAGCTGGACGTGCATAATGAACTCACAGCTCCTAATGTACAGACGTAGATAAACAGGCTTGTAAAAGCAGGATTTGAGTACCAATATACTGGACACGCGTAGGTAAGCTGTTCTTGTTTATTACTAACTGTGTTTTGAAACCCAGCTAGCTTCCTACATGGTTAGCGTTTTTGGGCATCATAGACGCGTTCTAATGCCCAAAAATGCGGCATAGAGCAGGTCGCCTGATGCGCATGCGTAGAAACAGGTGTAACGGCATGCTGAGCGCATTTTTGCTTTTGTTTATCATGTCATGTTATGCAGGTACTGTTACAAGATAATGGACCCTGTTTCATAACTACTTAAAACATACACACAAACTGTTTTTTAAAGACTATACGCAAAGTAAGTGACATTCAGCAGTCTCGCTGCGCTTTTTAATGACAAATGAGCGCATATAGCCATATACTGTGTCAATAAGCCATATATATTGTCACAGTATTTTAACTATTCGTTTAAAAAAGGCGTAAAAAGAACAGTACCCCAAATAGTTATTCAGAAAGTACGATTTTCCATGACGAACAGCTGCATAGCAATTTAATAATGTATAGCTACTTGCTTTATGATTATTTGAACTGGTAAACTCCAGAGCATTATATTTTTTAGTGTAAATATTCAAGTGCTTGTGAGAGCCACACGATTTCTTCAGAAACCCCTTCAATGGTTCTTTGTAAATTTTAATTTCATACTGTTAGAAATTCTGCATTTTCAGTAAGAAGAGGCAGGAATTCAGCATCAGTGCTGCAGCTGCCCACAGCTCATCATCTTCATGTGGTAGCCATGGCAATGTTCCAGCATATACAGTAATATACTGCGACACTGCGGCAACAAGTTCTACATTCATCCTGACCCTGGCCACAGAGGCTCCGGGTAGAGAATTGCCTCTTAGCATTGAACACCAGTCAGATATCCTTACAGAATCATTCATTTCAGACGTCATGACACAGCTGAACTTCTCAAAAAGCTACAGTTACATGCAATAATACGCTGGTATAATAACAAATAACAACATAAATGCATGTGTACAGAGGTGTTATTTCGTTAATATTTTATGTTTGAATAGACTCAGTGACTTGTGTCAAGACGGAAATGTCAAGCATCTGTCATTCATGTTTAATGAGTTTCAGAGGTGATTATATGAAAATGATTATAAATAGCTAGATTTTTTCTAACCTTCCAGTTGCATAGAAACAAAGTATTATGTCCTCAAAAGTTATTAATGTTCCATTTAACAGTTTTTAATCTGTTTCTCAAAAGAAAACACAAATCAAAACTGCAAAAATTCACATAGGTCATTGAAAAAGTGTTTTGTGTTGCAAATACACCAAAAAAGTATTTGTACCTTCTTTGAATATGTTAAGCAACATCTGCGTGACTTGCTTGTACACCTGTTTATATTCTTTGTTTGTCTTTTAAAATGTTTTTTTTGAGATTTGATTTATTTAGTCTAGACATAAAATATAATACTATCATTTAAACTCAGTAGAAGGATAGTTTTGCCTTTTTACAACTGATTTGTACATAAACTCATTAACTGGAGTGGTTGCATTGTCCAGTTCTTTTTTCAAAAAGAATGTTAAATAAAGAATAAGACATTTTACACTTGGACAGTTTTACAGAAACATAACATTATTTGATTCATGGACACAGTAACGATGGTAAATGTGTTTAGTTTCTTTGGGCAATGGATAAAAGTCAAAGACACAAAAGAGACTTCAATTATAAACAGACTATAAACAGTCACTATGTTTGTTTCTTGTACTTACATTTTTCAGCTATTTTAGTTTAGTTTTTTGTTGTCATGTCTTAAACATTGCTGACCAAAGACCACTATCAGCTCTTTTGATGTTTTATCTTGCCGTTGTCATTGTGCCTCTCAACACTGAGGTGAATACCAGAGATAACGTCTAATGAAATGTTTGGTCTTGCCTGGATTTTCATTGTGTGCTCATCCAGTAAAAAGCCAGCCAGTCAGCATCTATTTTATGAACTATTGATCTATAGGCAGAACGACCATATGGTATATACATTTTACAGATTTGTCATGTCTAGGCTTTCTAAATTAGCTGAAATGTCTATGTTTGTTTTCCTATTGTTTGTATACGTGAAAGATAATGACCAATTAGTGGCGTTCGAGAAAGCAGGATCTTCAGAGAATGATCAAAGTAATATGAATACATATACACACAATGTATGAGGACTGAGGACCTGTCTTTGGGTTTTAAACAGATTATACAAAAACATACAAATGGGATTGTGCAATTCTTTTGAATTCACAATCAATGCCCAAATTCTATATACACTTTATGCCCAGTTATGTATGGTATACTCTTGAGAATTCAGGTAACTGTGACAAAGAACAAAACATCCTGTCATGAAAATTATCCATAAACCTTGTGTACAGAAGAATATGTAACTCCTAATTGCAAATAGCATCAGCGTCTATGTAATACTTCTGTGTACAAAATGGCTGTAGTACCCTGATGTAGCTTTCTATTTAACAACATTGATTTTGTCTCTTCATATTGCTCACCTACTGCACCCCCAACCCTTCTCTTTGTGTCTCTCCCTCTCTGTAGGTCTTCCTTTGTTAGCCAGTGTTCTACTTCAGTGCCTGTCCTGAGGAGCCTTTATGAATGACCCCCTTCAGTGACCTCCATTGACTTTGCTGGAAATGCTGAGCAGAGTAATGGATTTGTTCTTCTATCTGCATCCATCCTCATATTGCCAGCGTGCCTGGATGCAGATGAATCCACACATACCGAGGAGACAAAGTGTGATCATTGTCATAGTAACTGCTGGACTGATAAAGCAACGCGCTGCAACTTGTGGCTAAAAGTCACATGTTCCCACTTAATAAGCTACTGTTTTAAATGGTTTCTTTTATCCAAATGGTGTGCTGTCAAATCCTGCACATCGAAAAGAAATCCAGTGCAGTGTATTTGGCTCTTTTTGTAGGGCACTTGTTGGTCTTCTCTGTCAGGTACAGGGACTGCTGAGAACTAATGTTGCCTAAAACAGATGAATCAACCTCAAGTTGCTTCAGTAATTGACTCTGGTTGTTTGCTGGAGAGGGCCAGGCTCCAACCTCATGGCATGGGTCAAACTATTTAAAAAGCCTGGAGGCAACATGGCTGGTACAGGTACCTGGAGCGGGACAGGGCTGGGCAAGTCCTACCAGCCGGGCAGTATGATCTCTCTCGCTTTGACCAAAGGTCTTCTTAATGAGCCAGGCCAGAACAGCTGCTTCCTCAACAGTGCTGTGCAGGTGAGTGATAGTCTGGTGAATATTAAAAAACATTTGCAGGTGTGGGATTTTGCAAATAGTGAATGTGAAATATTCTGTGTAATGCTAACGAAAGTCAACTTTGCAAACACTGACAGATGTTGTAAGAAATGTTGAGAACTTGTTAAAAATGGTTGTTTATTGACTTCTGTGGTTTCCTGAAGAACGTTTAGCATCCATAAAAACCTACTGCACATGCAGTAAAGTGTACTTCAAATTTACAAATTGTTATGTTAAGAACCGTTCACTGAAATCTGCTTTATGTGAAAAACACGTTTTGGAGTCTTTATTTTTTTAAAGTTTGTATATAGCTTTTAAGGGTGCAAAATGATTTACAGTGGTTCACTATAGTGGGCTGATTCTATGCAAACTAAAGACCTGTTTCTTAAAGGTTCTTTGGCAGCTTGACATCTTCAGGAGGAGCCTGCGGCAGCTTTCTGGCCATTTCTGCTTGGGTGATGCCTGTATTTTCTGTGCATTAAAGGTACATACATGAAGGCTCAAATGTCTCATAACCTAGTAGGCTTGATATGAATGATATGAAAATTATTTAAAATGATTTATGAAATTTAATACATTTAAGTTTGTATGCAATAGAAAATGTTATAGGTGAGAAATCTGTGCTGAGCTAGATTTTGTCCATTTGGAATTGATTAAATGATTGGAGTGTTGTCATTTTCTAATTTGCTGTGATTTTATGTGAGTGACAGATTGCTAGATTATCAACCAGCCCTTGTACCAGCATTCACGATTATGGATACATGAATTTAAAAAAGGGCATATATAAATAATTTATAATAAACACTGCAATATTCCATAAAAATAAGTCAAAATAATAGTCTATTTTTATTTCTTGGTGACTTAAAGATCTTATTTTGACCAAAACATGAGTCCTTTATGGATAAAAATATCTTGCTGCTTTGTGGCAATCTGTTTAAAATGTTTTTTTGTTCAAAATGGTAGATATAAGAAATAATATAATTCACTGAATACTAAAAGGCATCGGAAGTAATTAAAAATATATTATGTCACTTAATATTGGTGTGTTTTACAAATTTATGATTTATGATTGCTTATGATTATTAGACATGTACTGTCTTAGTTACTAAGACAATGTAAGAAATAAGTGTCAGTTCATGTGAGGATTGCTATTTATGTCCTGTGTGTCAGTGACTGTTAATAAAGATTCTTCCAATGAAGAACATCTCAAATCAGTTATGCACTTCCATTATGGTTAGGATGTTGTCTGTGTATAAAGATGTTCTTTTAGACAGTAAACAAACTGTGAAACAACCAAAGTTACAACAGTGTTTCAACTGTTTCTCAAGGATCCCTATATTGCATTTCTGAATTGTGTATACTGCATTGCTGCATTTTGGATGTGAGGTTTATTGCATTGTTTTTTTTCATAGAGCATCTTCTGTCAGTTCCAGCAGAGTCGAGAGCGGGCTCTGCCATCAGATACCCTGCGTCATGCTCTCGCTGAGACCTTTAAAGATGAGCAGCGCTTCCAGCTGGGCCTCATGGATGATGCAGCAGAGTGTTTTGTATGTTTGACCTCAGAGAAAACATGTATATGCACATTGTATATGTAAATGTAGAAATTTAATGTACTTTTTTGTTTAGCTGTGGTGCAAAAAAGACTGCTGACAATTAGACCTTAGTTAAGGCTAATGCCAATGCCTGGATTCTAAGACTAATTAGCTTTTATTAAAACTGGAGTTATGTGGTAGTGTGCTTAAATGTATGCACCTCTGGGAAGTTTAAGTGGAAAGGTTAAAGTGGTTTATACATCATCACCATACAGCTGATCTAATTTGATCTGGGTCCATGTGACATTCACTTGTGACCATGTATGACTATGACTATGTGACTATGTATGCACTGCATAGGGGCATAAGCCACATTTCATGATCTCTGCAGTGTCTGGGTACTGCTTAAATGTTTGCGTTTTATAGGAAAAGCTGTACAAGAGATTTAAATATAGTTTACCAAAAGTGAAAATTATGTCATTATTTACTCGCTATCATATTGTTCCAAACATGTATTGATATTCTTTTTATTTCTGTGGGACACAAAATAAACTATTTGGAAAGTCAGACATTTGCAGAATTATATGGGGTTGAGTAAATGATGGCATAATTAACATTTTTTGTGATTAACTATTATGAATTTAAAGCCTTTCTAGCTTGACTTTTGTTTGGTGAAAAATATTGAAAAGCTAATTGGTAAAATTACAATGTATATATTGTCATAAACTAGTTCTTATAACAGTGTTGTAAATTATGTTTATTATGAGTGAGCAATTGGATACAATTGTTTACCATTTATTTGCTCTGAATAATTTTAATCCTTTTGGTCCCATTATTGTGCTTTATTTTAAGTAGCTGTTTTGAGTTGTTTGGCCTACTTTGTGATAGGTTGATGTCTCTAATAATAACAATGATTTTTTTGAACATGAAGAAGTTTGAGTCTAGCACTAAGAATAACTGTGTCAATAGAGTCACAGTTAAATAAAATAGATTTATCACTGATCATTGTTTTCTTTTTGCTTGCTTTTCCAATCTTTTTTGTAAACTATGGGAGACAGGAGAACATTTTAGAAAGGATACACCTGCACCTGGTTTCTGATTCAGCCACAGAAATGTGTACTTCCAAATCGTGCATCACCCACCAGAAGTTTGCCATGACTCTCTATGAGCAGGTACTATGATGTTTTTTCCCCCTTTTTTTCCATTTTCACAAAAATCTACTCGAAATAACAGTTTATTCTCAGTGTTTTCTGTGTTAGTCTTTGAGACATGAAGTCATTCCAAGGCACAATTACAATAGCATATTTCTGTATTTTTTATTGGTATGGTTAGACCCTCACAGAAGTTTCTTTCCCTATGTAGTTTGTTTGTCGTAGTTGTGGAGCATCATCGGACCCTCTTCCCTTCACTGAGTTTGTGCACTATGTATCCTCAACTGCCCTATGGTGAGTGAAATAATCTACTGTAAGCGATAATCTACTCCAAGTAATGTTGTATATGCTTTTTTGAATATTTTCAGTGTGCCAACTGTTTACATTGAAGGATTACAGTATAATTTGAACAAAGTGGAATAGAGGTCGGCAGTACAGTATGTCTACTCCCCAGAAACAAATGATCCTCTTTGTGCTCTTTGCTCTTTTGCCAGTCAACAAGTGGAGCGAATCTTGGAGAAGACAGACAGACTGCGTTCAGACATGTTTGGTGAACTGCTGCAGGCAGCCAACACCATTGGAGATCTCCGCAACTGCCCTGTATATTAGCTTTTCTTTCATTCTTAACTAGTCGCATGTACATTAGATTCTGACACCTTTAAGTTTAATGTCTTATTTGTGTTGTTTATTACTATTTGACCTGTATTTGTCATGTCTGATAACTTCAGAACATAGCTTTTAGGTTAAACCTGTGAAACCAAACAAAAGAAAAGCAAATAAAAATATTAAATTATATTAAAAAAAAAAAGATATATATATATATTTTTTTTTACATATAAAGAGTTAGATAACAGATAACGCAGTTTTACGCAAATAAGCTATTTATATTCTCTTTATGGACATTGTATTAACACTTCTTGTTAATACTAAGTTCTAAATGATGAGTTCGATATAACTCTTCTAATATTGTTTATTTCAGCTGAGCACAAATTGCACAGATAATCTTATATCCCTGAATTAGCTGCCCATTCCATCAGTAAATTAGAAATGGCCTGAAGCTTTAGTTGCATCACTGTAGCACTAATAATTATCATGTCAAGCCACCGTTGACCTCTTTTCTCTTCAGACAACTGTAGTAAAGTGTTAAATCTAGATATCTTTCTCAAAGGTCTTCAAAATAGAAATGGATAAAAACAAAACAAAAATGTTAATATGTATTGTTTATGTAAATCATAATTATACCCCTAGAGCTCTATTCATTATTTTCACCACACAGTGTTTTGGATTGACTTAATTACTGTAACTAACCTCTGTTTATGCTTATTTTCTTGAATGCATTTTCTTCTTGATAGGCACTATACAAATAAAACAGTATTATTATTAAATGCTGCATCAGTATGCCTTTGTTTGACATTCTGCTCAGTGTAATTTGATCTGTGCATTGCAGAGTAACTGTGGACAGAGTATCAAAATCCGCCGTGTGCTGATGAACTGCCCAGAGATCGTCACCATTGGCTTTGTGTGGGATGCTGAACAGTCTGACCTCACTGAAGATGTCATCCGCTCTCTGGGCCCAAACCTCAATCTCTCGGGGGTGAGGGTCAAATCTCTCTGCACAGCTCTGGCTGTCTAAATAAATGTTTATTCCTGATAAGTTTTTATTGTTTAATATGTATTCAATGACTGCAAGTCTTTTTCTGGGTTGCTTATTAAATCAAAACATTGATTAAACAACATGCAGGGAACCTGACATATATACCAAAGCAGTCCAAAACTAAACTTCTATTTCTGTTTTTAGCTGAGTAATGTCTTAATAAATCAAAATGTTATTTCAGCTAGATTACAAGGCAACACTTCTCAGTTTCATTTATTCAGTTAATTAAGATAACTAACTAAAATGTTAAAATAATAATAGAATGACAAACACACACTACCAAATACTAAAAATGTAAAATTTAAATGAGAATTACTTCATTCTTACATTAAGGAATGCAAATTCAATTAATCTTCATGGCCTCACTGTACATGCATAAATATTAAACATGGAATTCATGTTAGACCTCAGTTTCCTCCTCAGCAGTCATATGAATGCTGCAGGCCAATATCACATAATGTCTAGGTCACTACACCAGAGGAGACATCATGAACCTTGGCACACTATGACAAAGCCATCCTGTACATCAGATTGAACTCCCCGAGCTAGAGGCAGTTTACCCTTCGTTTTGATTTTGAGAGATTGCAGTCCGCAGATGGGACTGATATATTACAGAACACTAAATGTGTCACTTTGTATATCACAAGGCTTTAAAATGTCTTCAGTCTTTCATTATCCTCACCCTGGGTTTAAAATGTCAGTTTGGCTGTTCTCTCTGTTTGCTCTTCAGCTATTCTATAGAGTCACTGATGAAAATGCCAAGAAGAGAGATCTCCACCTGGTGGGAATGATCTGTTACTCTAGTCGACATTACCTAGCATTCGCTTTTCACAGCAAATCTTCCAAATGGATCTTTTTTGATGATGCAACCGTTAAAGAGGTATTTAATAAGCACATACGCACACTTCTGCACATACTGTAAGATTGAAAGAGTTCATAATATCATTGATATTCCTTTTTTGAATGTGTTGGATCTTAGATTATAGGTTCAAACACCATAAGGGTTGATGCATGACGTTCCACCATTTTGTCTTTGATAATGTAAGTTAATTTAGAATATAATGTAATATGGAAAATTCTCAAGATATAATACAGATTCTTCCAGCACTTTGGTTTCTGGAATCATCATCAATTGAAATACAGGAGGAAATGAGCAACATTTGAATGATGCACAGGGACATAGGGAATGAGTTCCAGATTTTAGTGAGCACAAGCTATACTGAGTAACCTATCCTCCACAGAAGAGAGGTGGTATCTAGGGATGTTAACCCATGTTAACTTCATTGTGGCTATCTTATTTTACTTAGTACTTTCTTCATTAACGACACTGCAAGGATATGTACTGTAAATCAAAGTAAACAACCAAATAGGAATGAAAGTAATACAGGGTTTAATAGGGAAAGGACCCTATAAAATGGAAAAAAAATGTAAAGAAGAAAAAAAAAATAGTTTAGAAACTACATCAAGTACAATACTGCACTAAATGGAAGTAAATGTAATTAGACAAACTGATAATGAGGTGCAGACTGCGTAATCTAAGCTAAATTAAGATTTAGAGCAAACAGTCTCAATGTGATGTGATTTATGTGCTCTATAAAGGTACCTAGCAGACAATTGCTTAAGCCTGTCTGCTTTTTGGCTTGAGCTCCATTGAGTCAGATACTCAAGCAGTACTTTTAAGAATATTTATCAAACTGGAACCTTCCCATAAAATATGAAGTAATTTTATGAAGAATATGAAGAATCTTTGAATGCTATGTATTCTCTGGACAACACTTGGATATCATAGATGACATATCTCTATTCACCATATTTTCGAATAGGGCCAGAGCAGATTACAGTGTGTGACATCACCTTTGCTAATACACTCACCTTAATAAAATTACCGTTTGGATTTCCCTGACTATAAAGCCGGATGTTATTAGTTCTAGCGTGAATAATAATTAAACCTATGTTTAAATATGGCTCTGATTTAAGAATCTCTGGCTCTCATTTTGCATTGGACTGTGGTTGCAGATGCACATTCTAAAAACCTGAAAGTAGGTCATCATATTGCTCTAAGATATTTGAACATATTTTTGTGTCTAACATCTTATATCTAGATTGGCTCCAAGTGGAAAGATGTGGCATCTAAATGTATTCGAGGTCATTTCCAGCCACTCCTCTTATTCTACGCCAACCCAGATGGTACCGCAGTGTCCAATGAGGATGCCCCCCGGCAGACCACCATGTGGTCCCGTTACAGCTCCCCCCTCAATGGGAAGGGGACAGGTAAAATCACCTTGCTTTTAACAGTGTATGAGATAAACATATTACATAGTATAGTGTTTTTTAGTTGTGTGGCTTGGGTGTAACCCTTTAAATATATAATTTGCTTAAAATTTAAATCCGTTAAACCCAGCATCATGTCAGCATGAGGGTTTTAATTCCAAAATGAATAAAGTGAATGATCTTTTGTATGGAAATTAGGTACAGACCAACTTTCAGTGGGCCCTGAAAAAGTTATGTAAAATGCACTTTTATTCATCACGATATTCTATATGTGACCTTGAGCACAAATCCCAGTTTTGCAGCAAGCATTTACCGGCTGAATGAGTTGATTTCTGTGCGGGTTTCTGAACTCTACAGAGGACAGGGATTATCACCCACGCACACTTTCTCTCACTGCCTTTCACTTTATCTCTCTCTCTCTTTCTGTCTCTCCTAATCCTTTCCCTCTGGCCTCTGCAGTGCACTGTTATTCTCTTGTCCCCTCTGCTGAATTTTCCTTTCATTCTCTCTTCCATTCTTGCTTTACTCTGACTTTTGTGCTAAATGGATATCCTCCCCAGGCTGTCATATTCACCTAGTCCTATTGGAATGGGAAAACATTCTTATTTTTCCATAAATATCTGTAAGTAGTGTTTGTATTTCTTTACTTTTGTCTTGAAAACTTTATTGATTTGATACTATTTGATACTGACAATGGTATGTGTACATGGGGAACTATTGCAATTGCGCAGCAGCAATTTGTCCCCTGGATAACTTCCCTCCTCTGCTGGACCTTTGTGTGTTTACTTGGTTGTTGCTCAGTCTTTTGTAGACTGTGAAAGGTCTTAATGTGTTTCCTGGATTTGTTCCTCTGGTGCTTTTGGAAGGATGTTTAATGTGGGATCTGCGCCAGCTTGTTCCTGCAGTCTCTGCTGAGCTCTGTACTTTAGACTGAGCTGGCAACACTTCTGCTGAGCAGAACACAGATGCTTTCTCGGTAGTGATAGACAGCTCACGCTTCCATGCTTTCATCAGAGATGCTAAGTTTTCACTGGAATGATGGGTTGAACACCACATTAATTAATAAAGTTTGGCTTTGAGAACAATGTTTTAGTGAAAAAGAACATCAATGAAATTGGTCATAAAAATTTGTTGTGGTCTTTTTTTGTATGCTTAATATATTTAACAAAGACCTTTAGACAGTGATTTTTAAGAGCAACAACGCTTTCTAAACTTTTACATTAGACGTCATCATTTTCCTTGTAAATGGTAAAGAAGACACACACATGTTTCTATATGTAGAGCATCGTTTCCTGACCTCACTGGCCCTTAAAATAAAACTGGCAAAAAGCCAAATATTACATAACTAAAAGTAAAAAAGAAGTCAAAGCATTAATTTTATTATCATTGGATTATCATAATAATCATTGTATTGTTATTGGTATGTTGTGTTCTCAAGGTCATGTTTCATGCTTTGATTAGTTCATATTTGTTTTGTAATCAAAGATGAAATACATTTATTGTTACTGCAGTCTTTTTTCAGCATTGTTTTGCAGTCAGGTCAAGATTACATAAGTATTTAATGGATGTTTTCCTTTTTTTTGAAGTTTTAATTCTATCTTTCTTTAGAACTTTAGATAGATTATATTATGATTGATGTCGATAAAAATCCAAAGAATTTTCTTTTTTTTTTTTGACTGATGGTTTTAGTTTAACTGAATTATTGTTTCCTATTTGTTTCATTTATTATACAATATTTCTGTTTGTGCTGTGGCAGACTTTGCTCTTCATCTATTGGGAATGCGGTAATCCATGTGCTTGTTTTTTCCCTCTTTAAACATCTGGGGTGGCTCGCTGCATGCCCTATATAAGCACGTAATGAGCAAGTTTGTCCTCTCTCTCTCTCTCCCAACAGAAGTCTGCAGACACAGCAGAGACGTAATTTAGTTTAGGAGACCTCTAGCTGTTTGTTAAGTTACAGATTGCATTGCCTTATTTGATTACTTAACTGTGCACTGGATGAGATACAGAATCAATTTATATACACTACCGTTCAAAAATTTGGGGTCAGTAAGATATTTAATGGTTTTTAAAGATGTTTCTTATGCTCATCAAGGCTGCATTTATTAGATTAAAAATCCAGAAAAAAATTAATATTGTGAAATATTATTTACATTTAAAATAACTGTCTTCTGTGTGAATATATTTTAAAATGTAATTTATCCCTGTGATACAAAACATCATTACTCTAGTCTTTAGTGTCACTTTCAGACCTTTCAAAAATCATTCTAATATGCTGATTTATTATTATTAGTGTTAGAAAACAGTTGAGCTTCTTAATAGATTTTTTGATTCTTTGATCATTAAAATATTAAAAAGAGAAGCATTTATTTAAAATGGATAATAATGTTCAGAACTACTGTTGTAGTAGTTTACTGTTTCACTACTGTTCAAAAGTTTGGGATCAATACATTTTTATTCTTTCTTCTTTAAAAAGAAATTAATACTTTTATTATCCAAGGATCTATTAAATGAACAAAAAAGTCATAGCATAGATTTACATTTTAGAAATGTTTTATATTTGGTAAAAAACTATGTTGTTTTTTGCTTGTTATTCATCAAAGAATAAAAAAAAAAACAGGTTCCAAAAAATATATTTGGCTGCAAAACTGTTTCCAACATTGACAATTCTAGTAATAAATCAGCATATTAGAATGATTTCTGAAAGTATCATTTGACACTGAAGACTGGAGTAATGATGCATTGTATCACAGGAATAAATTACATTTTAAACATATATAATATATATTCACACAGAAAACAGTTATTTTAAATGTAAAAACATACTTCACAATATTACAGTTTTTTCTGGATTTTTAATCTAATAAATGCAGCCTTGATGAGCAGAAGAAACATCTTTACAAACCATTAAATATCTTACTGACCTCAAATTTTTAATGGTAATGGTAATAATCACGTTTTATGTCCCTTGCATCATGTGCTATGGATGAAGGTTGTTGTTAGGTTTCTTTCTTTCTTCTCCTTTTGTATTCCATATAAGAAAAGATTTGGATTGATATGAGGATGTGTCCATTTTTTTTAGTTTAGGACAGTACAAAATAGTGGCAGGTAGACACTGAATAGTAATTTGAATTGCTCTGTTTCTCTGTCTCTGGTTCTGTTTGACAGATACTCAGCTGTCAGGCTCTAAGAAACTGGACAGTGTGAGAGATATGAGTGCTGGTTCCCAACGAACAAATCAGGGATCCCACAAAACAATGCAGTCTTCAGCCAATCGGTGTAGGTCATCATGATTAGTTGTTCATGTTCATACAATATTTTATGCTTCCATGAAATGGCTAGCTAAAGAAGCAAACAATGTTTAGAGAAATTGCATTAGAAACATATTGCTATGGTGAAAGTCACAAAATTCTTCCTTTTCAAATTCCTAGTTAAAGTGCTTCCAGAAAGTCCCAGCAGGTTCAGGGAGACTTCCAGAGATTTTTCTCACCGAGGAGGACAGAGAAGAGAGAGTGATAGAAGTTACAGAAGATCCGACTCTCTTCAACACAAAGGTATGATAATAAAAGATACATATTTATAATGAAATATATGGGTTATGAATTCAAAAATTAATTATCCTTTGCACAGTAGCCTTTGTAGTTTCTCTTGTTGTTGTTTTTTTCAACTAATTCCAATGAAGTTCATACAGAATATGTGTCATACAATAACTGTAATAACTGTAACTTTTTACTAATGTGCTTCTAAAATATTTAGACATTAATTCTATTAAAGTGTTAATATAGACCATGCTTTACTTATTCATTTTACCTTGCAGTTTGCAATTGCATTTTGTAATTGATGGAGATTCGTGTGTTACACATGTAATACGGTTTCCACTGGTAATATGCATCAGTCATGAGACATCATCCACTGGCCAAAACAGAACTGCTAAACCTTTTCATGAGCACTAGAGCCCTTTTAGCATAAGCCGATTTTAGACTTTTAGTTTGGTACTATAGTCCTTTTTATTTTTTCTGTCTGAAATTAGGTTTTATATTTGAGACAGTATAAAACATTTAAAATATTTCATACATATATATTTTGATTGAGTTAATCAATTCATAATTTCAGATTTATATATATATATATATATATATATATATTTATACACTCAACAAAAATATATTCATTCCAGATACACAATATTACCATTTCTCTCAAACATTGTTCACAAATCAGTCTAAATGTGTGATAGTGAGCA
>JAUMHI010000033.1:2745880-2770427 GCA_032359435.1 Enteromius unitaeniatus | reverse complement strand
CAGCAGAGAGTCTGCACGTAACCTTCCCCAACACCCTGGGGGCCAGATTGGGGCCCCACAGGGCTGCCAGTTGTACTGAAGCAAGTAGTTGGGGAAGCAGAGCACATGACTTAACACACAGTTCTTGCATGTGGAATTCAGGAAATTCAATAAATCTATAAGAGTATGGATATAATTAAAGGGAAACAGCCTTCTGGCTGACTGTGGAATATTGAGATTTTTAGCCACAACCTACTGGGCGAAGGAGACCCAGTAGGAACACAGTCAGAGCTACTCCACTCTAGGGCCGACTGCGGGGCAGGAGGACTCAGGTTCACCTGATTAAGGCAACACCAAGATAAGGCGCACGGATCCCGTGGGAATGGCGCAGCAAGCCGACACCAGCCAGACTCCCGCTCACCTGCTGTCTTCAGCAACTCTAAGGCTGGGTCTGCCTCCTCCTGGGGCAGAGTTTGCAGGTTCATTACCAGATCGCGGAAGGGCATGGTAGGAACCTTGGGCACACACCCGGCCCGGGGTCTCAGGATAACGTGAGAATCAGCCGGACCGAGCTCTAGGCACTCTTCGTCGACAGAGACTGCAGTCAGGAGTGCTGTTTTCAGCGTGAGGTATTCCAAGTCAACTGACTGGAGGGGCTCGAATGGGACGTGCCGCAGGCCTTGTAGGGCAACGGCGAGGTTCCAAGAGGGTACAAGGTGTGGTCTCGGGAGATTAACCCGACACGCACCTCTGAGGAACCTTACGATGAGTTGGTGCTTCCCGAGGGACGCACCCTACACTGCATTGTGATAAGCTGCTATGGCTCACTGGGGGAAAGGCGTACTTGATAACTGGACACCTGACCCGAGCAGACGGAGACGGCGCACTCGGGGACTGGCTGGCTGGCCTTCCGACATCGTCTGCTGCCGGACTCCAAGCCCTCGACAGTGTCGCCAAATAGGCCGACCTAAGAGATGGGAGCATTGAGAAAGCGTGTTTTGTCAACGTCTACCACCTGCATCAGATTCAGCCAGAGAAGTCGCTCCTGGACCACAGCTGTGGACATCCCCTGGCCAAGGGCACACGTGGCGACCTTCGTCGTCCGGAGTTCCTACATCGCCCCTTGGTTAGGACCGTTCTCGTGCAGCTGTTTTAACGCCTTAGCCTGCAGAGAGCGGACGAAGGCCCACGTGCCTCGAATGCCTCGCCGCCATCGAGAGCGGCGAGGGGAAAGGAGCCTGAGCAAAGGTGTGACAAATACGGGATTTGCCACGACCTGGTCAGTTTCTCATGCATCTCTGGGAAGAAAGGCACTGAAGGGGAAGGCGGCTGGGCTGTGGTCCTGAACCCCAGGAACCAATCATCTAGCCGCGAGGGGTCAGCCGAAGGCACACGCGGTACCTCCAAATCCATTCCAGTGCCCGTCGTGGACGGAGCGGCCACCACAGTGCGGCGTCATACCGGCATGGATTCTTCCTCACCATCTGACTCTCCCTCTGAGGCTGCGGAAGACATCTCAGCCTCGTAGGGCGCCCCGAAGGACACGCTTGGCCCCATTACGGGGGGAGAAGCCGCCTACGGGAGGACCACGGGACTGTGCGGTGGCAGAAGTCCGCAGGGCTTTTACAACGGAAGGAACATTCTGTACAGACACCTGGAGGTGCCTTGGCACAGCAGTTGAAAAAGTATTACGGTTTAACAAGCTGCCACGGGAAGGACGTGAGGGGAGCAGTCTCGCGAACGAGAGGTGGGACCTCAACGTAGCCATGGGCATCCGCTCGCAATGAACGCATGACCCATCCACGAAAGCTGTCTCAGTGTGTTCTAAACCCAGACACGTGAGGCAGCAATTGTGCCCGTCTAAAGAGGAAACTCCCGCACCCAGAAATGCATGGTCGGATCGACATTGCTTTACCAACTGCGAAAATTTGCTCTTTTTTCCTTGATTTTCCTGGCAAAAGATCGCAGGAACTCTTTTCAGTAGATCAACCGTCAACTTCAATACAGCCAAGGGGATCTCCAGCTCCGAACGGCAAAGGCTCTGAAGCGAAAACCTGCAGGTGCACTGCGCTCATGCCCTTTTCTACTCATGTAGTGATGAGGTGCACCTGAGCGCAATCAAGTGTACTCCAATATTCATTGGCCTTTTGTATAAAGCTCAAAGGTGCTTTTGCCCAATTGCTGACATATTGAGTTCCCATATGTAACGTCGAAGTGATTCGACTGAAAGGGTAACAATAATGTACTTGACAGTTATGCATTTAGGTAAATTATGATGATATTTTTTGCCATATCTATAAATTTATTCATAAATGCATTAAAAAATACAATTCCTACAATGCACTATAATGATTTTAATTTATTAATCCCAATTCAAACTGTTTTTTTAGGGGCACAAAATTAATAAAGTGAAAGTAATAAAATGGGCCAATCATATTATTTTAATATTTAGAATATTTACCTCCCAAATTAAAGTTTTGTGTTTTGACTTTACTTTCGCGCTATATGCACTATACTTTTGGTTCCCTTGACCTCTATTCATACACATGAAAATGCTGGAGATTGAAAAAATATTTTTTAAGAATTTAAGATGACTTTTGTTGTGTTTGCTTTGCAGGAAAAATATTGTATATTTTTACATTTACTATTTCACTACCACAAAAATGTCCAAAACAACTTTTAGTGTGCTCAAAAACATCACTACAAACAAGGTTCAAAATCTGTTGCTGGGGTGGTACTTTTGTAACTGTTAAGTTCAAATATGTACACTTTAAGTACTAATATACCCTTTAGGTACAAACATGTAACTTTTTTAAAGGTACCGCCCCAGTGACAGCTTTTGCACTTTAAAATTCATTAATTATTTTTTTTGTAATGATGAAATGCCACGAGCGGAGGCTCTGGAAGCTGTCTGTGATGGCTCCTGTAAAATTCTGGGACGGAAGGGTGGAGTCTTTATCTCAATGGGTCGCTGGGCATGTTTGGAGTAAGTTGGCATCGATGGAGCAAAAAGACCCTTGTAACGGTGGGTGGTACCTTTACAAAAGTTGTTTGTACCTAAAGGGAATATTAGTTCTTAAAGTGTACATATTTGAACTTAATAGGTACAAAAGTACCACCCCAGCGACATATTTTGTACATTTCTTCTGAGAGTGTAGTAATACGATGTTTTTGAGCACACTGAAAATTATTTTGGACACTTTTGTGGTAGTGAAATAGGCAGCTTTTGTACCTTAAAAATCATGAATTATTTTTTTTTCTTGAAATAGATTTTCGGAACCATATGAAACCACCATTAATGAAAGAGTGCTTTTAAATCTAAATTTGCAAATCAAATATTTTTTCCTTTTATTTATCCTGGACAACTATATGTTTGTATATGTCTATTGGTCAAGTGTATAACTGTCTATTTTGGTGAACTGGATTAGTTTGTCTTTCTAAGGTGCAGGTGGAGAAGGTTGATGAGTGGAGA
The DNA here is from genome assembly GCA_032359435.1 of Enteromius unitaeniatus. Lineage (NCBI taxonomy): Eukaryota > Metazoa > Chordata > Actinopteri > Cypriniformes > Cyprinidae > Enteromius > Enteromius unitaeniatus. The sequence continues at coordinate 2,766,976 of JAUMHI010000033.1, read as the reverse complement.
TGTTAATTGTTGTGAAATGGTGTCATCTAAAGGTGACATCTAAATTCATGTGTTCATGTTTAACAGAAGGAAGCTGAGATACTCATCCTGTAGTGCCAGGAGAGGGGGCAATGCAGAGAAAGACCCATCGACTGGTGAACTTCAAGCAGAGCAACAGGAAGTTTCCATGCGATGGCACCACAGCCCAGAAAGCCCCCTATTGCGCCGCCTGGGCAAGATCAGCAGTTCAGAGTGTAACAGTTCTGACGAACTCACTAACCCTCTCTCAGAGCAGGAAGACAGCGCTTATCGTTCCAGCACCAGTGAAGTCACTCCACACGAATCACTGGGGCCTAATCACAGTTACCCATTGCCGCCAAGGGAAGAATCAGCCATAGCTCCATCGATGCCAACTTACTCCAAACATGCCCAGCGACCCATTGAGATAAAGACTCCACCCTTCCGTCCCAGAATTTTACAGGAGCCATCACAGACAGCTTCCAGAGCCTCCGCTCGTGGCATTTCATCATTACACACTACCGCAGTACACAGGCGAATGGAAGTCAATGGCACGTGCCTAAGCTCATCCGATGTGAGCTCAAAATCAAATTCTGACCAGGAGAGAGGAGATCAGGTGTCCAGCGAGCCTGAAGAAAGATCTTGTGGTTGGGATAAGCCATCTGCTTCAGTGTCTCCAGGATCTGGAGTGGCGCTGACTACTTATTTCTCTGTGGATAATTGTATGACGGACACCTACAGACTGAAATATCACCACCAGAGGCCGTTGGTCCTCTCCATGCCTGAGCCAAGAGGAGCTTACAAGGACGGGAGAGACACAGGACACTCAAGCCGCATAGAGAGCCAATCTGAGCGTGCCAAAAATAAGCCTGACCCTGGTATGTTAAAGCTCAGCTGATCTGACATATTATTATATTGCCAATACCATTCAAAAGTTTGGGTCAGTATAAGATGTTTTTGAATGTCTCTTGTTCTTACCAAAACAAATTTATTTTACCAAAATAATAGTAAGCAAAAATGTCATTAACATTAGAATAAAATGTGTATTATTATTATTATAATTATTAATATTATTTAAATAAAATTTTAAGCAGCTATTATTTCAGTCTTCAGTGCCTCATTATGCTTCAGAAATGCTGATTTGGTGCTCAGGAAACATTTATTAAAAGGGTTGTGCTGCATTATAATTTTGTGAAAATTATTTATATATTTTTGCATTTGCATTGTGAAAATGCAGAAAAATAAAATTTGAATTGAATTTTTTTATGAACGCAAAGTTTTGAGAGGAAGTGTGTAAACGTGGTTGACACAAAATGAGGTCATATTTATTTTTTAATTTGCGAAAAATATGGACGAAAATTGTGGACTCAGTTTGCAGTGACCTTACAAAGTTAATTTCTTTACATCTTTGTGATCTCAAACTTTTGAACAGTATTGTATGTATTTTTAATAACTTACTAACTGTAGTTAGTAGCTTAACTAAATTAAATTATCCCTTTCAGGCAATAGCAACAATAAGCCCACTGCTAAATGGCACCCTGTCACTTCAAAAGGGCTAGATGAACATGGATATTTGTGAAAGTTATGGTAAGTCCTCAGTAAACCTTCAGATACGGTTCTATCTCTTGGTTCAAATACAAAAGTTTCAAAAGTACAATTAATAACATTGTACATTTTTGTAGCAATGTACTGACTTTTAAAAGAATGCATGAATTATTAAATGCATTTGTCCATAGTTAGTCCATGATACCCCCTAACATATGTTAACAAACACTTCTTGTAAACTTAATGACTTATATCAATGGTTGTAAAAAATACTTTACTGCAGTACAATGTTTAAAACCTATCAATGTTATAAAATCTATGATGTCAGTCAGAAATTTTCAAAAAGTTTCTCAAAATCATTTTATTTGAATAGTTTAGATTTTTTTCGTCTGAGCCTGACAACCCGGATCGTAGATACAATATTTTATACACGCAAGCTACCCAGATAAATGCTAATTTGTCATTTTACTGTTCTGCATTTCATCAGAATAGAGCTGAGCCAACACAGCAAACATTAGTGGAGATATCAGTCTGAATATCTGAATTCTGGGTTCTGAGAAAGACTATAAAAGAACATAAAGCAGTGAAACTGTTTTCAAACATTGGACAGAAAAACATTTAGCTTAGCCAAGCAAACGTAATATTGTTACAAGGCAGTGGTACATGCAGTGCTATATTATTTTGATAAAGAAACATGAAAGGAGATGGGCTAGTGGTAAGAAGATAATAGAGATACTGTGAGGTGAATTTATTACCATAATTTGCTGGATTGATAGTATAATGTGTCTGTCCTTATCATACCTTTGTTAAGGGAAAGGTCAATTATGAATAATAAACAAACACAATGGACACTACTATTTTATAAAATTCCTTAAGTGATTTCAGTTGGGACTGAATTGGGAACATAGCATACTAGACTAGACTTAAAATCATTAGGCTAATTCATAATATTTACACTATAATAGTAAATAATAATACCAAATAGTACCAAATGAACACTGCTGTTCTGAATTCAGCCACTGAATGACTATTAAGATAATATTGAATGAATAGTTGTGTTCGGCCTTTTGACTTGTACTTTATGTATTTAAAAACATTAATTCCTTCTATAAAACTGCTTGTTGTCTATAGGGTCACATGAATTTAAAAACAATGCAATATAATCTAATAGTCTTCTTTCTTGTCAGGTCCTGGTGACCCAGTAAGAAGTAATGCAAGAGAATTGCCAAAGAAAAGGATTGTTTTTGTACTTGTAATTACAGTGTATTTATATTTGAGGGCCAGCATAAGAGAGACTTGTCCTTTTGTACCCTCTTTCTGTAAATTGTGATGTTCGAGTATCTTATAAGAGCCATCCACAGGAGGGCAGTATGCACTTTGGCTTGAATCAGTATTTGCTTGTGAGCAGGAATGACCATTTTATGCTGAATATCAAATTGATTATCTTTTACTAAATCATAACAGAGTATATATATATATATATATATATATATATATATATAACAAAGAATTGTCAGAGTCTTAAAGACAAAAATAGCGATTGTGTTATTGACTTTAATTTTATTGCAAATGGACCTTTGTACATACTCCCTAGAGGTTATTTGTGGAGTGCCTTTCTGCGATTTTTTTCATGCAAAACACTGACAAGATTCAAAATAAATTAATCATGTAAAATGATATCCACTATATATTTTTGGAGATGTCTATGCAGTTATTTTTATTCTTTGATTAATAAACTTCAAATGTTCGATCACTGGTGCAATCTCTCTTTGTTCTGCAAGATTACTCTAAATGTACTTTCCTGTGTTGACTCAGTGTTGTTGTTGTTGCTTTTTTATAAGTTCTTTTGCCACGAATCATGACACATACTGCACATAAACAAAACTGCTCAATAAAGGATATAAAAATGGCTTTATTGCCACAAATATCAAAACTCACAGTGCAAATGATTTACATGCATACTTTGTAAACTTCAGGGCTGCCAATTGTTAAAACCCCTTATTATCAGGTTGTACATCCATGTTTGCAACAAATAAAAGTTTCATATCGTCCAAATAGAATTCCAATTTTGACATTTTTGGAATGCTGATGTCACTTTAACCCCTCTTGAAAATCCTCTTGGCCTCGACTCCTTCATAGGTATAGCTCTGTAAGCAAACAAAACAAAAAAATCTCAAAATGTTAGGCTACACAAGTTTTGATCTGAGACTTTGTCTTCATTTCGTAATAAACAACAACTGACCTGTACAAGTTCATCACCAATAATCTTCCTGGTTGTTACTAGCTGCTTTCCATTGTCCTTGCGTGTGAATGTCCCCTTAAGCACGTCACCTTCCATGACCCAACTTCCCTACAAAAAGAAGATCTATATTCAGGTTCTTTTTGAACTGAGCAGTGATAAAGCAGTGATCTAATTGACCAGTAACTGATCGTTTCTTGTACATGTTACATGTTCTTGTCTGTCACTCAAAAATTCAAGGTAAGAACTTTGTAGTTTCCACTCCCATTGGAAAAGCACATTGATTAAGCAAATAACCAGCTTGCAACATTCAGTAAATGTGACATGACCCTGATTTAACACAAAAGAGTTGCAGTTCTATGTTATTATTTGCATCACCATTCACTGCTCAACAGGCATCTGAACCTTTGCCCTTGATCATTACACTTTAAAGGTACAAAAGCTGTCACTGAGGGAACTGAAAGGTACCTTTTCAAAAGATGTTAGATGTTGTTATTAACCCCTAAAAGGTGCATTTCAATATCCAAAGTGTACATATTAGTACTTGCCTCAGTGATTTCTTTTGTACTTTTTTTTTTTTTTCTTTTTACGTTTTGCAGTGAACATGTTTTATTTAATACGAAGAACAGTTTATATAATCTTCCAAGGAACCTTTTTGTGTAGTAAAAGTTTCCATGAACCTTAAACTGTTAAAAAAAACACCTAACGTCATTGTGCTTACTGTGAGCTCAGTGCCGTCTGCCATAGAATAGGTGAAGGTGACACCCAAAGTAAACTCAATTTCCAGTGAGCGGAAAGTGCTGACTTCCTTCACGTGGAACTTGTCTCCAGTCTGCTCCAGGGTAATCTTTAGGTTGTCATGAGAAGCTAGTTTCCTTTTAACCATGTTGATGCCTGTTTTAGACAGAAGATATGCAGTGCACGTGCACCTTATAAATAATGACTGCCTGAAATTCAAAGAATCTTGCAGCGTTTGATCTCGAATTCAACCTTTCACAGGCTATGCCTAATTTGTGTGTGTCCACTCACCCATTTCCTCCATGAACTTCTCATAGTTCTCATTGCGGTCAACTTTCCAGGTCCCGTTGAAGGTCATGATGACAGTCTGCTGTGATTCTGACGGTGGCCTAACTTTACCCCGTGCCTGTCTTTTATACAGGTACCAGTGACAGCACGCTGTCTTATCTAAGTATTATCTTCATGCTGATGTGGCTGAGTAAAGCTCAACCAAGTATAAATCTCACCCTCCTTCCAGGCTGTACATTACAAATCCCAGCATGCTTTGCTTATTCACTAATGGTAAAAGAGTGGAGGCTTCAAGTCATTCCATGAAAACAAGCACTCACTTGTATTGTGTGGTCAAATATTCACATGGCAGTAGCTACTTTGTTGTATGCACACAAAGTCCTTCTTTTGTTTGAATTGTTTGCTGTTTAAACTGTGTAGGGTGTGTCTGTTCTCTTGTTGTGGTTTATGTAGAAAGAACTGAGTGGTGTGTTTAGGCAATGAACTTTAGCAAGCGTAATTTGACGACTGTTAAACTGGTTGAGAACTGTGAAAGACAAAACTATTCATGTTTGATAAGACTTACTACCTTACTGAGAATAATTCACTACCATTGTTTACAATGATAAAAGTATTGAGTGAAAAGATCTGCGGCATATTTGCTGATAATGAAAATTTCATCTGAAGACTCCATGACAAAGATAACGAGATATAAAGTGATATGATAATCTCTGATAATAGTTTATTTCATTATTACCTCAGTCTTAATCTCTCCACAGGCCAATATAAGACCTTTGAAAACCTTTGGTATCGTCCCATTGCAAGACCTTTGGTATCATCCCATTGAAAACCAAGATAAGAAAAACTCTAAACTAATTTATTATATTTATGGTTTTAAAAAGTTCACGAAGTTGTGGTCATATGTTTATCTGCAAAATATGAATTATTTTAACAAAATTTTATTAAATATGTGAATAATAAGCCTTAGGCTCTGCAAGACTGCATTTGTTCTCTCAAAATGCTGTAAAGCGATTTTATTGTGAGTTATAAATAGCTTTTTTCTGTTGTTAAAAGTATAGTAAATATTTGCTTAAAACTGAGATATCAGCAGCTGGTAATACTAACTATGGTGTAATGTGAACCTTTGCATTACAACAATGCATCCTTATTTAATAAAAGGTACTGTACATAACAGTGTAGGTACTGTATGATTATCTGCTATTTTCCCACACAATTGTATGAAAGTTGAAAAGTTGTTTATTAATCAGGATGAAGTCATGCTTGGTTTTGGTGTTTTCTTGTGATTTGAACTTGAACTCTATCACTAGGGCATCAAATATCTTCCCATTGACTCTTAGACGCAATTCAAAACAGTTTATGATGTTTTAATCTTTTTATTACATAATTAGCAGTGTACTTGGCATGATGTTGTATTTTACTACAGAGGAGTAACTGTTAGCACAGTTTATATCCAGAAGGCAATAATCAACAAAATGATCTGTAATATACAAGTGAAATTTGATTGATCTAATATCGGAAGCTGAAATATTGAAAATATTGGGGTTATAGTGACTTCAAAGGTCAAGGTGCAATATAAATTGCAGTAAAGTTCATTTTGTATTAGTTTTTAGAAAGAAGCAACAAAGTAGTTACATATTCATACCACATAAAGGAGACAGTTGCTCTAATATTTGAAACAAATTTGTTAAAAAAAACCCACACATATTCATGTGTGAGCAGCAGGCTTATTGCTTTAGTGTTTGTTAATGTCTGACTGCAAAAAGGCAATATTTGTCTCTCGTGATGATAATACATTAGTCTGCTCACATTGTTGTAGCATTTTTGCTCATGTTTAAGCAGTCAAAATTATGATCCTAGTAAGCATTTTCACAATTTCCAGAAAATAAACACTTATAAACTCAGTATATTTTATCAATCTGTACACTCCTGACATTTATATTTTTTGTTAATGTTTCTTTTCATAACACATGCGACTGAGCTTGAGGGTCTGTGTTTGACTTTATTAAAAGCAATATGAATTTAGATTTGACTTTGTTTAAATTTTTGATCATATAACTACGTATTAGAAGCAGAAAGACAGACTTACGAATGTGTTTAGAGGCATTAAAATGAAATTCCCATGAAGGCTACTGAATATTTTTTTATTTTGTAAAATCAAGGCTCCAAATAGCTATTACAGTGTTACTTAGTTTTTTTCTTACATTTTGTTAAATATATTTTAATAAAGACTTAAATATGCTGCAAACAGAGGTATACATAAAAGCATGTGACATGATTTCTGATAAAATGATCTATCTGTGACATACAAAAAATACAAACTCTCACACTAATCAAATATATGAACTTTTAAAATAATTAATATAGTTAGAAACGTGTTTAGAGTCTATTCATTGACACAATAACTACTCATAGTAACACAAGAACATTAGTTTAAATGTTTAGTAAATTGTGTTCATAAAATAGCTTGTATGTACAGGTTTGGCAGCTTTTCCAATGCAATGTGTGACTGTAAATATGCTGCAGGCATTTTTATTATTTACAGCATGCACATTATCCTTTGAAACATGAAAAATAAATTCAGTTTAGCAAATTTAATTATGGTTAAACTATTTTTTAACCATAAGTAATTAATAATTAAGTATTTCCAATATAATACATTAGTACAGTAACAAAATGTGTTGTGATTCTGAACATCAGCAGTTTTATTAATTAATGTGTGCAAAAAAAAAAAAGTTAATAGTATTTCTAAATTTCTAATAGTGTTCTTAATATTAAATATGAACACTCAAACATATAGGACATAATACAAAGTGAAAACATCTCAGTGTGGAAATAAAAAAAAAAAATCTGGACATGATAGTGATCAAAATACTGTCACATTCTTTACTAGAAATAAACCAAGATAAAAACAAACACTTGATGAGCATGTGTGCACGTTGCATAGTGTATTTATACCATGTTCCAGTTTTATTTATGATGTTCTGTTCCTGTATTAAATCTATGAAATAGCTGTCACTCTAATAGTATGATTAATATCAAATGGACAGTCATTTTAATTTTTCTTCATAAAAATGAATGCTCTGATGACCTTTAGCTATGTAATATCCCTTTCCCCTTTTTTTGTCATTGTCTGTGAATCAGTGGTAATTGGCACTTGAAATGCAGGGGTCACAAAAGAACATTCTGAATTAGAGAGGAGAAGAATAAAATGATCTTGATGAAGAAAGCAAAGTATGCTCCTATACATAGAATACAGAAAGAAAACACACTAGTTGAAAACACAATAAAAATTGCAACACTGTGGCTCTGCGGCATGTCTGTTAGGTCTTACGAGAGAGAAACCACACTTTCATTGGTTCTTTTTTTCCTTTCATGGTTACAGGTCCCCTGTACTCCAAATGAAACTGAGGATCAGCGTTTTCCACTGACTGCAAACACCTGAAACAAAACAACACAACAACAGCATTCAATTAATTCACACACATACACTCACAAGTTTATTATATTGTATTATATTATAATTAATCTCACAAATTTAATATGATTCAATTTAATAATATTATATTAAATGCTGTCTAACGATCAATCGTTTCCCAAACAAATTTTTGTTTACATAATATGTGTAATGTGTGCTGTGTATATTTATTATGCATATCTAAATACACACACATGCATTTATGTATTTCAGCAAAAATATATTATGTTTATATATTAAATATATTTATTTATAATATAAATTGTATAAATATATGCATGTAAACACGTATATGTTTTCAATGTGTGTCTATTTACATAATAAAGATAAACCGAACACACAGAAATATATTACACACATGTCATGAATGAGCCGCCGATGATCAGGAACGCGGATAACAGGACTTTTCAAAATAAACATTTATTTGAAGACACGGAAGGGCTGAACAAACGACACACAAACGCATTACATTATCAGCTCACAAAGAGACGGGACATGGGGCTTGGATGTATACACAGACGAGATAATTGACGAGATAAAAAAGGACACCTGGACAACACAGCTGGTGGGGAATGAAAATATAATGGCGAGGGCGGAGTTACAGATTGGGAGAAGACACAAGGGATCAGGTAAGTAAACAAACACACTGGAGCACATGGCACAAGACACGGACAGGGCGTTACAACACACATAAATCTCGATTGATCATTTGACAGCACTAATTATATTATTAGAAGTGTTATATGAAGCATGTTGGTTATTATAATTTCAATGATTGTTTATTTTTCTAGTAAATTACACAGATTTCTAAACAGAGCAAATTAGTGTTAGAGTCCAATTCCATAAAAGAGCGATGGGTGGGAAAATTTAGCAATGTGCACAATTAGCCAAGGGCTACTAGCTACACACGTCTGTTTCACGAACACGGTCGCATCGCCGTTCTTTGAATCAGATTAGTTCAACAACATAGGACAATTGTTAATGACGTCAAACGCATGTGGTGGAGGAATAACTTTATGCTATTTAACAGATTAGAGATCTCCAAGTGTCACGCCCAGCTGGAGCTGCCAGCTAGAGACTGATGATGGCACTCCAGCTCTCCATGAACTCTCCTCCACAGCTGTTTCTAGTTAGGTTCAATCATTCAATCATCATCACCTGTATAAATGCCAGTCTGTGTGTCTGTCTCTTCACGATCCATTATACATCGTCAACCTGGTTTTTCTGGATTTCATTCGTGTCTTTGTTTCTAATGTGTTTGATCATTTGGATTTATTTGCTGCCGATCTTTGCCTGTTTCTGGATATTCTCTCTGCCTCATCCCAAGGATTCTGATTGCCGGTATTTGACCATTGCTTTGTTTATCATTTTCTCTATTGTCTATGCCTTCACTGATTCCGTTTGGCGGTGCTTGACCCTGTTTGCCTCGACTCTGAGGTAAATAAATCAGATTTTCATTTGAACCCGAATGCCTACTCTACTCAATCATGACACCAAGATGCTGCTGTATTGAACATGACGCATATTGACTAATTTATTATTTTTGTTCACTGTCATTTTGCTTTATTTGATCTTAAAAACAATGCGGTTTCCTGTCTGTCATACTCCCTAGGTTCCCTTTATGCACATGTGCACTTTTTAAAAACCACATTTAGAATGGACACGCAATAATACATAATTAAAACGCATTTAAAATTTAGAAAGAATATAAGATAAAGATAGTAATGCATGTTGGTTTGCTTCTTGTGCCCAAGAGCATATTTATTAAAGCCTATATATCTTACTAACAAGAAACTATGCTTCTAAATACAGGCTCACGACTAATTCGTACATATTTTACAAGGTGGCTACGATTTTGTACGATTTGTCTAACCACCAGTGACGGGTATGTTTAGAGGTCTAGGTCATTTGTACAAATTAATACGAACTGGCAACTCGTAAAATTTTTACAATTTCTTAAAAATCGTATACATTTGTATGAGCGAGTAAATTAGACACCTCGTAAAATATGTACGAATTGCTGTGAGATTGAGCGCTTTTTCAGCACTAATTCTTCACTGCACGTCGTTTGTAAATCCTTAACATACTATTTTAATGTATCTGGCCCTTTTCACAAATTTTTTACAAACCGTTAATACATTGGACAACTGAAATAGCATTTTCTTGTAAAACGTACTCCAATCAATAAATTTTTTACAGTGCAGATTTCTGTTATTCAGATTGCTTTCACCTGTATGTATACTCCGACACATTTATCTTTCCTTTCTCTCCTGTGGTCTCTGTACGACTTGTTAGGTTGACCGTGTTTCCAAACAGGCAGTAACGGGGCATTCTTTGACCTATGACTCCAGTGACCACCTCTCCTGTGTGGATTCCAATGGTGATCTGTTCCAAAACATAACAGTTACAGTAGGTAGTAATTGTGTGAAATATGTAAACAAATTCACACATAACTCCTTATATAAACATTGTCTTTAACAATTTGGACATATTTATGAGAAAGAAAACATGGACTTCTTTCATTTATTGCATGCATTTGTCTTTCTAGCAATTGCATAGAACATTTATCCCCTGAGCGAGACATGCGTACGTGCCAGAGCTGAGCTAACGGTTCAGAAAAAGTTAATGTGGGTGTATTTTTAAACACTGAAAGGAAGGATGATCTGACGGTGTCTCCCTTTGCCAGACTGTGCTTACTTTGTGTAAAGGCATCCATGCCATTCGCCTAATACAGTTCTCTCTCTAATTTAGATGCTCTTAGCGTTCCAGAAGCACACCTTCAACAGTCGCACATGTAATAACAAACCTGTGGCGTCTGGTTAAACAAAAGACCCCAACTGAGACTTTACTGCAGGTAGATCTAACACCTTTGAGATGTATTCTTGAGCTATTCTTAGAAAACATAAAAAATCCTTAATACACTGGCTAAAATGTATTCCCACAGGAGCATGTTTTATGATAGGGGGTTTTATGAAGGACAGCATGGTGGGTGGGTGCTTGTGTAAGCCCATTAGCCGAGTACACAAAATATGCAAGGTATTTTGTTTAATTTATGCTATTTAATTTTTGTTTAATTTATGCTATGAGGCAGTGCATAAAACAAGTCTAAACATTTAGAATTTATTTACGCATTAAATTATAATACACAATAACCAGTATACACTCGTATGTTATATTGTTAAAAAAAAAGTTAAAAAGCATCATACTTTGTTTTTTTTGTTTTTTTATAAAAGACAAAGCTAGATAAGATATTTATTATGGTGAGTTTATGTGAATGTTGTTTTAGGTAAACTTGAAGGTTGTTATTTTATAGTTACATATGTGTGATTATATGTGTTCTGTAATTTTTAATACATGATCAATAAAACTGATAATTTGCAGTTTAGTCCTGAATTTCAATTATACTATAATGTTAAATGGCTATTAATTCTCATTTTTTTTAATTCTCATTTCCCTTGTGCATAAATTCATAGATGCCATTAAATATTTTAAATGCTGGATATTTAAAGCTTTATCACTGTGAAAATATATCATTCCAAATTTCACTGTTAGATACAATCATGATTAAAGGGTTACTCCACCACAAAATTATTTTTTCAATTTTTTGTCCCTCATGTCAATCCAAACCGATAATAATTTATTTAGACTTTTATTCTCGTAATATTCGTAAAAGTATTCTCATCACTTCAGAAAACTCCAATTGACAGATGGACTGTTTTGGCGATGTCTTTTCTGGACCTTGACAGTGTTCATTGACTGAACAAAGCTTTTACAGGTTTTAAATGACATGGGAGTAAGTGATTAATTACAAAATTTTCATTTTGGAATGGAGTAACCCCTAGAAACCGGTGGGAAAAATGTAACAAGCAAAAAAGATCCTGACATTCACATGATCATGTTCTCTATGGCAGCACAAAAGCCCCAACACACAGCTCCCACTTCCCTATGATCCCCTATCCATTCCAGTGAAATTATGAAATACAACGTGACCTGCCATTACTAATATTAATTTACTGACATTTAAAAAAAGAAAACAAAACTTTTCCCTATATAGTCATTTAATTTCACTACATAAACATTCAATAGTAGTGATAATTAATAAAGCAGCGCTGAAACAACTGCATCACACTTTCTTGTTCAAGTGATATTGCTACAACGTTCTTCATTATACTTAAACTAGAATTCAATCAATCTTACAGTCAGCAGGCTATGATAAGATTTGAGCAAACACTTTTCTATTTTTGTTTCCACATATTTCAGCTATTCTGACAGAGACTGAAAATGATACTTCGTTATCCTGGAGCTGATAAGATGTTCTGGAACAAAAGACCTTAACAGAACCTCATGTGCTATGCATAAAAATGTGATTTTTGTTTAAACTGGTAACTGGGTCAAGAAAAGTGATCACCTGCACAGGATCCTCATCTACTTTCACTTGTCCAGCGATCTCCATCATGTCCAGGGCCAGATGACAGATGGATTTTGCATGGTGGGTGCAGGGCTCCGGAAGACCACTCACAGTCATGTACTTATCACCAACAGTCTCCACCTTTTAGAGAATAGAGAGACTTTGAGAAACTGATGAGACGCTAGAAATAGCTAATGTGCCTGTGGTATGATGAACCTCAAAGGACACTTGGATATTTTAAGTTTCCTACCCCAATTTTATATTTAACACATTAATCTACTTGATGCAGTGATATCTTCACAACATATATAGATGTTCTTAGCATTTTTTTTATCTACATGTATTGAGTAAATTAGTTTAAAAACATTTAAATAGTTCTTGTGGCCTTTACTCTAAAAGGACAATTGGTCCTAGTTTGTGACATGAATACAGCCAAATAAAATAAAAAATGTAAATTTTAGGAGAAGCTATCATCCAAGTTTTCTTGACAATGCACACAAATGTTGTCAGTTTAACTCCTCATGTTTAGTTCTCCAATCACATATCTACACTGTATCACAACAAACTTTAAAGAGAGAGTCCAGTCCTTTATGAGCCCTTTGGACCACATAGATACGGATGGCTTTAAGTAAATATTGCTTTTTTTGGTGAGCCAGCCTTGAAATTCTACCTGCCACTTTTGTTTAGTTAGCAATGCTCCATGAAGTGCATTCTTGTCTGTATGCCTAGAATGTAAATCAAGGAAATGTTCTCATGGCCTTGTTTTTAAAAGAGCATTGTACATATGTTGGAAGGTGTGTAGTTGGAAAAGCACAGACTACAAGGGACAGATAGTTAAGACTATGAAGTTAATTAAATAAAAGCTACAGAAAATACAACATGGTTGATGTGGAATTTCAAAAGACTCATAGTACACATACAAAATCTAAATCAAGTGTGTCAAACATACAGCTCGTGGGCCAAATATGGCCTCCAAAGGAATCGTACACAAGCTTATTAAATGATTTGAAGTAAAAAAGAGTCAAATATTTTATGGGTATGATAAATTCATATTCTATTTTTAGCTAAACTAGTTGTTATACAGTTGCTGACATACAAACAGAAGTAGTAATCACATGTAACATCTGGCACTCATGCATGAATTTGCACTTTCATCTGAATGGATCTGTGGGTGATGCGACTGTTCAGTTGATTATATCAGTTATCAAATATATCAATGATATTGTTTGAGTAATACTCTTATTGTTGCCTACTGCAAGATTTAATAAATAAAAAAATCAGCCCACATAAGATGATTCAGTCTGGCACTTGACCTAAAATAGGCTTCACACCCTGCTCTAAATATAGTCATTCATTTATTGATCTAATTGGGTACATCATAAAAGATTTATCATAAAACAATGTATCATAAAAAGACAAAGTGTTTTTTTTGTCTTTGAACTTTGCAGCTTAAATTTGGAGCTGGAAGGTTTTTTACCTTTGTTGAAAGTGACACCTTTATTACTTTAAGTTTGTTCAAAGTGACATTTTAAATAAAATTTTCTGATTTTCCACCTATAATGCTTTTATTTCACATTGTGGCTAACTTGCCTTCTTACAAGCATATTCAAACACATTCGCCAAGAGCTGTTGTCAAGATATTTTTAGGCCAGTCACATTCATACAGAGTTTTTTCTTTGTGTGCTGAATATCTCTGGATGTGGCCAAAAATAGCTGTTTATATGTCTGTGAGCATGGTTATGAAGGTGTTTTTATCTGTCTATCAATAAACAAAAAACACAGATACTGAAAGATCTGAATTCCAAATTCCAGTTAGTAAGTGACTCACCTTATAAACATAAGGATTCTTCCGTGAATCAGTGAGAATGTCAAATCTGGTGTAGATGTCATTGAGCAGATTGACAATTTTAATGGCGCCCTCTGCTGATGCATGTTTGCTGCAGAATGCATTGAACCCAACAATGCCACTGAAAAGAATTGTCACGTTGTCGTATCGTTTAGCAGGTACGGGCCGCTTATGCCGAAGCTCATTGGCTACAGACGGAGGAAGAACTGAATACAGCAACCTGAAACAAAGAGGTATCATCATTGTCATGTACACTCTACATCAACATGCATTTATTGCATTTAATGTAATTATATAATTGTAGCAGTTGTTGCAGCCATTCAGTGCAATATAGTTGCTTGCTTCAGTTTGTTATGAAAGGTTGTTAAATACCTCAATGATGAAATTCACTTCAACTGACCATGGGATAATGCATATCATTCTTTTAGATGTTGTATTTTCCCTGAAGGTTGAGTGCTAATTATCCACAGAGCTGTTTGAGTACTGGCTCTCTACATTTAGACTTTCATCCATCTGTTCTTTTCTTATTCTGTACTGCCAATGGGAAAAACACAAATACTAACCTCTGTAAGCAAAAAAACATTTTAGAATATATTTAATATTAGAAAATAGAAAATATATAGAATTTTTAAATATAAATATTGCATTCAATTGCATTGCATTTTTTACATGTGTTTTATAACTTTTTTACATTAAATGTGATGTTTTTTTGTTTTCTTTTAGTGTTGGCAAAACCTGTGTCACATGATTCTGAAATAATTTTATATGCTGCTTTGTTTGCTAAAAAAAACAGTTGTGCTGATCAATGTTTTGTGAAAACTGAGGATTCTTAGATTAAATATTAAATTATCCTTGTTATTGAATATAAATATTAATTTCTTTTTAAAAAATCTTACCGACCCAGACTTTGAACAGTAATACATTATTAAGCTTTTGGAAACAATTTTCTTTATCTCAGATTCCTAGTCCGCTAAATAATTTCTGAAACACGTCTCTCTCATGTACATATGGTACACTGCCATGGTAACTGCCTTAAGCATTAGTTTTTGGCCAAAATTCATAAATGTGTTAAATTATGGATAAAAATTACTGGGCTTGAGACACATTTCAATGATTTGGTCTGCTCATGGTCTCACAAGAATACAAAACAAACTCAAATAAATTTCACATAATTACTCAGACATCATAAATAATATGGAAAGTATGCTGCCCCTGTATGTAGTTAAAAATAAATAAATCAACAGCACGATTCTCAGTAAATACAACACATGGATAAACCCCCAGCTATTTTCTATGATGCAACACCTTGCACAGAATAAATCTGCATATAAAAACTGTATCCAAAAATCACATGCATAAACCCTAAAGAAACTGGCACAGTCACATCTCAGTGTCCTAAATTAAGCACCTGCACAAGTTTCTGTGCAGGACACCTGCTACTGAAGATAAGGCTTTTCTATTCAGCACATTCAGAATACGTCTCATTTGTTCACCTGTTATCAATGAGTCACATACATCCAGGTTTCTAAGAAATGCATGTGCACCTAACACTACTGGAAAAAAGTGTTACATTTTAAAAAATACCTAAAAATATGCTCAGAACGACATAACAACATGTCAGCAATCCCAGTAATGTAATTTGAGACTCAAATGAGAAAATAACCCAGTCCATATTCAAATATCTATGAGGATAATTAAACCATCCATGCCGAACAGTCATGTTTCAATTCTGAATTAGAAACTTGCACACAGGCAGCTGTGTAGAGCTAGCTGGTATTTATTGTCTGTGTCTGTGTGGATGAGAGAGATGGTCTCTGGTGATGTTCAAGGTTCTCCACCAGATTTAATAAACAAACACAGAGCTCACAGACCGAGGCAGACCGGCTCCCCATGGAGAGCACAAATACAGCCTCATTTTCCAAGCAGGAAAAGAGAGACAGCCATCTTAAAAAAGCTGTACGCTGGGGAAACAATGTGAAACTGATCTCATGCTTTTTTTTTGCTATGTGACAGTCTATTGTATCACCAAACTATAGACTCAGAGCAGGACTATAAGGGCTTAGGTTGCCATCTGGGTTTAGGCCTTAGTCGTGAGACCTAAAATTGACCTTAGTCATATTACTCAGTGTATTGGCCTGGATCTGGATCCTCACACATGGTCTCGGATAAGGCTGCAGTTTATTTCCAGCTTGCCTTGTGTAACCACCCATTTACACAGGAAGAGATGGTCTGATTGACTTGTAATGTAATTTACAGATTACTGTACAAAGGTAATGATGACACGCAGAGGAGGAGATGAGCCACTTATTTTATTTCTCTGGAAATTACTGTAAGCTCCACACAGACTCTCATAGGTCCTCATTTAGTAACGCAGGGAAAGGGAAGAAACAAAAAAATTATGTCAGAAATCGAACAATATTTTATAAGCAATTTGCAGAAATCCTTCTCTAACTATAGTACATGAACACATTAACAAACAAAAGCCATTATTTTTACTGCATAATTGTTAATGAAATTATTTTCTGTTTCAAGATAGTAAAAAAACATTTAAAAAAACAAGTTTGTTTTTTTGGGATGCCATCTATCCATCCATATTCTTCTGCTTATCCGGGGCCAGGTCGCGGGGGCAGCAGTCTAAGCAAAGACACCCAGACTTCCCTCTCCCCAGACACTTCCTCCAGCTCTTCCAGGGAAAAACAGAGGCCATCTCTCGATGTGGAGGAGCAGCTGTTCTACTCCGAGCTCCTACCGAGTGACCGAACTCCTCACTCTATCTCTAAGTTAGTGCCTAATCACCCTACGGAGGAAACTCATATCCAAGATACTTAAACTCCTCCACCTGAGGCAGGAACTCCCCACCAACCTGAAGGGGACAGGCCATCCTTTTCCGGCTGAGCACCATGGCCTCAGATTTGAAGGTGCTGATTCTTCCAGATACTCCCAGAGCACACCCCCCATACGACACCGCAAGGGCCAAGACAGCCCCATGGCATCCAGAGATAGTCCTTCTCCATAGCCTCACCGAACTCCTCCCAGATCCGAGTTTATGCCTCTGCAACAACCCGGGCTGCAGTCCGCTTGGCCCACCGGCACCTATCAGCTGCCTCAGGAGCCCACAAGCCAGCCAGGCTCGATAGGACTCTTTCTTCAGCTTGATGGCATCCCTTACTTCTGGTGCCCACCACCGGGTTCGGGGTTGCCACCAGGTGCTAATCAGTTGACAGCTCCGCCCCTCTCTTCACCCAAGTGTCCAAGATATACAGCCGGAGGTAAAAAAAAAAAAAATAACCGCAAAGTTAATCATCGACCTCCGCCCTAGGGTGTCCTGGTACCACGTGTACTGATAGACACTCTTGTGCTCGAACAACTGTGACTAGCACAGAAGTCCAACAACAGAACAGCACTCAGGTTCAGATCAGGGTGTCACTAGCATCGCCCACGTAAGCCATGAAGTCCCACAGTAGAACGGCAGAGTCCCCACTTGGAGTGCTCTTCAGCACCCCTCCCAGAAACCCCAAGAAGGTACTCGGGTACTCTGCACTGCCATTCGTCCCGTACACACAAGCAACAGTGAGAGACCTAACACCGACCCAAAGGCCTCCTAAACAACAGTATTTTTTGTCATAGGGCAATCAAGTCAAGTCAGTCAACACAGTGGTTGGTAAATAAAATTATCCAGGCACCACTGCAAAATAATTCCTACAGTCCATTATTTCCTACCATGGTTGATGTTTTTTTCTGGAACTCAGTGTTTGGTTTGAATCTGGGCATTAAGGGACCTAATCTTGTTCTGGATCAGGGTCTTGAAAGATCTAGATTTGGTCTTTAGGTTCTGGTCTTATTGGGTCTGGGTTTGCATATACCTCAAAACAACTAAATATATTAAATATTTTTGTGAATACTGAATTGAAGTAGTGTGGGGAATGAAACAGCATATTATTTCAGTACATTTCATAACATACATGTAAGATTTTTTATATATTATACAAATTTCATTTCTTACAAGTATTAGGATTTTCAAAGTAATCCAGTGTTTATTAAATTCAGCTAATATTCATTAAATATTTCCACAGTGTGGCACGTTGGAGGACCGACCTGTCTGTCTTCTTCTTCTCATCCTCCAGGGCTCGGAGGGTGTGCTGTAGACGGTCAGTCAGGATCTCCAGCTCCTGGGTCAACTTGTACTCCTCACGAAACTGCTCCCCCAGTAACACAAGGTCTCGGGTGGCATCATGAAGAGGAATGTCACTCAGGTATAGACCTCTCCTTGTCAGGTCATCCAGATTCATAACACTGACATAATGACAAAAAACTTAATCAGCCCCATTAATTTAAGATATAGATAAGATATAAGATGAGACAAAAAGTGAAGTGACAGCGTTTAAAACGTTCCAAAAAATGTCTTTAAAAATTAGCAACCTAACCTTAATATATGCTAATATAGCAGTCCAATAAGAAAATATTTCCACCTCATATTAAGTTATCAATGTAGGTCATGCAATGGGGATTACAGTAGTTTCAAAACAAAAACAAACAAAAAAAAATCAGCAGGAAGTACACATATGGTATTATTTCAGTAGTTCAGAGTGTGTGTGAACCAAGTGCCCTGTTCATATTAGTGTAAGAGGACATCATCTCAGACAGGCACTAGAGAGAGATAAGGTATTAACACACAAAGTGATTGAAGTAAAAAAAATCCACTTCTTAGTAGGATTTGGCTTAGAGGAGGCCCACAGAATAACTGGAATGTAAATATTTATTAGACACTGGCCCAATGCCTGCTGTACATTACTGAGCATTACGTTTAATATAGGAGGTAATGAACAAAAATGTACTGTACTATTTTGTAAGTAACAAGCAGTACTGATGTTTACATTACACTTTATGCTATTTGCCAGGATATTTCCTTCATAAAAGCGGCATTAAAGGTATAAATTCATAAAGTATGAGTAAAGGTTGCCTGTCTAAATTCACTTTAAAAGGGAACATGTGATATTAGATGAAGGAGCTATTTTTACCTGATTAACCACTTTAAAATAACTTTTGTTGGTGTGACATAACTTAGTCAGGTTGATTCTGTCAAATTAAATACTAATTGTACTTAAAATATTAATTAAACCACATGTAACCACATGAAGCACATTTTAGGTTAACCATGTTCACATAAATAAATGGTAACAATTATATGTTACCACTTGCAATATGTAGTCCATCTTCTCCTCAAATGCATGTGAAGAGCAGTAGAATGATTTTAAACCAAAATTACCAAATTTGTTTTATTATTTGACAGCATCATCCATCTAACCTTGGTGAGCACAGAAAAAGAATGTTCTCAGTCTCAGGAAGTGAGATCATCTGGCCCTTCAGTCTCAGACAGCTAATCTCTGTTCCTGTGAGTTCATCTTCATTCTCCGCAGTCTCTACATTCAATAGACCCTCCTACATATATAAACAAACCTTGTGTCATTTAGATTCCATTTGTAACATACATGCTGGTTAGCCTTGTATGTGTATATGAGTGTGTGACGTACTGTAGAACTAGCAATCATAATTTGTTTTAGAATCTATTAACAACATTTAGCTAATGAGTGTTGTCGGTTGTATATCAGACAGTATGTAATGTGTTTTGGGCAGACAGACCTTACTCCGCAGCACAAAGACAGTGTTGATGTGAGACAGGATGCCATGGAAACTGAAGTCTATGTGTGGCCGTACCAGAGAGAACACCGAGGACAGGTTACAGATGCCAGGCTGCAGCTGGAAGATGACACAAATAACTTGACATTTTTCTCCATAATGCTTTAAATATACTTTCTAAATCTTCTACTTTTACACTTCTAAAATACATTTTTGAGCAGACTAACCTGTGGCAGAACTCTAAAGATGGCATTGCCACACTGTGTGAGCATGAGGTCCTTATCAAACATCAGGTGGAAAGGAAAAGCCTTGCAGAAGGTATACGGACTGATCCGTGTCTCTTGAGTCCCATTCTCCTCGAAACCATCCAGGTCTTCATAAAACGCCTCCTCCTCTGAGTCCTTCTCCTCAATCAGGAACTTAATGTGATCACATTCTTCACTCTTTGGCTGAATGACCTGGTACACCCCCACAAATAACAGATTTAGAGTCTCGTGGGTCTTGGGGATTGCATTTCCAAACATTAAATGTGGACACCCACAGCGTGAAGGAAACAGAAAGAAATGACTAGAAGAAAAGGTGGAAGTAAGAGACAGACCGATACAGGGTTATTATTGTTAACTAAAACTAAAACCATAAAAAACATTTTCAGTACTTAAAACAAACATTAAGCAAAATAATAATAAAACATAAAAATATTAAGTTTATTGCCGAGCAACATTTCTCTTTCATTTAAATTGAAGTACTAAAATACTAAATAAACACAATAAACTAAAAGCTAATAAAAACCTTTACAGGTATGGTTGAAGTTAATTATTATTTTATGCAGGTTTATTTTATGTATTTATTTATCTATTTATTCTCTTAAAAACGTGCTGTATGTTCTATACCGCTTTCATTTTAAACAAACTCATTAAAAATTC
>JAUMHI010000033.1:2732491-2745780 GCA_032359435.1 Enteromius unitaeniatus | reverse complement strand
AATGCAGTCTCCACCTTGTCTCCACACTCTACCCCCACCCCTTACCCCCAGTGAACAACGCCCCTTTTCAGAAAGTTGTTCAAACCAGAGGTGTGAAAAAGCACTTCTGAAACAGGAGGAGTTGTGACCCTTTAAATATTAACATATAAAAAAGGTGCTCAGTGTCATTCACACAAAAACTAAACACCATCAAGGTGACACTCATAAAACTCAAATATGCAATAAACATTAATTTAACAACATTACACGTAACATGCCATCCTAATAAACATAACTGATATGAAAAAAAACACGAAGAAACAGTTATTTTAAAGAAAAAACATAAAATTCAAGCAAAGAATTCTGGGAACATCATGTTAGGGTTTTTTTTTCCTGTAAATGGTACAGGAATTTACCGTTAACCATTTAACAGGTTTTTTTACCATAACATTTTTACAGATTTTTCTATTAAAGGTGCAGTGTGTAATTTTTAGAATTTCAACAAACAGCTAAGTCCCCCGCTCACCTCGCTTTTTCCAAACGCAGTAGCAAACCCACAGGAGTAGTCAGATGTTCATTTGCATTCAAAGTGTTGCAGTACCAGTTGGCATACGTGATGTGGTGCACTGAAAAGTGGCAAAATAAACTAGCAGACAATGCTTCCACTGTAAACACTTAAAACACTTTATTTTTTTGCAACATGTAAAAAGTGCAACACAATTAACAACAAATAAAATAAATAATAAAATATAAGGTTAACTTTAACCACTTTAATTACTTTTGGACAGAAAATTTTGCACTTATATTGACCCAATCCTGTTGTCCCTCTGTTGCCAGTTTTGTGGACTTTTGGAGAACAATTTCCAGCAAAAGCAGTAGACTGCAAGGTAGCGGGTTTGTTTTTGAATAATTAAGGGAGTAAGGGAGCTGAGGGAGTAGATGTGACATTGATCCCAATGACCACAGAACTAGAATGACCTATATGAAAATTAAATTAGAAATTATATTTAGAAATATTAATCACAGGAGCAAACACACAGCTTCTAACTAACCTGCCGCCTCCGCTGAAGTTGAAAAAGAAGAAGGAACTGTAGGATCAGTGGATAAAGGTGCTGGTGAGTGCTCCTCACATGCAGAGGAAGTACCTTATCAAAGATAAAAATAAAAATAATTATTTTAAAAATATAGTAATATAAAATAAATGTAGCCATGTTAGATTTCATACTCAAACGGTGATGCTGTCTGCCAAAAACAAACAAATGATCAACAAAAAAGGTATAAACAAATTGATCTAGGATTGTTTTAAACTCACATCTGTAGCACTGGGTCTTGAGGCAGATGGCATTGGTTGTGCCCCACCTCCAAAATATGAAAACAGTGCTCCTAAAAAGTTCCAGAAGAATATAGTTGAATGAACAGAATGTTATTTTAACAGAAAAGCTATTTCAACATCAATAACAACAAACAACAGTTATTTTAACATCAAACTATATTTCACCGCAGCAAGCCTCCTGTGCACCTAAAACATTAAGACATTATGATATAATATAACACCCCCAAACGTAGGCCAGTCCAGAGTAAGTAATGTTAAACTGTTATCAGTACCAAAGTTATAAAACAGAAGCTTATTTTTTTCGGTAATTTTTGTCAGTCTCATCCTTTGCACTTGCATGCATTGACGAGCTGTTCGTTTCCGCTGGTGATCGCTGAACGTTAACGTTAACATTAGCTTGCAATTTAGTCTTGTTTAGCTTATACTTAAAACTTTAGCTTGCTGTTTTTTGTCTTACTCTGATTTCTTCTGGTCTTTTTATCTTTACCAGAGAGATATGTCCTTTTGGTGTCTTTATTAATTGTTTTGCTGCAGTGACGCTGCTTCTTTAGTGAATTGAAATTAACTTACCTCATGCATCGTATGGCTGTATCCTGCAGCAGCCAGTTAAAATAATATTGCGTTGTTTTTTTTTTTGTTGTTGTTTTTTTTTAAACTTCTTTACTAATATGATATCAACTAAAATATTTAGTTGTTTGCGGCAAGTTTGCCGATGACACGGGACTGATTAGCAGAAACACACAAGTCTGCTTTCAGAGAAGAGGTGAGACGGCTGTCTGACTGGTGCAGAGAAAACAACTCATCTCTTAATGTGACAAGACAAAAGAGATAATTGTGGACTTCAGGAGGACACACCCTGCCCACCTCCCACTGAGCATCAATGGGTCAGCCGTGGAGATCATAAATAGCACCAAGTTTCTTGGTGTGCACATAACTGAGGAACTTACATGGTCAGAAAACACCACTTCCATAACCAAGAAAGCCCAGCAGAGACTACTCTTCCTGCGGCGGCTGAAAAGAGCAAGCCTATCCTTACCACTTTCTACAGAGGCACCGTTGAAAGTGTTCTCACCAACTGCATCACTACATGGTACGGAAACTGCAATGCATCCGACGGCAAGCACCTGCAGAGGATAGTGAAGACAGCAGAGAACATTACTGGGGTGCCTCTCCCCTCACTCCAGGACACATTTCACAAGAGCAGCATTCACAGGGCCTGCAACATTGTGAAAGACCCCTCCCACCCCTCACACAGACTCTTCTCCCTCCTGCCATCCAAGAGGAGATTCTGTAATGTGGGTGCTGGAGCTGTTCTTCAGCAGACGGATGAGGATGGCGTTGATCATCCTCTTTAAATTTTAGAGGAAATTTAATTCAAATCAGTGTCACTATTCTGTTGTTGAGAAGGAGGCCTTGGCTCTCATTTGGGCATTACAATATTTTGCTGTTTACCTTAATTCTAGCGCCCAATTGTGATTTATACTGATCACAATCGTCTAACTTTTCTTAATTCTTTACAGTGTCCAAATCAAAGTTTGATCCGTTGGTCACTGTTTTTGCAATCTTTTTGTTTGGATATTCGTCACATTCGTGGATCGGAAACCATGGTAGCGGATGCACTGTCACAGATTTCAAATGCACCATGACGCTTGTCCTTGGTGCTGTGTTATGGTATAACCCGTGACTTTTGTCTGTTTTGTTACAGGCCTCTTTGCAGATTCCCTGTCTGATGGGGAGGGATGTGATGGTCCCGTCCTTGAGCCTGTGACGTGATTGACGATTGCAGATTGACTGCACCTGCCGCTGCGCTCTGGGTGATGCCTTAAAAGAGCAATCGTTGAGGCATATGGAGGGGCTTTGTACTTTGGGAGGAATTTTGCTTAGTTTAGTTTGGTTACTTTCAACACCTTTTACACTGCACCAACAGTACATTAAAATGTTGCATCCAGGCACCTTGCGCTACACGCTGACTCTGACAAATGCAGGAACATTATTATATTTTGTTGCTCCTTTCTTTTTCTTTTCGTTACAGAGTATTATGTTTAATTTTAATAAAGCCTTTTGCAATCCAGTTCCCTGTTTCCATGCGTCCCTCCTTTGTTGCTTCCCTTTGAGTAAAAAATGTATCATTTTTGTTTGTACTATTGCACTATTATATGTCTGCACTGCAGTTCCAGATCTCTCGCCATTTCATCTCCCTGTATACAGTGAAATGACAATAAAGTCTACATTGAACCACCTGTGGGCTAGCTGTTCTAAACTTTGAATTTTACTACCTTGCATTTCAAATTAAAGCACTCCATAACTGGGTCGACCATGACTCAGAAGTCTCATGGAAATCCATAGAAAGTAGTAAGGTTACACCGCATAGGCTTCAAGATGTCTTATTCACCGGCACAGGCCATAGAAACAATATGCTTAAGTTTGGCGATTTGGAGATTATAGTTAATTCTATTGGATGTTGGAAAAGGGTGGAACGTTTGACAGGAGGGCCATTTAAATTGTGTGGTAGCACTCCTTTGTGGCATAATTTTAATATTCTATGTGGTAATAAGCCTTTTACACAACCCTCTTGGTCTTCATCTGGCGTTCATACATTTAGTGATGTCTTTGATGAACATGGTTTCTGCTCATTTCGGGACTTAAGGGACAAATTTTCTTTTCCAGCATCATCATACTTCGTATAC
Organism: Enteromius unitaeniatus; assembly: GCA_032359435.1. Lineage (NCBI taxonomy): Eukaryota > Metazoa > Chordata > Actinopteri > Cypriniformes > Cyprinidae > Enteromius > Enteromius unitaeniatus. The sequence continues at coordinate 2,741,781 of JAUMHI010000033.1, read as the reverse complement.
CTTCAGATACTCTCGGCCCTCAAAACATATAGCGTTCCTTGGAATATTCCTACTTTTCCCCATGCCATGTGGACATATATTGCACCTGCAACTTGTCTATGATCTACAACAAAATGATAGATCACATGACAAAACCTCTTCCTCTAGAAATCGTCTGGAACCATGAGATGTCAGATTTGGGTCTATCTGTTGACTGGGAAAGAGTATGGGACAACATAAGTCTGACCTCTAAAAACCTGGCACATCGTCTCATCCATTATAAGGTGATACACAGAACCTTTAACGATAACGATTGTTACTTATGTAATGCACCGTCGGCAGGAACATTCTGTCATGATCAGCTGGACGGGTCAGCTTAGGCCACTGGATGGCACTCCAGCGCCCAGCACACTCATTTGTTGTCTTGGTGTTTCATTGCAAGTCTCTGCCCTCTGAATTAGTTTTTACCTGTAATTAAGTTCCGGTTGTGTTTGTGAGGTTGCTCGTCAATGTTGGATGTAACCTGTGTTTATCCCTTTGTTTGGCCATTCATGTCTCTCCGTGTTTCCCTGTCTGGATTATCGACCTTGCCTGCCTTTGGATATTCGCCTGCGTCTATGCTCTCTTGGATTAAGGTTGCCCATCGCCTGGCCTTCGCCACGTACTCTGGATTATTCTATTGCCTTTGTCTCTGATGCCCCTGTTTGCCGTTGTTGACTTTGCCTGTGACCTGTGAAGATACGACTATTGCTGTTTAAAATGAATGCTTTATCCGCTCTCAAATAGGGATAGTGATTTTTAGTGACTAGTTCCTGTAATACAGCATTCTATCACTTTGTATGGATGTATTTGCTGTTCTTGTTTATGTTCTTGTTCAAAATAAATAAAGATGCTGATCACAAAAAAAATAAAAATCATTGTTTGTTAATCATTCAGATTGTGATTTTGAAGTTTGTTAATCTTTTGTTTTATATCAAAACTTTGGGGCGCATTATTATGAATCTTTTGATTTAGATCAGAACTTTTGCACAGATTTGACAAATTTTACAAGAATTTACTAATTTTACTGATAAATAAGATGAACAAATAGTTGTATTTGTTCACAAATTTAAGTTACAAATAGTTGCTCCATTCATAGGTTAAAATATGGTACTTGGTGTAAAGCAGGAGTGGGGAATGTTGATCCTGGAGGGCTGGTGTCCTTGCTGAGTTTTGCTCCAACACATGGGGATGCAGTCAGGTATTATTTTTCCACGGTTTTTCAGGGTTTCAGCTCTGCAGGAGAGTGACACTCCACCCCCTGATGTAAACAGACCTTCAGATTTTTGTGCATACAGTTCTTGCTGCTGACTGATATTCATCTCGATTTTTTTTGTCTCAGAAGCTCCCTAATAATAGCCACTTCACAGATGAGTCACCTCTGATATTCAATTTACTGCACAGTTATTCATATTGAGCTTGTCAAACGTTAGACTGTAATTATTACTGACATTTCATTGGAATGGCTATTTTGAGGACTAGAGCATTAAAATATATCTTTCTTTTCAGATATGCACTCACATTCAATTTCACAGGCTGATGCAGGAAATTACAAATATATGACGTTCCAGTCAGAGTGTTTTTAAAAAGTTTTCCTTCTGTGTCCATCTCCATTGGCATGCATATCCCCTCAGCATTTGTTGGTAACGTGATACCTGTTGTCGCCTTCTGTTTATTTTACTTGAAAGTTATGGATAAAGTCTTTGTTCCCCTTTGTGACTGAGTTTTCCTCCGTGACTCTTGTCACGCTGGCAAACTTTGGCAAACCCATGAGGGAAGTTGTGCAGAATCTCTCCTTTTTTAAATTACCCGGCTTTCTGCTGTGTTGACATTACACAGGAAGTCTGCATACTCTGTGATTGCGTATTTCCAGTTTTTGTGAGAAAGGTCTATTATTAACGGTCAAGAAGATGCGTTGTACCCAGATGAGCCTGTGTTATTAGTTTTACCAGTTTTTATCTGGGAATAACAAACCTTGAAATGTGGTGACTGACCAATCAGAATCAAGTATATAGAGTGTATGTTAATGAATAGCAAACAACAATTAAGACATGAGGTGTGAACATTATCAGGAAACAGTGCTCTTTGAATTTAGCTAGATGTGTTTATCACAGCCTTGTGTGCTAACAATAAACAGACTCTGATCATGTTTAATTAAGCATTTTATGTACAGACAAGCAAATAAACCCATAATGTGTTTACGGAATTAAAACAATTTCAAGCATGTGTAAGTTAATGAAATTTCAGTAATGAACTGCACAAATCATAGAGATCACGAGTTCCAGACATGTATGGACATACAGTAGGCCATAGATAGGCAACATTGGTGCTGCTGTCTTGCAGAGTTTAGCATATCATAACATATCTGAACAAGCTAATCGATGTCTTCAGAATTACTACAGCTACAGGCAGGTGAGATTTTATCAGGGTTGGAACTAAACTCCATCGGACCACTCCATCACAATTGTTCTCAAGGGGGTCAGTTTCGCCGCTTCTCCTGGCCTCTCTGGACTCTGTTAGGAGTGTCTGGAAGCCACTTCTAGGGAAGGGGCTCTGTAACAATCATCACTGGAGATACCCTCTAAAGCCTCAAGGGGGCATTCCAGCCAGGACTGTGTTTAGTGTTTGCATGTCTCTGTTAAGGACTTTTATTTGTCTCCTCTCAGCTTGTTTGTCTCCATGGTTGCTTATTAGTTCCTCCTCCACTTTTGTCGGTTTTTAACGTGTATTTAAGTAGCTGTTTGTGCTTCCCTTGTTGCCAATCATTGTGGTGTTTTTCCTCTTTTCAAGCCTTCCGTGTTCTCTTGTTTTGTATTTACTGTTGCTGACCCTGCCTGCCTTGGATATTTGCGCTTGTCTTTGCCCTTCTGGATACTGTTCGCTGTTCGCCCGACCTCTGCTCCGCTCATTGGATTATTCTTGTGTTTTTGTCTCTGATACTACTGTTTACCGCGGCCTCGACTCTGCCTGTTTCCACCCTGTGTTATGTAATAAAGCCTGCATTTGTATCCGCTTGTTCTCGTCTCCTCTGATCTGTGACAAGAATGCAAGACTAGTTTTCTGTCTGGAAATTGTTGCACCGCGACGCATCCAGTGTAAGCCTCTTTTTCACTCTCTGGCCAAATGGTTATTTTTGCAGATACGTTTCGTGCTGGCCGGTACTGTTATGGTTTCGTTTTCCACTGCTAGGCTGATAACGGATCTCGTTGGAACACAATTTAAATGTGTCAGTTATTGAGGTGGCAATGTTAAAATAAGCTGTTGAAATGTGAATAGATTTCTATTTCGAACAGAAAATGAACACAGGCTCTCAGTCTGCTTTGAAAGCTGAATAGGTAATATTGTACTTTTCTTTGAATCATTTCAAGCCTCCTTCAGCTTGATTTGTTTAGCAGGATTTAAAGCGTTTGCTTTGAAGTTGTGGAAAATGAAGGCAGTTTTGTTTGACTGTCGTTTGACAGTGAGGAGTCGTAATCCGGTTACGGGATGTGTCTACTGATAAAAACATGTCTCTCAGCACTGCACTTTCCAAACAGAAGCCTGATAGCTGGTCTTTCATGGTTAAATGACACGTTCTTTATTATTTTGTCAAGTTGAAGCAGCTGCTCAGATAGTACAGGGAGTTTCCAAGCATCATTGTACATCCAAGTACATTGTTTGTTATGTTTATGTCAAGCTATTGTTTTTCTTTGAGGCTGCTTGAGGAAGTTGAGACAGACGCCTCAGGATCACCGCAGGTTGTAACACCATGAATCATCTGATGTTCTTCAGGCGGAGACATGAGATAAGAGATGAGATGGAGGACACGAGGTGAGATCAAATGAGATGAGCAGACAAGCACATAAAATTATATACAATCAGTCTCATTGTATATAATTATATGCATAAAGATAATTGGTTACTCTCTTGAAGATGAGACAGATTGAGCTAAATGAGTCATTTAGGAACTCATTCGTTCCGACCTCAATAAGACTTTTAAATAAGAGTATTTGAGATTAATTTAATTATGAATTTTAATACTATCGGGTAGTTTTAGGGTTGGATTTGGCATATTTCAAACATGACAGAGCTTAAACTTCTAGCAACAGTCTCTGGATATTTTAATTTTGAACTGTCACAATATGTAACTGAAGAAACGTAAAGAAAGCTCAACCCGATGCAATTTAAGAAAACACATGCCAATACGCCAAGGAACTTCGGTGAAACGAGTGTGTTCATACTTACTTCCGGTTAGGGAAACATGCATAATATATTAACAAATCTTTGATATGCATTAGTTAGTATCCTTTTATATATTGTGAAAATGATGATATGTATACAACTGAGAAGTTGATATTTATTAAGCTCAATCGCAGCTCATTTTTCACAATGTAAATATATAATTTAAGACAAAAAATCTATTTAATACAAAAATGTTTTGAGAAATAAGTAACATGGGTCAGTGGAGTTGCTGGTGAACTGTAAGGTACGTTTTGTTTATTTTAACTGCGTAATTGATTCCCTTTGTCTTTGGGATATTATTAGCCTAAATAATCTGATGAATTCCACAATTAACTGTGAAAACATTGTTATATAGTATGTAAGATGGCTAACTTGATTTAATATGAAATACAATTTCCAGGTTAATGAAAATAAAATCTGCAATTCTTCAGGTCCATACATTTTCTTAATTTGCAGGTCTTTTGAGGATTTGCAGCAAGTGTGTTGTCAATTTGATGAAAATGTTTTCTTAATTTGCTGGTGTTTTCTCTATTTGCATGTATATTTCCTTTAGCTGCAGAGCGTTAAGCTCTCTTGGTCACTGTACATTTTTCATTGAAACTGCGGCAATACGTACAGTAAGGTATGTGTTCCACAAAAAGTGCAAAGAGGTACATATTTTTATGAGGTACATATTATTGTTTCTAAATTTTACATTGTTTATTCATTTTAGAGTTTTTTACATAGCAGTTGTAGATTACATTATTAGACTATTTTGAATTCTGTATACTGTGTTTTATGTCTCTCCAGTAAAAACATTCCTTAGTCATGTGTTATGTGCGCTTTCCTGAATCACAGATGACTGATCTGGAATTACATACTCTTATCACAGTTAAACCTAGCTTGAGTTAGACTTGTACTGATGATAGACTAATGAACGAGCTGTGATTAAGTTCCTACAGGAAGCTTTCATTGCTCAGAATTTGCTCTTTAATCAAGAGAACTGAAGTTTGGTAAAAATAGATTCAAATGATACCAGTATTGTTCAAAGTTGCTCATGGTCATGGAATCAAGACAAGTAGATCTGCAGTGTCAAGTCTTCACAAAAGTCATTGCCAAAATAAGTTTAAAATGCAGATTTAATTCGCTTTGCCAAACTTGTAGTTTCTTTTTTTCTTCTTTTCTTTTTCTATACTGTGTAAACTATGCGAACTACCCTTTCCCCAGACCTCAAGTTTGAAAATATATGATATCATATTAAAAATATAATTGAGAAGAGAAGTGTGAAATATCAAAAAAAAAAAAATAGAATTATTATTTGTATTATTTATTATCGCAATGTTCATATTTTATTAATATGATAGCATAATGTGTTTTAAAGATTTTTATTTCCTAACATATAAATAGTGTGAAACTATTTGAAAACAGTCTGTTCAAATAACAGTCTGAAGCTGCTTGATATTCTGAGTGGCGTTAGTAAATCAGAAAGGTCTTGAATAGTGAGTGTGCATAACAAGAGAAGCAGCGATGTCATGTTTGCTGATCAGGGAAATTTAAATTCATTCTTCATTCTGAATACTGAAGAGTGTGTTAACCTTTCAAAAGCTTTGTTCTGAGTAATGATCAGAGTGATATCTTATCAGGTATTCCCTCCACATCTTTATATGTGTTTTTTTAAAGGAATGGATCACACAAAATGAACATTTACTCCTCCTAAGACCATTCAAGATGAGCTTGGTTCTCCAAGGCAACGGATTTGGAGAAATATAGCATTACATCACTTGTTCACAACCCAAGCTTATTAAAAATACATGCCTCTACATACATTTCTGCAAACCCTTAATAATGTACCTTACTGTGTACCTTTGCTTCAAAGTGAAATGTCCACGCTGTAAAATCCTATAGTGTACCTTACTTTTATATACTTAGTTACCTTTACTAATTTGCTATACTTACTAGGATTCATTAAGTTACAGGTAATTTTTGGAGAGGAAAATGACTTACTTGCTGCTATGAGTAAGCTTTACTAAGAATATTCAGGTAGCCACAACAAAACGAATGACATTAATTCACCAGTGTAGTCTGTAAAGTTATTTTGCTCGACAAGTTCATGTCTGTTACTGTTCATGGTGATGACCATGGAGTTAATGTTATCCTATGAAAGAAAGAGCTTGGTAATGTTAAGTTATGTTAAAGGTACCGTATGTAAGAAATGTGACGAGTGTCCCGATCACTAATCAGCGTGGCCCTGGTTTCCAACGAGGGAGCACCAGCAAGGCGGGTCGGTCTCTCACCCATCAGAAAGGAAGCTTTGAACAGAAGTATAAAAGATGGAAGTATCACATCAATGGTTTAAAGAACAATGATGATGCAGATTTGATTTCTGATGTTGTGAGCACCATTAATGCCATTCAATCTGAGGTGGACCTTATTTATGGTGAAATAAGAAGCCTCACAAGCCCTGAGCCAGAAATTAGAAGGAAAAAGTACACTTGTATTGCTATTACCAGCATTGCAAATGAAAAGGCTCAACACTTTCTCAATAGATTGTGAGAACATACCCTGGCCTGATTCAGTTTCAGTGTTTGAAGCTACCATGTCCAGCATCGTCTCAGCAACTTCCAGTAATTCGAAGTCAGTTTCTAAGAAATCCAGTCAGTCTTCCCATGATTCCTTGCAGAAAAGACAAGAAGCAGCAGCTGAAGTAGCAGCTACACAAGAGGTGATTCAAATAATGAAGACACAGCATCAATATGAAGAGGAAATCAGGATAGAAAGTTAACAGCAGAGAGAAAAGCTCAAGAAAGGGAAATTGAAGCAGAGAATGCAAGAAAAAAGGCCCAATTTATTTCAGAAAGTAATGTTAGAAAAATCAGATTGGAGGAGAAGAAAAAGGAAGTAGAACGATTGGAAGAACTAAAAAGACACAATGCAGCACAAGCAAAGCTACAAGTTTATGCTGAAAGCATTGAAGATGATAAGGGAAAAAATCGTTCTGCTCCTCCTCTTCAACAAAAACAAGATAACAATTTCTCTCAATCAAACATTCCTATTTGTCTTAACCAAATCAACATTCTTATTCTCCTCGTAGGCCTCCAGTCATTCAGGCTCATGTATCTCAGTCAGATGGATTAGTTGCATCTAACGAAGCATCTAATGAGCTTGTGAAGGCATTCGCTGAAGCTATTACAGCCAATAGAATTCCAATTCCAGAACCTGCTGTTTTTTCAGGGGATCCTCTGAAGTATAATGATTGGAAACTGCCTTTTCGGACGTTAATTGATCGCAAGAACGTGCCAGCCCATTAAAAGCTCTTCTTTCTACACAAGTATGTAAGTGGTCTGGCTAAGAAAGCTATTGAGGGACACTTCCTGGTTGGAACAGAAGCGGCTTACATGGCTGCCTGGAACATGCTTGAAGATAGGTTTGGCAATCCATTTGTAGTTGGTAAGTCATACCGTGACAAAATATAGTCATGGCACAAGATTGCTACCAAAGACAGCAAAGACCTCCAATTTCTCAGTAAGGAAGCTAGAATCGCATGCAATCCTATCACTTCACTGCAAGCCATAAAGCCAGTAGAACAAGAGAGATTTAAGCAACGGGATTAAGATCACTCTTAGTTTCAACATTCACTACTAGTTCCTGTGAAAGGACTAGCATCATGTGTGTCTTTTGTAAAAGACAGGGTCACACTCTGCATAAGTGTAGAAAGATTATGGAAAGACCAGTCGAAGAAAGGGTAAAATTCATACAGTCAGAGAAATTGTGCTTTGGCTGTCTTCAGGCTGGTCATAACTCTAAGGGATGCACCTCTAGGAGTGTATGTGAAAAATGTGAAAGGTATAATCCAACATGCTTGTACCAGGATCGGGTGAATAAAGGATCAGGACAAAGAATTAGACTCAATTGAGATCAGCCAAGGGCTAATCAAGACTCAGCAGACCCAACATCTGAATTACAAAGGATTCAAGAGTCTATGCCTGTGACTTCAAGTTGTTCAAGAAAGGCATGGCTCTTATAGTTCATCCATCGTTCCAGTGTATGTTTCAACTATAGCTAAACCAAGGAAGGAGATTTTAGTGTATGCGTTGCTTGATACCCAAAGCGACACTACTTTCATCTGAAAGGATACAGCTGAGACACTTGATTTCTACAATAACTTCAAAGACGAAAGTTGTGTCCAGTGACAAATTTAATGGATTGCAAGTAAGAGGCGTTAAGTGAGAATCCAACTTCCAACGACCTATGCTAGAGACTATATACCTGCAAATAGTACTCATATACCCACTTGGGAAACTGCAAAGAACTGGCCTCATCTAGAACATCTCGCAGATAAAATGAATCCTGCACTTAATTGTTAAATAGGTTTGTTAATGGGTTATAACTGTCCTCAAGCCTTACTGCCGAGAGATATTCTCAGAGGTAATGAAGATCAGCCCTTTGCACAAAGATCTGTGTTAGGCTGGAGTATAATTGGGTGCAACCATTGCGATGGTGACTATGAAGATGAAATTGGTGTGAGTCATAGGATTATTATGAAGCAAGTTCTGCCTGTTGGTGAACCTTCTCACAAACTCAGGTCTGAAGTCTGCTTTGTACGTAGGAATAAGGTTAAAGAGATGACCTCAGGCCACATTGGGAAGCTTGGCTAGGAGACCTCCATAACTTGTCCTTAACAATCTAAAATGACTAAAATGTCTGTGTTACAAGGCGGTCATCTGTGGCGCTGTCCGGCCGCTATCAGCGTGAACAGTCACCGGAATATTAGTTCCTATCCGGACCGATTTTCCCCGAACACCCGCGGATTTACATCACAGGTGTTCAGCAATATCTTTTCCAAAACTTACTAACCACGCATAATATTTTTTTTCTAAAAAATGCAAACATGTACATCCATCCTGGTCACATACACACACACACACACACACACACACTATAAGTCTTTACACAATCCAATGTGTCTAAAATTTAACTGGAAATTAGGTGCTGGGTGTCCGGTCAGAGGAAAACTGGACCCAACTAAGCCTGGTTCTCCCAAGGTTTTTTTCCCCATTCTCTCATGGATGGGG
>JAUMHI010000033.1:2710238-2729287 GCA_032359435.1 Enteromius unitaeniatus | reverse complement strand
TTCGCGTCTTACAGTGGCAAAAGTCAGTCTTTAAATAGTGCCAGGAAGGGGGCGTAACGGCGCGAAAGCGCCGAGGTCCGTGGGTCAAATAGGTCCGGGTAGGAACTAAAATTCGGGTGATGGTTCCCGCTGCTGTCCACTGGAGAGGGCCACAGAGGTGCGCTCCGTGACAAGATGCTTTTACCACATGCATGTTTAATATATTTTGATATATAAAATAAATAAATAAATACAAATTCCTAGATTACAAGTTCATGTTCAATGAACTCATGTTCATTTCTGCACTCGGTTACATATGTTTTAATTATCAATTACAAATGTTTTAATTATTACTAATTGTAATCAATCTGAATGACTATAGCAATGAACGCATACAGATCGTGCGATCTCCGTGACGCCCAGATGTACAAAATAAACATGGAGGTGTTAGTCCCGTTCAAAATTGTACATGACAATCATGAAAGACGGGTGATAAGAATCGAAGCAAACACGTACATTAGTTTAGAAAACTATTCCTGTCCGAATAGGGCTACAGTGCAATTCGGCTAGGTATACATCCGCTTTAAAATATCAAGGTGAAAGTCATCATAGCTTGCGTAGTATAGACCCAGCACCAAACCCAACTTTGTGAATAGATTAACGGCGATATTTTTTTATTGCACTTTAAGAGTCTCAGGTTAACGCAGCATGTTAACGCTGATAACAGGCCACCACTAGAAAAAATAAAAACGAAACCAAAATATTCATTTTTTACAGCAAATAAAATAAAATTAAACAAAATAGAATAGAATAGAATAAAAATTAAATGTATGTTGCCATAAGATAATAACAATGTGTGTTTTAACATGGTTTTAGTGTGGTCAAAAAAAAATCAACTTTGTTTAAAATGACTAAATGATAAATAAAAGTTCAAATAAGTTTTAACAGAAAATATTGCATTTACAAACTTATATAAGCTAAATATTAAATTATTTTCCATTTTAAATCCTGCAAAAGTAGCTATAAATACCTTCAGTATAATACATAAAAATGAAGGATGAGTTTTTTTGTTTGTTTGCTGTTTACTGAGCACAACTTGCATTGAACCCAAAATATTCCTTTTAAAGAACACAAATATGTACAAATACAATGCTGAGTCTTGTGATTTCAAACAAAATCTTCTGCTACGTGCTAGGAGCCCAGGTTCAGTGATTTCATTCCCTAGTTGTTGTATAGCATGTAGACTAAGCAAAAAGTTAGAGCTGCAAGTGTGCCTGAGTGTCTAATAAAGGTCAAAATACAAGAATAACTTCTGGAATTTTTTTAATGCAGTGGTTGCAGTGATCTCTTAGTTTTGTGTTGAGCAGTAGCACTGAAAATGGCCCTAAAAGCTGTTTCATTGTAGCCATCATCTGGTCTGAATGCAGAGAGGCTGTTGTTTTTTCTCTCTCAGCTTGAAGTTGAGCCCATTTTACTGACGTCAAGTCACTGTCTCTTTGCCCTGCCGTCACCATGACGACGATGGCTAACATTTTTTTCAACAAGTCAGGTGTTGCATTTCGAGGGTCTGTCGATTGGACTCCCTCATTTCACACTAAGCCCAGATGGAGAGAGAGAGAGACGGAAAGAGCAGTCTGCTGTCTGGGGGATGATTAGCTCTTATTGGGTGAGGGGGATTTATTTGTAAAATAAGGCAGAGACTGAAGTGCGGTGACAAAGGATAAACCGCAGGGATTTCATCATAATGCTGTTTATCGATGAGCCTCTCTCAGTGAGAAAGAGAGTAAATCTACTTCTGGTCTACCTCCAGTCATGTTTGGATGATTGAAGAATGTAGCACTTACATTATTGTTTGTTTAAAAATTATATATATATATATATATATATATATATCTCATTATCAATACATTACGATTTTTCTTTTATGTTTCAAAAATACATTTATTCTATTCACCAAAGCTGCATTTATTAAACAGTAATCTTTTACAATTATATCATTCAAATTTAAACGCATGGTTTTCTATTAAGTTTTCTAGTAATGTATTTTATAATGTATCAATGCACAATCACAGCACCTTCATCTCAATCTCAGTTCCATGAATCTGCTGTGCAACTGTCTTGATGATCCCTATGACGATGTCCTGAAGACCTTCTCTCTCTGAGTAATAGTGTAAAATGAGGTTGTTCCCTTTCTCTGCATCCGTGCAGCGGAAGGAGGGCGCGCGCATCCCGGGGTAGATGGTGCCCAGATGGTCATGCAATGCGTCCAGATTCTGAAAGGGAGAACAAACTGATATTAATGTGCTGATGTAAAGAGCAGATTTTTGCTCAGCTAAACAAAGTGAGTGCAATGAAAAAGGGTGAAATAGGGTAACTAGTATCTAGTTTTTTAGTAGCGCAAAGCTTTATTCTACTGAACATTTAGTATTATGAACACAGCTGTATGAATTATGCACACTACAGACGTGTGAATATCTTAACAAAATAAAAAAAGACATTCTTTAAAAAGCATTATCTGTAACAAAAAGACATTAAGGATTAATTTAGAAATATAGCTGATGATGCTATTGTCAAAAGTCTGCACTAACACAAATCATGTCATTTTCCTTGTGTAATCTAACAAGACTATTATTATGCAATACTTTATTATTTTAAACAATGTAAAAAATCCCCCTCACTAAAAGTGCAGAGTGTGAAACAGAGAACAGAACGTGTTACTTGCGTCACTTTCTCAACATTGCTGCTGCTGATTTTTGGGTGATAAAAACTGTAGCCTCTTACTTGTAAAAATTCACGGACATTGGAGCCCAACACTCGAAGGATAGTGTCATAGCCGGATTCCTGACAGAACTCAAAAAACATTTTTCCGAACATTTGCAAGATGCCTCCAGCATCCATTTCTATAGAAGAAGAAACCATACTTAAATCAACACGCAAATCAAGAAGATTTTTACATAATACATAATAAAATAAAAAATTAGAAAATAATTTTTCATAATTTAAATTAAAGATCAAGTTGTCCTTTCACTTCAACCTGTGAACTAATAGAACATTTATAAAAGGTTGCTTTTTATTTAATAAAACCATTATTTTACCAATTTAATGGTTACCTTCAGCTTTCCAAAATTACAACAATAACAAAAACAACTTACTTAGTACTTTGCTTGCAGCAGACACAAGGTCATATGTCTTGGCATCTTCATAGATAATTCTGACCAGAAACTGTCCTTCTACATCAACTTGAGCCTCTCTCCTAAAAGAAAAATAGCATTAAAAATATTTCAAACATCTAGTAATTACTATTACATCATTAACATTAAGGTAATCACATATATTTAAATTTTTGATACAAAAAGAAAAATAATATTTAATAAAGCATGAAGATTATTAGAGTCAAAATGTGATTTGCATGGACATATTACTAAACTTTGAGCTAAAAAAATAAGAATGATGACCAAAGAGAAGTGCAGCCAAAAAGTCACAATAGCATCAACAAGGGAAAACACTTGTAAAACACAACCTAAAAATAGAAATAGAAACATCATTAATCATGTCTTGTACAGTGCACTGTAAGATGTTGCTAACCTTGTGATAAAACTGAAGCTTGCAGAAAAAAATGCTGCAATAACTGAGTCCAACTACTTCAATGTTGCCAGAAAATCAAGCACACAACTTGAGCCTAAACAGGCTCTAAAACATTTGTTTACATTAAGCACAGCTGTGACTTGAAAAGACTGCTCTTAAAAGTCAAGTCAAAGAGACGGAGGAAGTAAAATAAAGCTGAACTGTTTGTGCAAGAGGAAAATTTTGTACACATGTGACTTCACCCCATGACATGTTATACGTGCTTTCTCATGCTCTGAATTCATGAAAAAGAGCATATGGTAGTCCGATCGCAATATACTGAGCTATAAATATCATGAATTGTATTTTTAGGCATTGAGAAAAGGTGTTAAGAATAAAAAAGCATTTGCCATAGTTTTGTAAGTGCCATTGACAAAAACACATTTCTAGCCACACACACTCCTCTCCTTAAGTTATCTGAATTTATATCTGAGAAGATCTATTATATATGTACAGACACATATTTTCACGGAGTACACCGTGCAAGTAAATGTAAAAATAAACGAACAAAATAAAAATAAAAAAAAGAAGAATATGACAATAAAAGTGTGTCCATGATGTCCATATGAACTCACTTGATGTCCTCCCACACATCTGGACCATAATTTCTCAGCACCAGAAGTTCCAGTGCATGGTTCACGAAACCGTACTGCCAAAGAAATGTGAAATATACAGTTGCAAAATTCATAAATGATCAAATAACACGTTTGTACATACACTGCATGCGGCATAATGCATTATTTCCATTTTCGTTGTTTACATATTCAATGTGTCATCTATAAAAACATGCTGTAGTGCTTTTTGTGCAGAAATCAAGACATGAGCTGTAATGAACATTTGTGTATTTTATCCCACAGTGAAGCAATACAGATATGTTTAACCTATACAGAAATACATATTTGAATAATGCCCTATTTCCATCGCTTTTATTTCGCCGATGCTACCGTAAGCTGCAAAGCAAATATTTAGGTGCATAAGGACTACATAACGAATGTAAGAAGTGTAAAATCGCATTCATATTATCGCTACATACCATGTTTGGATTAATTCGCCAGTCTTCTGTTTGTGATAGCTTAAATCACTAAACACCAGCACTGACAAACCGTACAGCTGTTACGACTGAAACCACCATTCCTGAAACGAGCTCATAGTTATTGACAGAGGATGCAGCCAACGAGAGCGTGAGGATGCAAAAAGTACTACACACAGCTGCTTCTCGCTATTTGCGTTTCACCGGATCCCGGATTCAGGAATTATACTACGTTGAAGGATTGGCTCATGAATATTCATTACGCAGCATGACGTTTGTCCAAAATACCTACCTGATTGGCGGCGAGGTAGACGCTAGTAGGTGGGCGCTAATCAACTGACGAATTAACATGATTCCTAGGCCTGGGTTATGAATATTAATTAGGTTACGTTTCGTAAGCCTTGGGAGGGGTTACCAAGCAACGCCGACATGACCTTATTAATATTCATCGACCAAGCCTTAGCAGGGGGAATGCTGTCAGAAGATGTTAGCGTTGGAGTTGTTTAGAAATATCTTAATATTGTAATCAGCGTAATTAATGAAAAATGTTTCAAATTAAGTAAATGAATGTGCAATTTCATACCTTATTGATTATTAGTATAACGATGCTTACACTTTTTGATCATAGTCAAATTGATATCAAGATATAGGCTAATGTTTATTTAATTTATGCATTTCAAATCTCTAATTTGTTATGCTAGTAAATGAAATTAGTTTAACCTCAATGTCATATTTAGGTTCTATATTCTAAAAAAAATGTATTTAATTTTTTTATCTGTGATAGCAAGAAATACTATTTTTTAACTTCTTTTCGTATTTTATATTTAATAATAGGCTTATGTAGTTATACATGTAGTGACCACCATAGTGTGATATTTTAGGCAAAAACGGGTTTTTATAGCTTCTGATCCATTACTTTTTCTGAATCATGTTAATCTTAGTACATTCATTAGAACGTGTGTTATGTGAAGAGCAAACGCTTTGGAGACAACTGAATTTGGAATAATGCAACAGTGTTTTCTTTTTGTGGTCAAGCTTTCACTCTTTTCATGAAAATGTCACATTGAAACAGACATCAAACAAACCAAGCCTTGAGTAAAGCATGTTTATTACAGATCTATTACAATACAAAAATGTCACAATGTTTACTTTAAGGATGAGTGCGGTCGGGCTCTGCTGATGTGAATCTTCACTGTGTGATTTTTTCCCCTTTACTGTGTGTTGCACTACAATGAAATGTGCTCTATTCAGACTATTTAATTGATACTAATTGCCCCATACACAATAAATGACTCACTCTATTGGTTCTGTAGCATTTAAAGAAATAGTCATTATAAATACAAATGTGGATGACATTCTCTGCTTTTTAGATTTTTGGTATACAGTCAGGAAGTCAAAATAAACTAAATACTGTATTAAAACCATGTTCTGCCCAACCAAAATCTGAGGCTTCAAACCAACACTTCTGTGAACAAAAACTGTGCACAGTGAAACCCTTCTAATGAGTGTTATTTGATAGCTTTTTGGCAACATTCAACAGTTGGATGATAAACTACCTCTGGCTCAACTAAAATGATACACAGAGTGACAGGCAGTATTAACCCACAGTTTCCAGCATTTGTGTCTTAAAGATTTGATGTTTTTTATCCACTGGGTTGAGTTTCGTCTGCAGCACAGCCAGTGGAAGCAGCACTTGTCATTTGATCGTGAGCCTGGAGGAAGTAACAAACTCCAGGGATGTCGACAGGGAAGTTGGGTGGAAGATCCTCTCTAGTCCGGGGGATGAGAGTGAAATCTGGACAATCTTTTAACAATCTGAAATGAGAGAGAAGTAACAAATTGTCCTAAAACCCACGTGCATGTACACAGTAAAACTGCTAGCCCTAAATCACCTCTAACAGAGTGGAATATAAAATATGTGTTTTGGCTAATCCAGAAATGATTCAGAAAGGAAGATCTTTGTGTGCTATTCTTTCTTAAACTGTAAAAAACACAGATGGTGGACTGTTCCTGTTTTTTTGTTCATTTAAAATAAATGCAGTTGTTTTGCTGAAACCGTATTGTGCAGTAACTTACTCACTGTTGCTCTCGATAATGTATAAAATATATAATGACCTTTAGTCAAACTTGTCAATAAGCTCTGAATACAGAACAAACAACCAAGTCTCTGTTTATACCTGTACGTTGTGGGACTGACGTTAATCTTTCTTGGCAGGCTACAGGACTCAAACTTGTTGGCTAATGTGACGTTGTTGCCAAAAAGGCAGTAGCGGGGCATTTTAACACCGACTACACCAGCCAAAACCGAGCCAGAGTGGATCCCGATACGCATCTGAAAATAAAAACAAACATATTTCTTCATATCTCTCTTCTTAAATATTCTTTTTATATTCTTTATTGCAAATTTTGGTCCCACTATAAGTTGCCCAAACTATGTACTTATATTTAAATTAATAATTTGGTAGAGTGCACTTATTGTGTACATACATATTTTTACATTGTACATGAAAAAAAATACCTATATGTAATTACATCTGTTATTCATTTGTGTAATTACATTTATAATTAATGTTGACCCATTCCTTACTGTACATCTTAACAAATCCTTTTACCTACCCATACCACCAAATCTGTCCTTAACCTTACCCATATCCTACCTAATATAAAGTGTGATCCAAATTTTAGTCCCTTCTTTAGTCCCCTGTAATGTCAACCAAAATGTTTTAATTTAAACAAAGATAATTCAGAAACCAAATCTTTAAACAAACATTAATACCTTTCTCCAAAACAAATGTTTGTTATATACAATTATCATAGTTTTGTATCTATTAATCTGTAGAATTCATGATACTAATTCCACTTCACAATTGCACTGTTAAGAAAAAACTGATAAAATAGGAGTCTAAAATAGAATACATTAGATGTGACCCTTTAAAAATTATTCACCTTTTGTAGTGGGAGTTTGTTTGCACAAAAATATATAAGCATTTTAATGAGTCACGCATTTGTTTTATATTGAGAATTTCTTATTTTACTAGCCAACAACACTGTTTAAACATTATTTTGCATTGTTTAGTTTCAACTCCAGCAAAGAGTCTAGAAAATCAAACAAAAAAAGTTAAAAAATTACATGCATGACTCTTTCATATTTACCCCATAAACTACATGAAACGTAGAAAAACCTAATGAAACAATGACCTTGATAACCTCCCCCATGGGAGTCGTGACCTCATCAGACAATTCCATCATCTTTAGAGCCATGAGAGCAATCTGGACAGCATGGGTCGGACTCTCTTTGTGCAAGCCTCCAGCTACACAGTACGCATCGCCAATGGTTTCCACCTTGAATGCACAAATGAGGACATATGAAAGGTTATGAGAGCAGAGTGCTAAATATTTTATAACACACCTCTGGGTATATTCAAGGTTCATGCCGTAATATTCTGATTTTCCTCTCATGTGACATCCATGTGTTGGCTAAAACCAATCAATAAAACAGCTCTGCATTTGCACATATACAATTAATATTTCAAATGAAAAAGTAATGTGTTGCCAGGTATGTTGTCCCATACTTTTTGTTCTCAATTTGTGGTCTGGATTCATCCATCCATACTATATGTACACACACCATAAACACACACACACAGAGCTGTTGTAATTAAATAATTCAGAAAATGTAATAATAATATACTATATTTTAGTTAATTGTATTGTTTTTGTATAATACTTAAATGCTCCCTACGTTAACTATTTATATAATTCCACAAAAAAAATTATGTACTGCTTCTTACAACATGAACGTAGAGGATTCAGTGTTGAAAGTTAGCTATTTTGAAACCAGCTATAAACAAACTAACTTTACGTTAACAAAATAGTACATCTTGACAGCTTGCCCTGTTATTGCACATCCAGTTTGGAGATGTTTGAGACACACATCTTGAACCAGCTGAGATATGTTGGGAGAAGACAAGAGGGGAATCTATTTTAGGATATAGCTGTCTGTAAGAATGTAAGCAAAGCCAGACACTAAGCTAAACTTTACCTCCTGTCTTTTACATGAAATCAATCTCTGCTGCATGTGTATGGGAAATTCTGTTTCAGATTACATTAGCAAACCTCCCAGCGGTTTATGAGCCAGCAGGTCAAAAATTGTGAAATTAATTGTTGTTTGGTTTAAAGATTTCGTGTGAATGATTGTTCAAACATCCCAAGGGCCTCAAGATAAAGCTAAAGCAGAATATTTTCGCAATCCGTCATTCACTTTTATGTTTTCTTAGTTTGAAGCTGAAATACCAAAAAAGGAAGACAGTGGAGTGCATACTACCAAAACACCTCTATTAATTCATGAGGAGTGTAGCACTTATCGGTCAAATGGTTTACCTAGTTTTATTTGTTTGAAGCTATGCAGCAATTTCACCTACCTTATACACATCCAGCTCACCGCAGTGGTGATCAAACCTAGTGTAGAGCTCACTGAGCATGTTCACCACCTGCATGGGCGTACATCGTGAGCAGATCGCAGTGAAGCCCACGATGTCTGAGAACAGCACGGTGACATGATCAAACTTTTTTGCCTGCACAGGAAGTCCCTGCCACAAACGCTGAGCGACGTTCCCTGGGAATATTGTGAAGAGCAGCTCTACCGTTCGCCTCTTCTCTTCTTCCAAGGCTTGGTGTGCCTGTTCCAGCGCAGCTTTGGCTTTACCTAGACGTTTTTTAAGTCCATCCTGGGCCTTGGTCTGCTCCCCGACCAAAACAACATCTCTTAGCGCATTGTGGATGGGGATATCAGAGAGGTAGAGGCCCCGGCCTGTCAACTCCTCAAGTTTATCTACACACGGAGAGCCGAGGAAGAGGAGAGCGCTCATTTCAGACATGAAGATCATCTGCCCCTTCAGGTCCATATGCTACAGTGAGAGGATTGGAAGAATAGGAATTAATTCAGTTTAGTTTTTGAGTATTTTGTTGTAAATGAGACCAATGTGAAAATAATAATAATAATAATATACATGTGTATATTATAATATATGTTACATTAATAGATTTAGTAATATAATATAACATATAATAATAACACTAAAATGGCAGTCTGAAACTTTTTCACATGTTTGCTTTTGCCACATTGAAGGTTTGATTTAGGTTTTGGGGTTACAAGTGGACTTTTTAAAAAATGTATAAATAAATAAAAAGTACCTTACATTTTCATACAAATTTGCCAAAATGTGTTTTCTCATGAGATCACTGTGAACATAACATTGTACCATTCATCTTGCTCAAAGGTATTCAAAATGCACTTATAGCTTGCTCTTTTTGAAGCATGCTCCAGAATATGTCAAATTGTCCTAACCCTACCACATGCTCGAGGTCATAGTTGTTGTTGTTTTTTTTGAGAATAATTGGAAATAATTTATTTGCCTTCCAAAGTAATATGTTTAATATACATTTATTTAATACTAAGTTTAGTTCTAAGTCTTTTAAGATATTTACTGAAATTTCAGTCGAGACTTACTGATATAAAAAATATAATTACATTTTATTTGGAGTACTACTACACAATACACATTTCTTAATATTAAACCTAAAATCTTTATCTTTAAATGTCTAATGTCTTTGTTACTATTGATGAGGATTGTATGATCTTTAAATAATATAGGTCTTTTCTATTGCAAGAAATTTAAAGTGCACCTAAAGTATACTTGCAAAAGTTCCACTTTAACACAATCAAATATACTTATAAAAATATACTTCAGAACTACTTCCAATTAAAGTGCATCAAGCACAAAATCAGTTGTTCCAATTTAGATTTTTTATTTATTTTTCACTAGAGTTATTTCAACCAGATTTTTTAGATTCTTTTTTTCAACAGCTTATCATTTATATATCATCAAAAATGTATTTTTTAAATTAAATTGAATATGACTGTAACAAACTAACAGCTTTTGTGCCATTGTCTATAGAAAAACTTGTTCAAAGTACACTTTAACACTAATAAAGGAACATAAGACTAAACATTACATGAACCATATAAATGCACAAACTCATAATAATGCCTCTGTGTCATTGAAATATATAGTGCGTGTACTGTATGTTTCCTGACTGAATCTTAACTGTCGCTATGCTATTCCTTTTTTTGTGAGCATAAGGGTAGATCTCATTGATAGAGGCTTTGAGGGGCCTTCCACGTCTTGACATTTTCCACCATGTTCATTTCATCATCTGCATGGTACAGGACGTTATTGCATTGCCCTTATTATACTGATCATCTGCAACCCAAGAAACCAAGACTTGCCATTAAAAAATTCTCAAATCTGCACGAAGATAAACCTATGAGGAAAAATCCTGCTAATTACTTTGCACTGATTAGTTGAATCATGTTGTGCTTTTTAATTGTCTAATCAACATGAAACCCAAGGCAATCTTTGATTCCTCTTTCTCTTTGATGTCGGTGTGATAAAATAACACGTAGACCTTCAGAAGTTCACATTTCAAATGCAAACCAGCACACAAGCACGTTCAAAGCTGCAAACTTAAGTGTTTTTTCCTTACTCTGTTTGACTTGTGTTAGCTAAGCAATAAGCTTGATGTGTTAAAATTTCCCAGGTTAGCAGTTTCACACGTAACAGGCAGCTCGTTGTTAGCATCAGCATTTCAATACATAGGACACAAGGGCACCTTATTGCAGAAGGAGAAATGACACTGTAAAAAAAATACCTTTCCAGGGCTGTCAGCGGAGCTGGCTCCATGCTGTTTCACCCGTAGCACAAACTGGGTGTTTAGCATGGTTAAAATATCCTGGAAGCTGGCTCGTATCTCAGGTGAAACAATAGCAAAGTGCTCGTTGAAAACAGTTCTCCTTTGCCCATCTCTGCATCGCCCGAGCCTCCTCCTCAAACCATCTCCAATCTGCATCAGGCTCATTTCCTGATCTAAGAGAATGTGGAAGGGAAAAGTAGAGTAGAGCAGTGAGAGGGGAATGTCTCCAGATGAGTGTGTCCTCATGGGGCTTGGTGTGAGGCTTCTGCCGTCTCTCACTACTACTGAGTACAGCAGATGAGGCTGATGGTTGGCCTGTAGAGCACCACTGTCTTTACCCCCAACATCCATTCTGACTTCTACCCGTGTGCAGTAGAGCAAACACGCCGCTGCCTGGATGATGCCCGAGAAGAAGAGCTCAGTGGTGGGGAGGGGATTAAAGAAATAGACAGTTAGGAGTCCTGGATCTTTGTCCAGGCAGAGAATGGAGGCTTGGTGGATGTAACGCTGAACCTCTGGGGTGGGTGGTGTGCTCTGCTTTAAGAGAACGTTGAAGCTGTTGAGAAAATCATGGAGAGCTCCCCCCACTACATGGAGAATATGACCGTCCTCCTCATAACAGTCCCGAAACACCTCCAGACCCACAGAAATCTTTAGCGTTTCCATGGGGATATCTGGAATTTAATGAGCAAAATTCATTAAAAAATTTGATCAATGTTAAGGTTATATAAATACAAAATTTTTAACACCTCTGTTTACCTGTTTTAAGAGAGAATTTTCTCATGACATCTGATAATTGTTCAACATTGTCCATTGTCTGAGATACATCAGAACTGCATGCTACAGGGCTTTGGACACATATATTAAATTGTAGTCAATAAATTCATATGTAAAATGGAATAACGAGAACAACATTTAGAATGTGAGGTTGAACTAGGAAACAAATACATAGGCTGCATTTCATTATATACAATATTAATATAATCTAATATAACCTATATGATCATTCACATTGACAACATTATAAGCTATTTAACTTGAAAATAAATAAATAAAAAGAATAATTGTATTAAAAAATGATAAACAAATGATAAAAAAATATATCAAATGATATACAAACACTGATGCAGTACAACTATTACATATCCAGAGAATGATCACAATAATTCTTTACGGAAATTGTAAATGATCGACAAATTGTCCAAACATTATAAATTCTCACACATGTAAGATGACATAATAAAAAAAATAACCTCTTACCAAGTCATGTCTATCTGCTGTTTCATAACTCTGATCAATGCATTCCGTAATTTTTCGAACTAAAAGAAAAAGAAAATAAATTAAATATAGCGTGTTATATATATGTACATATATATATTAAAATTGATTACAGTCGTTTGCGTATCTTGTACATTTTTTCTTCATTACAATATTACATTTGCGCGCGTTGCATGTGTACACTGGGCATAGCGCAGTTATAAAAAAACACATTTCCAACGCAATGTATAAGAATGTGCTGCAATATATCCTCAGTTGAATTAGACATATCAGACATACGAATTTACCTCCGGGCACACCAGCTTTCGGATGCTCTCACCCAGTGAATGCAGATTAACTTTGCTCCGGCTTATTTTGCGTTTGGGCAGAATGTTTGTATTTGTGCTCTGCACCTCTCTGGATACTGGCACAACATCCACGGCACTGCTTTCCTCAAAGTCTGCGGGTTCCTCATTTCCCACGACCATAGAAAACGGGCATTCACCCGCAATCTTAAGATCCTTTAGTTTAGCGCAAAACATTCTTTGCGTAATAGTCCTCTCCAAACGTGCAGAAGAAATATCTACATGGTGAATATCCGACTGAGACCTTTCCTACCCATCCGAATCCAGGATAGAAGCATTTCCACTGGGTGATGGACAAATACCAGCCCAGAAAAGATAATTTCCTCGCACACAAACGTCTTGTCCAGGACTAAGCTATTTCAAACTTATCAGCAGCTTTTCCGCCTGCATACAATATTCATAGTAAATTACTGGGGCAAATGATGAGCCAAGGATCATTAAGTATGGCCAATCACAAGACACAGTGGAACCTCCAGATAGCCAATAGATGCACCGGCAGGCAGAGCTCCTTAAAGATGTATTATGCTCGTCTGGAGATGCGTGATGTTCTCCTGGAGATGCTGTGTACCACGCTCATCATCCAATGAACTGGCTAGTGATTTTTGAGGATTTTCGTTCTGCACCAAGTGCTGGCTCGATCCTCAGCTTATTATACAGGCTTTCGGTGACGTCTAGCAAATATTTAAATGTCACAAAGCCTGTAGTCTAACCCTAACGTTGGACACTTACGCAACATCACGTTTTCTTTAATTCAGATTCCGAATGATCCGATGCGCAAATGGAAACGCTCTCATCTCGCACCTGAATCTGTCACGTATCATTTGGAGCAAACAAATTGTACACATTGGGATGTATGCTCAGTTTCTCGCAAACGTAAATTGCAACGCAACTCATTAAGGCGCGAATAGGTGTTATTTAAGGGTCTCACGGCTTTGCATTCTTTCATGGGTTTCTTTGCCATTTCAGCCAGGACTTGTCAGGCTAATGAGGAGCATCGAGTTCATGAGATCACATACCCAGCAAGCAATTTTTGGTCTAAAAAACGTCTATTAGACGTTGAAACACAGCCTAGACGTCTAGGCTAAAATAGGGCTGTCAGTGAAAATTTAATAGACGTCTAAACATAGCCCTAGAATAGACTAGACATCATTTAGACCACTATTAAACGTATACATCTGAACGTCTAATAGACGTTGAATCTGCGTCTAGGCTAAAATACGGTTGTCTGTGGGCTCTCAGTGAAAATCTAATAGACGTCTAACCATAGCCCCAGAATAGACTAGACATCACACAGACAGCTAATGAACCCCTACAAATATACATCTAATAGACAACAAGACAACAATCTATCCAAACTAATTAAATATACAGCTTTTATTAACAATATGATTTTATTTCAACAATACAAAATTATAAAAATTACTAAAGAATTAATTTTTAACAACCTATATAAATTTTGAAATAACATGTTATCAAACTTAAGATTAAAACATTATGAATAAATGACAACATAAAAGAAAAAAGATTAACCCTTTTGTTGGTTTACTCATTTCAACAAATAAAAGCAAACAACAGTAAACTTAAAGGAAATGATTAATTAATTCTTCCCATCTGCATTCCTCAGGTCCAGCATCACAGCATCTGCCAAATAAGGGGAAAAAACACAAGAAAAGCTTTTTTGACATACATTTTAGTTGAATAACAGTAATTGTGGCAGGGAGTCTTTCTCTTTTGCTTTGATGCCTACTAAAAACCAAATCAAAACATAAAGGCCCGGTTTCACAAACGGGGCTTAGCTTAGGCCAGGACTAGGCATTCGTTTAATTAAGATATTATTAATTATAAATTAACTTTTACAAAAATGCCTTATAAGAAAATATTACAGGTGTGCATCTAAAGTAAGATATTTTCAGACAACTCAGACATGCAATTTAGTCTGGGACTAGCTTAAGCCTTGTCTGTGAAACTGGGGGATATTGTATATAATAAAAATATAAGCTCTTTGATAAATGTGTGTATTATACATACCTCCAATACTGCAGTCTTTTTAAACGCCTCCTTCTGCAGCGGACCACCTCCTTCATCTTGAATTTGGACATGAGGGAATTTTTGAAACCCCTAAAATGTAAAACAGATTGAGGTGGTTAACAATTGGGGACAAAGTTTGATATTTCAAAATAACCACTGAGTATTGAGGCGTGTTTTACAGGCTTTACATGTTCAGCCTTCTTCTGACATCGTCTTTGAGGGTCCTTTCTTCAATTCTACACAGCTTTGACCCCTGAATATCACATGCTAATGTCAGCCGGGCAGTATTATGTGTGTCAGTGTACAAGTTTATCACTAACCCTTAAAAAGTCTTTATTCCAGCAATATTTCTCTATTAATGCGTCCCACAATCTGTCTCTATAATAGTCTAAAACAGCTGACTTCAGGACAAATAGATAGCCCAGAACATACTTTAGCATTAAACATTCATAAAATAATAAATTCAGCCCTACTATTCTTATTACAGTATGTTTTCTGTTTAAGCTGTAATGCTCAATTACACATCTGAGCTATCTGCACTACTTTAATACTGCTGCACACTTCTCATAATTGATTATTTTATATGGTCACTTTAAATCATTTGTATTTTTAAGCTTTACTATAAATTTGAACGGTTTAAAATAAATCTTATTCTACTTGAACAATGCCAAAGATATTCTATTCAGCTAGCTCATGCTCTCTCAGCGTGTAACAAGCCATTGCTCAATCAAAAATGAATGATTTTATTATTATTATTATTATTGATATTACATTATACAACAAATAGACTTGGTCAAAGATTTCCTTTACTGAGGAAATGTTGTTTTGGAGAGGGTTTTTTTTGTTTTGTTTTTAAACAGGTACAAATGCTAAAATGTTACTGTATTATCTATTATATTGTGTAACGTTAGTTAACGTAACGTAACGTTAACAGTTGGATATTATCTATAATATCGTATAATGTGCATGATTGTAACATTTAACAGCTTGTGGATCATATTATCAAATGCAAGTAATTCATTTTTGAAACATTTAAATTATTTTAAACAATAATAAATAATGCTATATTTAATAATGCTATAGAATAATTAAATTATATGCTATTTAAATGTTTTAAAAACTTGCAAGCATTTAATTAGAAGCTGCTTGGGACATGTAAACAATTTTAAGGCTATTTTTTCTAAGCTCTGGGCTAAGATTATCTGGGCTAGAAGTGGGTTACACATAGACAGACTGTATCAGGTCTATACCTAACCGAGACAGTGAAATGACGACTATTGCTTGCTGGGATACTGAATGAGCCTTATTTGAAAAAAAAAAATGCATTTAACAACTAAAACAACCAACCTCACAATAAATTGCGCGGTATTTCATACATTTATACAGTACAAGTATTCATTCTTGCTTGGTGACAGTGACTTGTTTTCGATGTAGTGGTCTTGAAGATTGCATTAGGTACCTGCAGACATTGCAAGAGCTGGGGAGATTCTGCCGCAAAACAGATCAATAACATGTAAACAGATCGATAAAAACTTGAAATCACAATTATTTTGTTCATCACTGGTCTTAGTCTGTGGCATGTTTTGTAATAAATTGGTATAAAAGGAATTCAGAGATCACCCTAACATCACCGTTACCTTGCATTATTGCCATCTTACAGTGTCTAAAATAATTGTATTTAATTAAAATGTTGTTGTTTGTGCACAGAGAAAAAAAAAGATTTCTGTAATATCTCATTGCTTCCAGACAGCTGTAATTAAATTGGGAGATGATTATTTTATATTTATATTATATTTTATATGTATTATATTTATATATTATATATTTATATTATATTATATATTATATTTCCTTCTTTCTCCAAAACAACAACAACAAAAGGACAAAAAAAAGACAAAACAACCAAATCTTGTATGTGAGGAAAAAAAATTATTGTAAGACATACATCCTCTGTTCTCTGCTACTATTCTTATCAGTAGTTGAATACATAATCAACATACAAACAAGCAGACAAAGGGATCTGCAGGATTGTGAATGATGGGATTAAACAGGAATTCTGCAGAGCATTCGCATTAGTTCTATGGGCTGCACAATCTTTTGACATATGCATAAACAATAAAACTTTTTCTTAGTCCACAGTCATGATATTATACATCTAATATTGCACTCTTTTTACATTCAATTCAAATTAGAAGGATGTGTTCAATTGAAGGAGCAAAAAGAAGGTCCCAACTGTCTTGCTAAAATTTTTTTAAAGGATGCATGACTTTCATGACATTATTTCACATTAACTCTTGAAATAATGACAAAGAAAAGACAGCATGTATTGGAGGTTGCAGGTGCTGAATCCATCATCAGTTCATGGGATTCAAATAGTTCTATAAGAGCTCACTGATTAACAAACAAGAGGAATCACATGGGCGGCTACTGCAGAGTGCAGTGATCTTTCCTCTGATTTACATTAATGGCTGCCTGATGGCCACAGATCGTTCAACACATTATGCCATGCCAGTATTTTTCAGACTTTTTTTATAGTTTTTTTTATAGTTATGTGCTTTCAGATCTTTTTTTTTAAAGTGGTTGTTTATGTTTTCTGTGTACATACTGTGACTTTGGCCTTGATCATATCTATGTGATCATCATGTAAAATCTGGCTACAGCATTAAAAAAGAAAAGAGCTTGCCTTAAAGCTGCCAACATGGAACCCAAGCTTCACTGGAAGCACTGAGAAAAAAGAAAGTGTGACATTTGTTTCATTCTTAGTTTGCTAGTTTCATCCTCATTTGTCTTCGACAGAGCTTCTTGGTTGCGTGATGTCAAGCTTTGACTCTATTTGTGCCCACATGCTTTAAAAGCAATGCAGCACCAGCTACAGTATAATCATCTCAGTCTTCTATTCTCTCCCTTTCTCTCTCAGACCATGCATAAACCTGACAGATATTCAGTCTCATGCTAAGAAAACACTCCATTAAGAATTTATTGCTTTTAAAACCATTAAAGTTTGGAACAAAACTGTGATTTTTTTAGCCTGGCAATCCAAACCTCTCTATACAAATGTGACCCAATTTTGCACCAAACCAGGTTTGATTTTACTTCTCCTTGCCCCAGAATAGCAGTAGTTTGATTATGTGTCATAGCAGGAGTCAAACAAATGTATTATTCACCTTTCTTTTCAATAAATGTTAATAGCTGCAGCTAAAATGACGGATTATATGTAATTACAAAGGGCTCTGACACATGAATGCAAATATTTTAGCACAGAATGACACTAAATAAATTAAGTCTCCAATCTTGACGTCTGTTACAAGCATGACTCTTTTAATCATGCCATCAGTTCGTTAGCGTACGTCATGTTTGGTAGAAGTTGTTTATTTTCCCAGTGGTGCCAGGCATGAATAATTTAAATTCCACGGGTACTGTGTGACATATGCAGAACTAGAATCACTGCTAGATCTGTGCCTAATGTGATAGAGCGCTAAAATTGATTTTTATGTTTGCAATACATTAAGTCAAAGTTTGTGTAAGGCAGTGCGAAATTATTCCTCAGAGGTGACAAAAGGAACATACCTCCCTGTAACTGCTGAAACAAACAACACTACAGCTGAGATGGTCAGCAGAATAATAATAGCAGTGTGTGTCTTTATGTTATTTGTCTATTCACAAGAGAGCATATAAGCATATAAAACAGAAAACATAGTGAGGGAATACGTGTGTGTGTGTGTGTGTATATATATTTATATATAGGTATGTACGTATGTAGCCATATACTGTAGAGTAACATAATTTTATAACAAATCTATATACACCATGCTTTAATGCTTGTGGTTGTCACATATGCTCACCTGCATTTATTTATATTAAAATTGATTTATATTAAAAATACAGAAAAGGGTAATATGTTTCAAATTTAAAATAACATGTAATTTAATAATAAGATGTTCCCTTTCAGTCGGTCACTTCGACGTCACGTCGAGACCGACGAATAGGAATCTCGCTTCGAGATGCCAAACAAA
>JAUMHI010000033.1:2690512-2710218 GCA_032359435.1 Enteromius unitaeniatus | reverse complement strand
TATTCGTCGGTCTCGACGTGACGTCTCCGTTCCCTTCTTCAGGGAACGAGGGTTACAATACGTAACCAAGACGTTATTTATTACTGTGATGGAAAAGCTGAATTTTTCATTCGAACCAGCCATTACTCCAGTCTTCAGTGTTACATGACTTATAAAGTTGGGATATGTTATTTGTCCGTTTTCTTTGACCTTTATTTCACTGATTGAAGTCCAAAGAAAAATTACAGTGTTTAAATCATTTTGTAAATACGAAGAGATTTTGATTCTGATGGCTATTATACACTCCAAAAATGTTGGGACAGAGGCTGTGTTATCACTGTGTTAAATCACTTTTTTTTTTACACATTTAAAGCATCTGTGCATCAAAGCATTTTTTCTATTGTTTTGCGAGCAGTCTTTCACAGTCTTGACTGAAACAAGACTTCGGCTGCTCAACAGTTCATAGAGTTGTGGTTGTCTTTTCTCATTTTCATGACTGGTCACTAGAATTGATGTATAGATTTAAAACATTTGCATTTCACTGATGAATTTGCAGTCTGTGTTAGTGACAACAGTTTTTCATATACTCCAGAGCCCATGTGGCTATATTTCACACAGCAGCATGACGGTTTCTCATGTAATGCCATCTGAGGACTCAAAGGTCACACATTCAACTGACTTGTCTTGCTTGAACCTACGTGTATACTAAGATTTCTCTGGATTCCCTGAATCTTTTCACAATATATGCATGTAGATGGAGAAATATCTAAATTCTTTGGAATTTTGCATTGAGAAATGCATTTATTTATTTATTTTATTTATTTTTTTGTCTGACAAATCTCTAATGAATTTATTTTGTGCAAAGTAGTCACGTCTATCTTTGATGCCAAATACTAAGATACGACTTTTACAACCAATCACAATATTTTAACCAGTTACAAGTTTATCTGCTTATTATGGACTGTTCCAAATATTCTTTTATCTTTTCACTTAATATACCTCTGTGCCAACTTTTTGGTTTATGTTGCAGCCATCAAAATTATTTCTACAAAATACATTTAAGCTGATCAGTAAAAACATAAAATCTTTTTTTTGGATCAGATAAATAAAGGTACAACAATGATACAAAGGTACAAACATTTTACAAAACAATTTAAAATTTCTTGTATTAGAGTTGTAATATTTTGATTTAGTGCTCAAGAAACATAGTTTTTTTTATCATCAGTGTGGAAAACAGGTGTGCTACTTAATAACTTGGAAATTGTGATAAATTTTTTTGGATTTTACATGAATAAAAACAAGATAAATGTATTCAAAATATAAATCTTTTGTAACATTTAATGTCCCTTTTGATCAATTTAATGCATATTTGCTGAGTAAAAATATTAGTAAATAAAAGTAAATAAATAAATAAAAAAGCTTCCATGCATTATTTACCACAATAACCCTCTGGCACTGTCTGCCGCTTCTGAATTTATTCAAAGAACATCATAGGTTCTTGAACTTGTCCCTTGAACTTGTTTTCCAACCTACCCATAAATAACACGACACTCTGCTCCTCAGTTCACAGTTCCACCCATCCGAGGGTCCTCGAAGCCATAAAGGATGTTTGTTCTAACTGATTGTTTATCTTATAATCTGAAGTTGTGTGGATGACCGAACAGGATTTATGTCGAAAGGGAGTTTGCCATTAGGAGCCCATAATGACACAGAAAACAATACTGAACATGAAGCACTCTAAATGGTCATCCAAACCAACACAGCATGCTTATTCATTCACTTCATCTCTTCGTTCTTGAGAATGAGCCACAAACTGAGCAGTGGATTTCACAGCGGGCGCATAACAGTGTTTTTGACCTTGGACTAGAAATTGTGTGAAAGCATGGAATGAAACGAATACCCACTGTGGCATAAAATGATATTTAGTGCTCTTCTCTGAGGGTGAAATGATTGTAGAAATACAAGAACAATAATGTATTTCAAATGTTGCAAAATAACACATTACATAAATCTTATAGATTACTGTATATTTGTGTGTCAGTATATTGCACTTTAGCACCAAAAACTATTTAAAGAATCAATCATAGGTTTGTGTACAGTGGATGAACTTTACTGACAGAGTGCAAAACTGTTATTTACAGACTTCCACTCTTCCACAAGATTAGTCTCTGCTATATCCAGGGAGAGAGCCTGAATCATTATGTAATCCTGTCACGCATTTATGAACGCAATGATGGTTTCGAGCAGCACTGGGAGTTTGGGTATGTGTGTGACTAGAATGTCATAGCTCAATGCCATAGCAACACACCATCCACCAGGAGAAATGTTTAACTGAGTCCAATAACGTGACTGAAATATTCTTCTCCAAGGAAATATTTTCTCTCTAATTGTCCCCCTTCATATCTTCGCTGGAATGAAGGCCAAAATTGCATGGATTGACCACATCTTTGAAAGCACAAATGTTTATGTAAGGCACAATGTTCATGTCGCACACTGATGCTTTGAAAACAAAACACTCATTAATAGATTGCCATATACCTTTAGAAGATTTTGATCCTGTTCATGGGCCCCTTGTTTTGCAGCTCATTTATTCTTCAGAGCAGCAAAACAGCATAATGAGGACTTTAATTAATGTGCTTTAGGCACACTGGCCCCTGACAACTCAGTTTATTATAACACCAATGTGATTACTGTTATTATTTTTAGCACCAGTAGTAGTGATAAAAGTAGCTTTGTCTAAGCACACACATACACATGCACAAAAGAATTTCAAATAATCATCCTTTCGGCTGTTGTTGTTTTTTTTACTCATACTGTAGAGGTCTCAAATTACTTGATAATTTTACCAAACCATTTACTGCAACGCCAAGGCAAAGTGCTGACCATGCAAACTTTAAAGTATTACTGTACAGTACACTGAATAACAACTGGAGTATACAAACAAAGTTATTTCACAAGTAATTACAAAAGAATGGCAAACTATAGGCTGAAAGTACAACCTTAGATTTTTTAAAAGTAAAAATAGTTTTTTTCTTGCAAAATTACAATGATATTTGTTTTATTTACAACATGCATGCATTTTTACAGCGTAGTTGCAAGCCCAGAAAATAATGTGAGGGCACTTGGCAGTGAGCACCACTGGAAACATTCCTCCAGAGCATCCTCATGCTGAAACATCACAAACACATTTAAAAGCCTAAATAATAGAAAGAGCTGAGAGACCTGAGTGGCTCTTTCTCCATCTTTTGGCCTTCTTAATAAAACCCTGTAACAGGAAAAAAGGTAGCTGTCACAGATCTGCCAGGCTTTGCACCCAGCCAATCACAACGTTCACTCGCTCCTGAATACTAATCACCGTCACCTGCAACTCATCATCACCACCACTGCGCTATAAAACTACACACCACTCCACAGTCAGCACCCAAGCTCGTTTCTATGAAGTGGACTAAACTCATTGCTCTTCGATGTTGGAAATACTTACCCTGTACTTACAGTACCTTCTGTTCTCCTTCGTTCTAGTGTCTCTCCTTGTCTCCAGTGGTGTGTGGTCGTCTACCCAGTCCAGCGTGCCTCCGTTGTCTCTGTGTGTCTCCAGCGCTCCAACGAAACCTGTAAATAGAAAGACTGAGTTACATTGCTACGTTTGCCCACAATAACTACTCAAGTTCTCTGATACTCACCCTGAATGTTCTCTTCATCCATTGTTGTATCCTCTGCTGTGTAATTAAAAATCTTTATTCAACTTACCACTTCAGCTTCCATAACAGTAACACTTTCGGTTCATGAGATAACACTATTTTAACTACATTAGTTAACATGAAATAAGATACTGAACAATACTTCTACAGCATTTATTAATCATAGTTCATTTTCATTTCAGCATTTACTAATGCATTTTTAAAATCACAAGTTGTGTTTATTAACGTTAGTTAATGCACTGTGAATTAACATTAATGAACAGTCTAATATTAACAAAGATTATTAAAGACTGTAATATATGTAATATATGTGTTCTTAACTAATGTTAACAAATAAAACCTTATTGTAAAATGTTACCACAAAAAATATATATATATTTTGGGTCCAAGTCCAAAATGGGCCAAGGCAGAGTTTGATTAGTCCAGAACATATAGTAGATTTAAAAAAGTAGATTATGCAATTGTAAAATCAACCTTTAAATTAACATTTAACAACTTCTCAAACCAATGGCAATGATGTTTAATTACGGGTAAGAAACGGACATAACACAAGAGGTAAGTGAGAGTATTTACAGCAGCGGGGTCAGACAACAGATGAAAACAGGGGAAAAGGTAAGTCTCTGAGTGTTAGGCAGATTGCCAGCAGAAGAACAGATTAGTGATCCAATATTTATCTTAACAGGTTCGAAGGAGTGATCTAGAGACAGGGAATTACAACCACACACCACATATACGAGGGAATCCTGGGAACAAAGAGAGACAATGGAGGAATCCTGGAGCTTGGAGAGATACACTGCAACGGAGGAGCAAAAGGAGGTACGTACAGGGTGAGTATACAGGATATTAGGAATCAAGACAAAGGTTAGAGTTTAGTTCACTTCGATCAATCGAGCTTGGACACTGCCTGTGGTGTGGTGTGTGTTTTTATAGTGCTCTGGGTGAAGGTGGTAATGAGTGGCAGGGGATAGTATGCATTGTGATTGGCTGGTAACAGAGCCTGACATATCCATGACAATTACCAACATTCATCTTTTTTTTCTTTAGTGTTTAGCAGAAGAAAAACTAAATGTATGCAGGCTTAGAACAACAACAAGTTGCGTATGATAAAATTATAAAATCATTTTTATTTTTGGGTGAACTATACCTTTAAATAAAATTGTTGTCTTGGATAAAACCAATTAACTTGTTAACAAATGAGCCAATGGTACCCTATATTTTCTGTAGTTTTTTTCTCAGGCACAAATTGACACCTCTATTGCGTGCAAGGGATTCACAATTTAACATCCAGTGTTTTTCTAATAAATTAAGCAAAGTTTAAACAGAGGAATACACCACATTGTTTCATTTGGCTCCTAATATGGTCATCCTGAGCTTAGCATGGAAGAATGTACTAAGCAGTGAAGAGGAATATCAATATATCAGATGATGCTTACTTTACCACACATTTCCCCCTAACAAATCAGCTACACGTAGGCACCATTTATGAGTTGCAACACATTCCAAACATAAACCAAACCTTGTGTAAGCTAATTCCCCCTTTTACAATGGTAATGTGCTGCTGTTACTATGCCATGGCATATTTACACATATAGAAGAGCGATTTATTACAGTTTCGTTTCACCATGTTACAACCCCACCTCATCTGTTTACAAAAAAAAGGCCCACGGCTGCCAGCCTTTGCTCTTAAAAGGTAGCCATGATAAACAATCTTAGGTTTCCTACAGCGTTCAGCCCATGACCAGACCTTTTAAGACTGGAGCACTGATGCTGTGTTTACTTGGAGGAGAAGGGCAAAGGGAACCACATGGAGAGTGACAACTACACATCCAAATAGCAACCTGAGATCCACGGCTGCACATCAGGAGAGAAAAAAACATGAGTCTATGTGTGGACACAGCTGTCTCTAGAAGCACAAATACGACAAGTGTTTGTCCAGCAAACTGTGAGGTGCCATATGGTCATGAGGAGAGCCACAGAGGAGAAAAATATTTAGGTTTATCAGTTTTTTCTTTCTAGAGAGGAAATTGTATTTGTCAGTTGAATGCACTTTAAGAGCAAAAATGTGCAGTAGCTGTATGTGGCATCAGAGAACAGAATATTTCTTGATAAATGTTTATGTCACTAAAAAAAAATTTCCATTTCGACTTTTGAAGTGACAGACTATTACAAACCGATTTCATTTTCTCTATTCCATAACACAGACACACATGAAAACAAAAATGACATGTTGAGTGTAAGACTGACAGATACAGTGACATAATACTCTGTCTCTTTTCACAGCAGAACAATCATCTGAAAAAGGCTTGATGTGACATTGGGTTCCTTATAAATAACTTTTATGGGAAATTACAGTAAGTGTTAGAATATCTGCGTCTAGAAGACCCATTTGCACCAAGAACAATAAAACATGACTATAAAGATATAGCGTCCACACCAATGAAGTTTAAACGATTAAGTCAGGTTGATTTGATTGGCTGTTAATGTTTCATCCACACCAGGCTCCACCCTCACAAACACACAGCATGCACCCTCACCTGAATACTAATCTGACACACCTGCAATACACACCTGACTCCAATCACCTTTATAAACCACAGTCACCAGTGCACCCATTTTCCAAGCTAACACCTGATTTCCAGTGATTATCATTGTCTTGACTACAGAGACCGTCTCTGCATTTGATAAATAAATAGTTTAATCTGGTCATTATACAATACCATCACTCTGTTCTCCTATTTGATAATGTTCGGTGCTTTGCTACAATCTGTATTGTTAAAAGCACTATATAAATAACAGTGACTTAACATAATTTGTTTGACTGAACTGAGAGCCAGTTTTGTGTATTTCAGAAGGTCTAAGTTCAGTTGTCTTCCTGGAACCCACCAACAGTACATATTTTGAATGTCTCCCTTCTTTCACATTTCAGGTCTTAAGAGTTTCCAAAAATGCGCTAAAAACTTGATTAACATGTTTGATTAAGGAGACATGCAAGATGTGCATTGTGGGGTGCTTCCGGAACATGGCTGAAAACCTCTGGTCTAAATAGGGTTCAAGTGATGGCAAAGAAATCTTGTACAACGGTTCTACTTAACTTACTGCTTTGCGCATTTTGTATGTCTCTCTTATCTGACACACTCATTTGAGTTCAAAGAGCTGTCTTCTAATAAGGTGATGACCTGAATCAAGTGTGTTAAATAAGACATACAAAACGAGGCAGACAAAAGTGTGACTGGAGTAAAGAACCACTGCTTTAGAAGCTGTAGACAAATTGCCACTGATATACTCTGCATGTAGTAAGGATATTGATATTCTAGTCAGTGTCATTCGATGAATCCTCAGTCTGCCCAGGTTGGATTCTCTTTATCTCTTTAGGAATTACCATTTATAAATGGCAAGACCGCTGGGAGTTTTTCACCACTGATGAATTCAGTAAATTTCAAAACAGGAGAAGGGATGGGGGCATGTTGTGTAGTAGGGAGCAGGTGAAATTAGGTAAAGTGGTTGGAATATCAACACAGTTGCAAAAAATTTAATTGCTAATCATTGCAAATAATTAAAAAATATTTTGAGGCAAAGTTTACTAAAGTGGCAGTTCCTTTTATGGAGCCTGGAGTTGAAAAATGTTTGTCCGGACAAGCTAATTGCGAATAATCTGCCACAATGTTTATTTTAATGATCTCTTTAATACTCTCAGACCTACTCTCTTGCAAACTCATGAATATAAAAGCTAATTTATATCTTCCATCTTCGCTAGCACTGATGCCCAGGTTCCACTGGGTCATATTTATTATAAAATGACACTGACCAAGCAATTAATGTAATGTCACAATTACACTATTATTATTTATGGAAAGCCTGTTTTCTTTCTCTTACAACATTTAGGAAATAAGCACACATTCAAAATGTGCAACCCTATGTTAAAGGGTTACTCCTCCCCAAAATAAAAATGTTGTCATTAATCAATTACCCCTATATTATTCCAAACCCATAAAAGCTTTGTTCAACTTTTTACGCGTTGATTTGAGCGCTAACAGCATATCTGTGAACAGAAGAATTTATATGTGTCCAGTGCTCTCCAAAATGGTGCTATAGTTATCACGCTGTCCCTGTCTTTGTGTTTACCTTTTGCCATGTCTGATCCACCATGGCCACCCCGGGCTCCAGATCGGCTTAGGTCGTCCCAGGCTCCAGATACGCCGTGGCCCCCACTGGGCTTCGTTATGCCCTGGGCACCCAACCCCAGCATGATGAACTGCTCTGCCCCTACTTCACTGTGGTTAAGACCATCTGGAAGCTGCTCCTAAGTGGGGGGCTCTGTCACGCTGTCCCTGTTTTTGTGTTTACTTTTTGCCATGTCCACGTGCTCTGGTGTTTGTTTTCATGCCGTTTCCCTCATGTGTTCTGATCATTTGTAACCCTGCCCTTGTCATTAGTGTTTGATTCTCTGCCAGCCATGTCTTCCAGGTGTCCCGTGTTTTGTCTTTGATTTGTCTTAATACTTAAACCATGCCCAATGTCTTGTTCGATGTCAGTTGTTAATGTTGCTAGTCCGTGTGAAGTTCGTTCAGCTCCTTCATGTATTCTAATAAATGTACTTCCGTGTGAAATTCTGCCTCCGAGTCTTCGCCCCCGCTGAAGAGCGATCGCTGGCTTTAGCGTGACAATAGTGACATACAGTGCCGAATTATTGGATAAAGTAAATTTTTGTTTTATTTCTGTACAAAAAGTTTTTTCTTTTCATCAGAACCACTGATGGCAAATCAAGTATTCAGATCATGTCTTTCATACTTTTCTTGACCTTGACAGTGTCATTTTGGCAGTTAATGGGACAGTCACAAGCCTATCAGTTTTTATCTAAAATATATTTAATTGTGTTACGGGTTTGGAATGACATGGAAGTGAGTGATTAATGACAACATTTTCATTTTGGGGTGGAGTATCCCGTTAAAGCAGACTACAAATAGAACACCAGAAATCCAAATAGTTTTAACAGTTTGTTTATCGCTGACATACTGAATTCCATTTTATTGCATCCTATTTCCTTTTCTATCCATCTCCAGAACCAGTATTATTTATAGCTTTTTATTTCATTGACAAAAACCATTCAGGCTTTGTTGGTGCTCCAAGGCATCTTCCAGCAACCTGATCTTTCCCCATAATCCCCCTTTTTCTGTTTGACACAAACCAGCAAGCAGCTTACAAACTCAAACAAACCACAGACATTTCAAAAGTAGCTTCCTCTTAATAAGGAACCTCTACATCTGTTAAAGCATGCAGCTGGAGCATTTAAAACTTTCCAAGTTTAAACTGTAAAAGTACCTGACAACTAGTACCTATCTCCTTCAGACCAGCCTGGTCTCATTGTTTATAAGTAGGTGTTAACATTTACAAGCACAAAACATACTTTTATGCACATTTTTATTTATGCTGTAAAAAGTACAATTCGCATGTATTTTAACATTTAAAATGTATAAATCGCTGAGCTGACAGTAGAAATTACACAAAACATAATGAAATGTTCTCATTTCGCCTTATTTAAACAGTGGTCATATATACAACGACTAAAAACAAGAAAAACGATAAAATGAATGCAGTGAATTTAGTATTAATAAGGATTCCTTTTTAGGTGATGTCAATATGTTAGTTTTGCATTTTTCAATGCTGAAAATATTTAAGTGTTTTAATGACTGTAAAAACTGTTTTATAGAACCACATTTTACATAAAAAATATTATCATGAGAACACATTGTTTATTGCTGAATTGTAAAAATCTATGGCTGGTTCTGGTTCGCACAGGTTGCTGAAAAATGATATAGTATAATATTTTTCTACATTATAAAAAAACTCTCAATAACAAACAGTACAAAGATATAAAGGAATTATTGAGGCTGGTATAATATTCAGATATTGCATAACAGTGATTTTTTTTTTTTTTATCTTTGTGTAACAGCTGCCAGAGTAAGTAGATGGGGTAAGTGGGTTTTCCTCTACGGTGCCTTAGGCTCCTGATGCTCCTCTGAATATGCACTTTACCCTCCATATATTACAGAACAGCAACACACAGTCATTCTCTATGCACTTTAGTACAGATAAGCTGAAAGACTGAAGGAATATTCCAGGTTGAATATAAGAGATTAGTTTAATCAGCAGATTTTGCAGCATATTGCGAACCACAAACTCTCCTATTTACCTTATTTATGAGCATAAATGTGCCGTTTAACATTTTAAAAAAGCACTTACAGTATATTCTGTTTGAAAAGGTGTAGTTGATTATATTATTTTATGTTTAGTTTTTTGGCATACAAGACATTATCATAGCAACAAAGTTGTAAAATAAAATATTCATGCAAAAAATTTAAATAAGCTTATTACTGAAACATAATTATTTTATTTAAAATATTGTTTCAGTCCAGTTCTACTTTATTGTCAGACCTAAGGTCCAATAGTAGACACACAAATACTATATAAACAAAGAAACAATGAATAAATAAATATTAACAGTTTGATATTTAACAATAACATTAAGCATTTGCTTCCTTTGTAAGCATCTTATTGTAACCATATTTATATTTTTTAGGGACTGATTGAAATTTTTTGTTTTCTTTTCGTGAAAATCAACATGTCATAATTGTCAACAATTTAAGCTTAACTTGTATTGAACATGTAATATAAGACTGTGAACAAGTGATTTGATTCTGACATTGACAAGTGATTTGACTAGCATTATTTTACATGGGCCTCAATCTGACGTAATGACACATGGCACAGCTGATTTGTTTCTTTTCTTATCAGCAGCCAATGACCAATGATGTATGTTGTATGTGCAGCAACAGTATTTCTGTATTGGCAGTAGCAAGTCTTGGTACTTGCTCTTACACAGCAGCAGCATAGCAGATTTATACTGCCAAGACCAAACACATTAACATTGCCATGTATATTAACATTCGAAACTCTCAGAGAGTTGTCATGACAATAATACAGTTTATGGAAATTGTATAAACAGCTGCTGTCCAAACACAGCTGATGAGATTGGTGTGAATAATCACAGACAATTCCGCTCCAAAAAAAAAAGGGCCTGAAGAAAAGGAACAGGAAAGAAAAAAAAGAAGAATGTGATGGAAAAATAGATAGTGTCATACAGAGGTCAAGATCTTATTAAGAAGACATTTGTGGTGCTTGCAGGTTGTTAAAAAAGATACAAGAGGAGAAACGTAGATTGGAAAATATGGCTGGAAAGATCACATTGCTTTTTGTGTGACAAATAAACATACACCATAAGAAAGAAACATTGTACAGTGTTAATATGGAGAAAATGTTTTTCCTGGTAATTTTCTGTAAAGGCATTATCTTTTTTCTATTGGTGTTTTCTTTCTTTAAAATTAACAGACAGATCTAAACAGATTACTTAAAAATGAAAGTCTGTTATTGATTGCAGATTAATTAAAAAAAAAAAAAAAAAAAAGTAAATAAATAAATAAATATATATATTTTATATATATATATATATATATATAATCATTATCTGAAATATTAATTTAAGGGGTTTAGCGGACAAAAACAATGTGGTTATCCCTGCATTGGATGAACAAACATTAATAAACATGAAAACAACAATGACATTAATGCCCAAATTCTTACAGGTTTCAAATCTTTCTGGCCAGTCTTCCAGAATCAACAATTACTGAAGATCTCTGGATGATGACGTAATGTTTCACAGCTGGTGATCAGTGTTTACTGTTTAGCAACCTGCATAATTATTTGTTTCATACATGTTCTAATTACTTGAGAGGTCTT
This sequence comes from Enteromius unitaeniatus, assembly GCA_032359435.1. Taxonomy (NCBI): domain Eukaryota; kingdom Metazoa; phylum Chordata; class Actinopteri; order Cypriniformes; family Cyprinidae; genus Enteromius; species Enteromius unitaeniatus. The sequence goes on along the minus strand of JAUMHI010000033.1, from coordinate 2,698,747 downwards.
TTCGCCCTTAAAATCAGAAGCATGATTTGTACATTTATTTTCACAAAACTTTGAATATATTCAAAGCTAAATGGCAGTATTTTTATAATCTGTTTGTAATCCAGAATGCCTGTAATCACTTAGGCTACTATCCAGTGCCGCTGATTAACATTACCAACGGCAAAAAAGATCTTGTTAAAATGCTTTTTCATTTCTGCTGTATTTCAGTGATTTAGAAAAACACAGAAATGTAACAAAACAATTATAACACACAAAGATTACTCTGTTCTTGCAATTCCAATGTACCATGACCTTGATCAGTTAGCTCACAGATACAGATGTTTGTACCCAGTGCAAGAATATTTGACGATGTCTACCTCCCCCTGCTGTGTATATATGGTATTATATTTTCAGCAATTGGTCCAGACATGACAAGGCACTCAGCCAAACTAGAAGATTGTGCAACAAATAAAATGAGCATTATATTCAGAATATGCAAAATATGCCTGCCCAAAGCTATTTTACACAATAGGAGTTTACATACAGTCCTCAAGATAAAGTAATGGCTAAATTTACACAATGTTCCAGTTCATACGTTCACATAGGCCTACTTTTGCATCTTAAAAGTACTGTAGGGAAGGTCATTTGGTTCAAAACATGTTTTGTTATGCTGGTTGACAGTCTCCTCACATCTCGATAGCAATCACTAAGTTAAGTGGTCTAAATTTATTTTTATGTACACTGCTCAAAAAAATAAAGGGGACACTAAAATAGCACATCTTAGATCTGAATGAATGAAATATTCTTATTAAATACCTTGTTCTTTACATAGTTGAATGTGCTGACAACTAAGTCACACAAAAATTATCAGTGGAAATTAAATTTATTAACCCATGGAGGTCTGGATTTGGAGTCACACTCAAAATTAAAGTGGAAAAACACACTACAGTCTGATGCAACTTTGATGTAATGTCCTTAAAACAAGTCAAAATATGGCTCAGTGTGCCTGTACACGCCTGGGCATGCTCCTGATGAAGTGGCGGATGGTCTCCTGGTGAAATGTTCCAATCTTGGTGTTCTCTGGCAAATGCCAAAAATCCTGCACGGTGTTGGGCTCAAGACAATGAACCTCTGGACATCAGGCCCTCATATCTCCCTCATGGTGTCTTTTTTTGAAAGTTTGAGCAGACACATGCACATTTGTGGCCTGCTGGAGGTAATTTTGCAGGGCTTTGGCAGTGCTCCTCCTGTTCCTCCTTGCACAAAGGCAGAGGCAGCGGACTTGCTGCTGGGTTGTTGCCCTCCTAGTCTGACTTATTTTAATACAAATTAACTGGCAATAAGTCAGACTAACTGAAATAAGCCTGGCTTATACTCTAATCTTGGTTTATGGAACAGGCCCTTGGAGTTATACTGTGTTGTTTAGGCGTTCCCTTTATTTTTTGAGCAGTGTATTTAAATTGTCTGTAGGGAAGGCGTCAGACTGTAAAAAGTTTGTTCAGTCATATCCCTTGGTTCTAGGGCTACAATAGGGTTCGAAGCTGCCTGTCCTACCGTCAGAGCTAGGATTCAGATTACATTACATGTAATCAGATTCCAAAAATTCTGTACTTGTAATTAGATAATTAGATTAAATGTAATTAAATTACATTTAAAAATACTTTTAATCAGACTAAGTATCTTTTGTACAAACTACTAAAATAATCAAACTACATGATAGAAATAATTTTTCAATAATCTGCTACTGATGAAACTTTTATTTGAAATATCACTCAGATTATTTTACCATGCATTACACACACAAACAAATAATAATAATACAAATTGCAATAATATACCTTTTTAAAACTTCCACCAACTTTTTAGCATCTGATCCTCTTTCACCTAATATATATATATATACGTTTTTCATAATCAAGTATTATATTTGTATTTTCATCATGGTTCTCTGATGCATGGCATGGTCACATGACAATCAGGTAAACATTTGTTTGTTTGTTTTTTTAAGTAAGTATTGTTTTAATTTATGATTTATTTAATTACCCTCTACAGGTCCTTCACAAACCCAGCTTGGGAAACATTAATGTAAAATTATGGTCAATGCACTTCATGTTGTTGATAACAACAAATGGAATATATTTTCTAACTCTTCTAACAGATATTATTTTGGGATCCTTTTTTTTTTTTTACACATTATGGACTAATAGGCCACACAACTATAACAAAAAGATGCAAACACTCATTGATGCTCAAAAAAGCAACAAACTTTGATGACAAACTTTGAACAGGATTGTCAATACTTTTTATATATATTTTGTCTAAATATCTTATTATTTTTTATATTTTGTAGAATACTGTCAACAAAACAAATTCACATTGATTAATCTGTTAACAATTTAAACAGGACAGGCATGAAAAGTCGAATATTTCAGAACACCGTCCAGAATCAGATTAGCTGTCAAACACCTTTTGTTCTCTGTTTTCATGTGGAGTTTCGGTGACTAACAGAGATGTTTTGTTTTTTTAGATTTAAATAAACTGGTAAAGCTTAGAACCTTCCACGTAAAATCCGTATGCTACAGCAAGCAACGTCACCACGCAGAGCCATCGTCATAGTAGGATTCATACGTTCTTAACCGGTAGTTGCTTTGGTAACTCGCGTAAACAAATGGCGTCCAATATGATGGTCTGAACAGCGCTTGCTAGTAATCATTTTTTAAGCTACGGTGGGTATTAATCGTTTGAACGTTAGATGATATATCTAAAAGAAGCGCGGTTGTTTGTTCGTATAATGTATTATCGTATTCAAACAGTCTGTTTGGTGAGATGGATGACGAACCTTTTTCTACAACGCTCGCATATACGAAAAGCCCCAAAACATCCAGAAGAACAACTTTTCAGGTATTAGTGGGCTCCAAAGTTACAAAAATGTCGGTCTCGATGTGTAGGAAGCTGCCTATCTATTCGAATTGAACGCAAAAATCCTTTGACACGTGCATGTTGTTGAATTTCAGGATGAGCTAAAGAAAGCGGTGTCTGCTAGAGGCAACAGGCGCAGTTACTCTGATGATGAAGACGGTAAAGATAGTGATGATGATGGTAAGTTTCACAATGCCATGCTTAGGCTAGCTAAAATATTTTAACTGCATTGTATACTACTGGTAACGTTAGACCTTATGTTGAATCAGTTTTGTTTTTTGTCTTATAACAATCATTGTTATAATCTGAATTCTGAATCTGAAAGAAATAATCTTTATATCTGAATTCACCAGACATACTTAACAAACTCCTTAAGACACAAAAACAGAAGAAAGAGAGATTTAAAGCTGGAAAGACAAAAGGCAAAATGAACGATTTCAAGTTTTCAGATGATGAAGAGGAAAATGCCAAACCCAAAAAAGTATCTTTTCTGAAAACCAAAAGGACCAGCTCTCCTGTGTACCGTGATCAGCTGAACACCACAGAAAGTGTAGATGACCAACCTAGTTCTTTCTATTCCACCCAGTCCAGGAATAATTCTCAAAGTTCAAGCAACTCTTACACACCAGAGAAAAATCAACAGTCAGATTCCCCTTTTTCCTCTCTATCTGACAAGTTTCAAACTGGATCCAGTTTACTCCAGAAGGATGAACAGTCAAAATCCGTAACAAAGTTGAGAAAGAGCCTGTCTGAATCTCCACTGCCGCTAAACTCCGAGAATAGCCAGTGGGAATCTTCCTTCCCTCTTACATCAGATGGCTCACAGTGGGAGAGTCCATTACCATTGCCTTCAGAAAAAAATGAGGATAACCACATGACTGGTGAAGATGGTGAACTACCCATTCCTCAACCCAGGGAGAGAAGTGTTAAACCAAAACTCTCTACAGGTCAGGACAGTCTTTGCATGTGTGCTATTAAGGTCTGTGATTTTTGCAAGACCAGTTACCAATAATACTACAATTTGCTTTGTATTTATATCTTAACTTGGAATTTTAATGTTTTTAATGATTATGTTCTTATTTAAAGTATTAAATGAAAGGTTTCCAGAACTGGGGTTGATTTTTAATCTGTGAATAAAACCTTAAAAAAAAAAAAATCTTAAAAAGTGTCAGAAACTAAAATTCACTTTCTTTAATGTAAACAGGTTGTCTTGCTCAAGAGATGTCACCCAGACCCAAACCCAGGCAGAGGACAGCAAATACGTGTGACATTGGTCAGTTAGAAGAGAAAACACAAGCAGAGACCACTGCCTGCAGCAGAACAGCCACATCCTCTATGTCTATAGCCTTCTCCAACGCATTCTCTACTGAGAAGAGTCAAACCTGTACCAATGATAGCTCTCTGGTGAGAATATCTTAATAAAAAAGTGTCATCAGAATCCCATTTAACCACACACAGACATAAGTGTGTGTGTGTGTGTGTGTGTGTGTGTGTGTATATATATATATATATATATAATATTAAGTGGAGCCAAATGTACTTTATTAAAAACAAAGATTTCAAATCATCTTTTACATAAAACATTGCACAAAAGGTGTTTTATAGTGCACGAGTGTTCTTCAGGTCATTAAAATGTCCTTTACATTACGAAAAATTATTATTTTAAGAACTGTACACTAAAAAGTTATTTGGGTAACACAGTTTATGTAGGCATTGCTGTTAAGCCCCCCTTTTTTTAAAGGAATAGTTAACCCAAAAATGAAAATTTGATGTTTATCTGCTTACCCCCAGGGCATCCAAGGTGACTTTGTTTCTTCAGTATAACACAAACTAAGATTTTAACTCACACATTTGCAGTCTGTCAGTCATATAATGCAAGTCAATGGCAACCAAACATTGCAAAGCTCTAAGAGTCAACAAAAAAAATACACAGACGAAACCAAATTAAACCCTACAGCTTGTGGCGATACAGTTAGGTGTTAAGATTGGGGATAACGATTGGTCTGTGCAAAAACTGAACAGCATTTATATTGTTTTTTACCTCTTAAACACCACAATCTCACCCTTCTGAACTCATTCACAACATCCGGTACATGATGCGTCACCATCCGGCACATAGAGATCTATACATAGATTTCTCTGGGCCGCGATATGTAAGGGTCTATGTCTGTATCTATGTATATATTTGTGTGCCAGAGCACGTTGACACATGACATGCCAGATGTTGTGAATAAGTTCAGCACAGTCAGAGATCATGGTGTATAAGGCTTAAAAAATTTTATAAATACTGTTCAGGTTTTTTTTCACTTCTGTGTATGGTTTTGGTTGCCATTGACTTTATTGTACGACTGACAGAATGCAACGGTTTGAGTTAAAGTCTTTGTTTGTGTTCTAGAAACAGTCACCTACATATTGGAAGCCCTTGGTTAAGCAGATAAACACCCAATTTTTTAGTGAACTATACCTTTAAGAGTGTAGCATCTGTCTAGTAGTAGATAATATCTCCCAACAGAAACAAGCTGAGCAGTTGTAAATCCAGGAGATGTTTTGAAAGACTCATTTTGTTGTTCAACCTTATATTTACTACAGGGTCCAGATGAAGACCAGGAAATGTCGGAAAAGTTCAAGCCTCAGTCTTGTTCAACAGCAGAGCAAACGTTTCCAGACACTGTAGGCAGTGGTAAGTGTGGAAATTAATTTAGGCTGTTTTAATGTTCAGAGATTCTGTAATAGGGAGATTACATGTCATTTTCATTCTAGCTGTCTCAGAAGAGAGCCAAGAGAGAAATTACTCAACATCCTTTGAAGAAAAGCATGTAAGTTAGATTAAAAGTGAAAGATCTTGTTCTTAAAGATTGTTTTCTAAAATAGCATCTAGTGTCAACATTAAACAAGTTCTGGAACATGTTACTTAAAGAAGAAGTACCACAAATCAGGTCAAATTTAAATGCTAATGTAATTCTTAATTAAATCTGTCTTCACACTTTTCCAATCAGGATAGTTCCGAGGGTGATCTTGACCACTTATCAAACACGCTAAGCCGAATGTCTAGGAAATCAACAGACAGGTTAGTGAATTTGTTTAATAGCTTGTGCTGTATATGTGCATGTGGTGGACTTCTAAAGGAGGCAAACACTTTTTTTGCATGTGTAAAATCATGTTCCATTTGATGTTTACACAGCATTTGGATGAGGGTGTTACAGCGTACTTGAAGGAATAGTTTGTTTGTTAGTTTTTTTCCAAAAAGAAAATGTTGTTTTAAACCCATGTATCTTTCTTTCATATTCGAAACAATTGAAGATATTTATAAACCTGTGAGTTCTGAGCTTTCTAAAGACTTTAAAATTCCTATGAATTTAGTGAGAAGTTAAATTTTTGGAAGAACATTAGCTTAGTATACTTTTAATCAAACTGTCATGAAAAGTATATTTATTCATTTCTTAACGCTTCTAAATAAATTATTGTTTCAAGTTAAGCTTTTTCCTATCTTGCCTTCTTGGAGGTACATTTAATAAAATGGTCACTGATATGCTTGTTGATGATTTTAACCATAACTGTCATTTTTTATGCTTTAATGAGTAAAACATCACTTCGTGCATAAATATCTTCAAAGTGTTACTCAAATGCATCAAACATTGAAAACACAAAGAACAATATTTTTTGGAGATTAGACCTTCAAGCTCTCAGTCATCCAGTGCCAGAAAATCCAAGAGCTCCTATACAGCAGAGTCTAAATACCTGGGAAAATTGAAGGTTTTGGATCAGAGGACACAGAAGACCCAACAGGTTCCAGAAGCAGCAGATTCACTAAGAGCTGCTGTGTACCAGGTTAGGCTAATCATTTACTGTAATCATAACATTTTATTAAGTTGTATCAAGAGACTGACCTATGATTTATTAAGAAACCCTTTTAATGTAACTAAAAAGGAATGGCTAAAAAGGAAAGAAGAAACTTTAAAAATAACAAGGAAGGCAAAAAAGCAGGAACAGAAATCAAAAGAGGAGAAGATGCAAGAGGTAAAGATAAATCAAATGCTTAACTGAATTCTTTATTAGCCACAATCCTGGAATGATTTATTAAATACTTATCATTTCTCTTCTAGGAAAAGCTTGCTAAAATTGCAGATGCAAAGGCCTCTTATGATGCCTGGAAAGAGAAAAAAAGTGAAGGCATCAAAAAGAAAGTAAAAGAAAAGCAAGAGGCAGTTAAGCAACAACAAATGGAAATGGCTAAAAAAGAAGAAAAAAAGGAAACAGCAAAACAGGTCAGAATTTTACAAAAATCAGTTTATTAGCAAGAAAAAAGGAAATAGCATGTTTCATTGTTTATTAGAACATTTTTATTAGAAATACAGTAAATATTTTACTATATTAAACAGATATTATGGATTTGTTAATATACAGTTGGTACGGAAAGTATTCAGACCCCCTTAAATTTTTCACTCTTTGTTATATTGCAGCCATTTGCTGAAATCGTTCAAGTAATTGTTTTTCCTCATTAATGTACACACAGCACCCCATATTGACAGAAAAACACACAATTGTTGACATTTTTGCAGATTTATTAAAAGAAAAACTGAAATATCACATGGCCCTAAGTATTCAGACCCTTTGGTCAGTATGTGTGATGTATGAGTCCAGCTGTGTTTGATTATACTGATTGGACTTGATTAGGAAAGCCACACACCTGTCTATATAAGACCTTGCAACTCACAATGCATGTCAGAGAAAATGAGAATCATGAGGTCAAAGGAACTGCCTGAAGAGCTCAGAGACAGAATTTTGGCAAGGCACAGATCTGGCTTACAAAAAAAGGTTACAGGTTACAAAAAAATTATGCTGCACTTAAGGTTCCTAAGAGCCCAGTGGCCTCCATAATCCTTAAATGAAAGACGTTTGGGATGACCAGAACCCTTCCTACAGCTGGCCGACTGGCCAAACTGAGGTATCGGGGGAGAAAAGCCTTGGTGACAGAGGTAAAGAAGAACCCAAAGATCAATGTGGCTGAGCTACAGAGATGCAGTCGGGAGATGGGAGAAAGTTGTAGAAAGTCAACCATCACTACAGCCCTCCACCAGTCGGGGCTTTCTGGAAGCTGCTCTTTCTGGAAGCAGCTCTTTTAATAGTTTAGATGGAATAGCTACGTTTCTGTCAAACAGCAAATCTAGCTTATTATCTTTGATCAAATCATTTACAAAAAGTGATTTAGTAGAAAGAGACCTGATATTCAGTAATCTGAGCTTAATCATAAACCGCTTTTATTTTTTGAACATCAATTAAATTGTTACTCTTAATTTGTTTGGGATGTTGTTTGTATTTTCTAGTTCGGGGGAACAG
>JAUMHI010000033.1:2672514-2686803 GCA_032359435.1 Enteromius unitaeniatus | reverse complement strand
GTTTTTTGACCCACGACTATGCCGTCTCACAGTCACCCACTTGCCCTGCTGCATGGACTCTGAAGCCGGAACCGAACCATGTACATGAGCTGAACTATCCACATCCATAGCCGTATCTACAGCCCTCACATTCTGACTGTCCTCAGTTAAAGTTTAGATGCTAAGTGTCTCTAGTTCTAGGATCTTCTCTGTCAGCTTAACTATATCCCTGCATTTATCACATGTGAAACCCTGATCGCTGACAGAGAGAGATAAACTATACATGTGGCATGATGTGCAAACAACTAGAGGGAAGAGACATACTCACCGAGATTGATGGATTATTCACTTCCCACTGTTGTTTGATAAACTTGTGAAAAACAGAGCGGCTAGTTCAACGGATAGTTCAAATATATTAACATACAGTATTTGTAATTTGTATTTGAAATACATTTTTGTATATTTATTTTTCACTGGGGTAGATGCAGTGTATACTGGTAAAAGCAATTTTGGTGTCATCTCTCACATCAATATATGTCACACTCTCTAAACATTTCGAAAATCAGGTTTTTGAGAAGTGGAAAGAGGAGCATGATGGTATCCTTAAAGACAGAATAAGACAAAAGAAGCAGACTGAGAGAAGACAGAAACTACAGCAGGTCAAAGAGAAAGAAGAGAGAAAGAAGGATTCCATCTCTGCATTTGCTGAATGGTAAGAAAGATACATTTTTAATTATATACATAACACTAATTTAATTATTTGTTTTGTTAATTAGCACATTTGTAGTCACGCTCAAGTAATTTAAACACTTATGTACTGATTAAAATGTAAATGTGCTCTCTTTGTAAAGCCTCAGTCAGGTTACAGACTGCATTAATAATTGTGCTCTTTAATTACATTTCATCTTACAGGACTGACCAAAAGAAGGATGTTATTGAAGAGAAGATTAGGGAGGATCACAGGAAGGAGAAGATAAAGAAAGTGGAGGAGGAATATGAAAAGGAGGAAAAAGAAAAAATGGCTTTGGAGATGTATGAGAAATGGCTGGTATGTCACAGCAAATTTCTGCTCTAGTTAATGAATATACAACCTGCCTTGTTTACATTCTATTTCTCAATCACATGTATCAATTTATTGCTTTTATGTTTATTAAGAAGTTGCTCTTAAGCAAACAAAATGTTTTGATTATTTTCCTTGTTAGATTGATGTTGAATTTATGTTGTCCTGGTCATTTAATTACAGAAAAGAAAAGAGTTTCAACAAGAAAGAGAGAGAAAAGAAAGGAGGATACAGGCTATTCTTCAAGATGAGCCCCCTCCACCCTGGAGCCCACCTAATAAAACTATCCCATTTGGAAAATGAGCGTTATTTTATTTTTAACCTGTTCTTTGACATTGGATATAACTACATTTCAAAAAGACATACCATACTCATACCATAAGTAAATCAAATTCCTTGTCAGTCTCCCATAATTCATCCTCTTTAAAGCCTATACTGTATCATGTTTCACATTCGAATTTCTAAGGCCTTTAAATGATCAACCTGATAAAAAAAGTTTACTGAAAAACATGTATGCAGTATTCTATGTGCCTTCTGTCATCTGATTGATAATTGTTTTTAATATTTTTAAAGCATTTTAAAGCAAGTTGAAGGCCTTTTACTATAAGTCTAAAAATGTCCCCTTTTATCAATTCTCATAAAGTAAACGTAATAATAACTGTTAGTAATATTTCAATATGAACTGGAGTAACTTAGGTTTTATTTGTCCATACATTTTTATTTATCCATATATGTATTCTTTTTTTTTTTTCTTTTTTTTTTTGAAAATAATTATTTTAAGCGTATCAAATATGACAGGCTTTTACAGCGGTTTTGCACTGCATTATATGTTTTGCCCCCACAATAAAAATGACAGAGTTCTAATGATAAAGCAAATATCTGTAACATCCGTGGTTCTATGTTTCATGTTCTGTCATGTTTTGTTTGTGATCCCCATGTGACCTAGTTTCTTTTGATTGTGTATGCTGTTCAGGTGTGTGTCTGTAATTAGTGTTCATTGTAGTCTCTATTTAAGTTGCCTTCTGTCTTTGTGTTCTTGTTGATCAACTCAGAATGTTCCCCGAATGTTACTCGTGTTTAATATGTATTACGTTTATGGATACTGCTCCACGTTTTTGTTTCAATTTATATTAAAAGTCTTTTGGTTTATATTATATGTTTTGACTCCTGTCTCCTCCTTACCCCTACCCGGAAGGAACGTTACAATACCCTCTTACTAAGACATTTTTTTATTGGGAGATATAGAGTGATAACTGATAATTATATGCATTTTATATAAGCAAATTGTTGTATTGTTATAAAGATGCAATTGGTTTACATACCAACATTTCATCTTACCTTTTGGCCATATATAAATACAGCAGCAACTGCACAAAATTGCATATTTTTCCTCAGTTTGGGCATTTGAATGAAATGTATTATTTGTTTCTGAGTTCCATGCTTTCTAAAATTTGTAAATTCCATAAAGTAATTTGTTTAAGATTTTTCTGAATATTATTTCATACAGTATGTCAGGCTTCACATTGTTAATGTAATGCAGTAACACTACATGACTTTTTCATTAAGATGTTTTTAAATTAGAAAAGCAATTTTAAGACATTTGTCTAAAAACAAAGCAAATCCTTTGTTTAAAATAAAAGTTTTAAATTAATTTTGTGAAAATGTGCTCAGTAACTTTTATTAACTTCTATGGAATTTGTTTATTTGTTGACAAAACATTCCCAGTTTGGAAAACTTGGGATATTTTCACCTATAAAATATATGTTGTTCATTATCAATGTCTTGTATTACTTCTCTAACCCTCTAACTAATGTAGTGTCGTTATACTTTAAGTGATCTCTTTAAAGGGTGTCACCAAAGGTAATCACCTTCACAAAGGGTGCTATAATGTTTCAACAACTCATGATGGGTTCATCTGAGACCAAACCAGCACCTTTTGCCCTACCAATCAACATCCAGCTCTAGTAGATAGTGTAGTATAATAACCTTTATTTATCCCTGTAGAAAATGAAATTGCTGTTTTGTAGCTGCAGCAAGGAATAGTAACCTTAAAGGAATAGTTCAAGCAAAAATTAAAGTTTGCTCAGCTACAGGTCATCCGGGATGAATTTTCCAAGCTTCTTCATTAGAACAGACTTGAAAAAATGTAGCATCAAATCACTTGCTTAATGGATCCTCTGCAGTGAATGGGTGCCGCCAGGAACCCATAATAATGTTTTCCTCCAGCGAAGACCATTCCCTGTTTTTCTCTCACTTCAAAATCTGCCAACATTTGGGTTGTTTTGGACTGTTTTCACTTGTAAAGTGTGCTTAATATATGTTTATATATACAGGTGCTGGTCATATAATTAGAAAATCTTCAAAAAGTTGATTTATTTCACTAATTTCATTCAAGAAAAGAAACTTGTATAATGTGTACATTCATTCCACATGGACCAATATATTTCAAGTGTTTAATTCTTTTAATTTTGATGATTATAACTGACAACTAAGGAAAACCCCAAATTCAGTAGCTCAGAAAATTAGAATATTACTTTAGACCAATACAAAGAAAGGATTTTTAGAAATCTTGGCCAATTGAAAAGTATAAGCATGTATAGCTGGGACTCCTTTTGCCTGAATTACTGCAGCAATGCGGCGTGGCATGGAGTCGATCAATCTGTGGCACTGCTCAGGTGTTATGAGAGCCCAGGTTGCTCTGATAGTGGCCTTCAGCTCTTTTGCATTGTTGGGTCTGGCATAACGCATCTTCCTCTTCACAATACCCCATAGATTTTCTATGTGGTTAAGGTCAGGTGAGTTTGCTGGCCAAATAAGAACAGGGATACCATCCTTAAACCAGGTACTAGTAGCTTTGGCATTGTATGCAGGTGCCAAGTCCTGTTGGAAAATTAAATCTACATCTCCATAAAGTTGGTCAGCAGCAGGAAGCATGAAGAGCTCTAAAATGTCTTGGTATACAGCTGCATTGACCTTGAACCTCAGAAAACACAGTGAACCAACATCAGCAGATGACAAGGCACCCCACACCATCACTGACTTTGGAAACTTTACACTGGACCTCAAGCAACGTGGATTCTACGCCTCTCTTCTCTTCGTCCAGACTCTGGGACCCTGATTTCCAAAGGAAATGCAAAATTTGCTTTCACCAGAGAACATAACTTTGGACCACTCACCAGCAGTCCGTTCGTTTTTGTCTTTAGCCCAGGCGAGCCTCTTCTGATGCTGTCTGTTGTTTAAGAGTGGCTTGACACAAGGAATGCGACAGCTGAAACCCATTTCTTGCATACGTCTGTGCTTAGTGGTTCCTGAAGCACTGACTACGGTTGCAGTCAACTCTTTGTGAATCTCCCCCACATTTTTGAATGGGTTTTGTTTCACAATTCTCTCCAGGATGTGGTTATCCCTATTGCTTGTACACCTTTTTTCTACCACGTCTTTTCCTTCCCTTCACCTCTCTATTAATCTGCTTGGACACAGAGCTCTACAAACAGCCAGCCTCTTTTGCAATGACTTTTGTGTTTGCCCTCCTTGTGCAAGCTGTCAATAGTCATCTTTTGGACAACTGTCAAATCTTCCCCATGATTGTGTAGCCTACAGAACTAGACTGAGAGACCATTTGACAATATTCTAATTTTCTGAGATACAGAATTTGGGGTTTTCATTAGTTGTCAAGTTTCACTTCTTGAATGGAATTAGTGATATATATCCCCTTTTTGTAGATTTTCTATTTAGAGCACCTGTATATATATATATATATATATATATATATATATATATGTATGATGTTTGCAAACAAATTTCGGGAGGAGCATACACAGGTAATTACGGCTGGCTCCTCATCCTCCTAATCATCTTGTCATCCTGTGAGAGATCCCAGAGATACTTCCTATAAATACAAGCCCCCTTCCCTAGGCATCTCATTCTTAGCATCACTCCTCCACCCCTACTCCGCCATTCATTCATCTTTCCTCCGGGGGAGCATTAAAGGTCCAGGCCAGGTGGTGAGCCCTTTTGCTCCTTGTGCCCAGTAGGGTTAATAACCCTAGGGCTCGGGAGTCCGCCAAGCTCTGAGCCCTCTCCCGGGACAGCACAAGACATCCTTGTATTTTATTAATTACCAGTAAGAAATATATTGTTACAAACTACCAAACCGAGGGCAGTGTAACATTTACATAAAAGGGAGGCCGTGCACCAAAATCTATTTACTCAAATTAACTTTATTTGAAGTAATTTATACAAAATAACCCCAAAGAAAATACAAAAAGAAAACAAGTCTGGTGCTGGAGAGAGGTTCAAGCTCAAACAAATGACAAATTCTTCTGATTTAGATTAGATGGAAATTATGAAAAGAGCACTCAGTTATGGGTTAAGAGCAAAGGTCTGAAGTTTAAAACATCTTATTATTGATTAATTTGTTTATTACAAACATAACTTTTCACTTCATGCACTCAGAAATAAAGGTACAAAAGCTGTCATTGGGGTGATACCTTTTAAAAAGGTACACTTTTGTACCGATTAGGTTCAAATATGTACACCCAGTACTAATACATACCTTTAAGGTACGAAATGGACCCTGAGAGTGTATAGAGTGATTACTTGTGGATTATTGTGATGCTATTTTTATTTTCTTATTTTTCAAACCCATTGTTAATAGGCTTATTATTAAAATTGTATTTTTTTTTTTTTGTATATTATACTATATAAATCAGCAAAGAATGACTGAGACGGCACCATTGGTAATGCACATCCTGAAGCTTTAAGGCTGAAAGCCATCTGCTAGAAATAAAATCCCTAATGCAGCAAGATGTCTATAGATAAATCATTTTGTTCAGAGACAAGAATTCAATTTTGAATTGTAGATATAATAGTAGCGGCTTTTGGGATACTTAAAGACAGACAGGACAGTAATTGACAGAATCAATACTCTGAGACCCTCCTATTCTATTTTTATGTTGTCCCCTTGTGCTCAGTAATTATTGATTGGTCTTCTACTGTCAGTAGATTGATCCTTCATGGGCCAGTGGCTATTAGAATTAGGATGTGGATCTTGATGGAATAAATTACATTTGTAAACCATATTTCTTGATAGTTTTGTAGTCTATAGGCTTGTCTGATGGGCAAATGTAACATTTAAAATCCCTCTATATTACAACTCAATATATCTACATTCATAATCCAATAATTTGGTCATCTTATAATTCTAAAAAAGAGATTGCCATTGTATGATCAGTAATATGAAACGAATATCCAAAACAAACAAGTTCAGACAATTGCCTGCCAGATAGACTTGTTGCTGTTTATTATTCCGTTTTAGAAAAAATACTCTTCACCTTTGGAATCAAAATGGTTCCATATTTCGTGTAGCTTGTGAGAGCTCTTATTGTGAACAGTGTGAAGTATTAGAAGTCAGTTAACCCATTTACTGTGAGACATGGGGTGTCTGAAGCAGAAAGCAGCTGGCTTGCTGTCTCGCTGCCCAATAAAATTGATGATTCACACACAGCATTGTTGTGTAAACCTTTTATACCTTTTATACTTGCTAAACTTGTTGCTTTAAAGGCACCAATATACTAAATTCAAGTGGGTTTTAGAGGGAGAAAAAAAGCAAACACTTTGACATACTTTGACATTGCATAAACACTATTTTTATTGTCTTAATGCTCTGTTTAATCCAATGTTATTTTAGTATAATTAATATAAGTTTTTTAATGTTTAGAATTGGTTTTTTTTCAATTTTCTTTGAAATTTTTGTTTTATTAAATTTGTTAATTATTTTGTCATTTAATTTGCTTTTTATATGTCTATATACTGTATTATTTATTATTTGTTTTGTAGTCTTATTATTTTCATGTTTACTTTTTTTTTTACATTAAATTAAATAAACAAGTAATACACATTTTTTGAGTCACATTCAAGATGAGTGATTTATATCTTTTTTTATTCAACCATTTTCCATAAAATAACATTTACTTTCACAGGACACAAGCACTAATATATTCAATACAAGATCCCTCACTGACTCTTATACAGATCAAGTTACCAAATACATATTACATTATAACAAAAAAAATACAATATTTCAAACGAATTAAGTGTTTAGTCACAAAATCACCACAAATATCAGACAATATGAGGGTTCGGTTTTTAGCTTTACATACAATCCTTCTTTACAGTAGACTTTTTGGATTTCCGTCCGCGTTTGTTCACATTTCGTTAAAAGCAAACACCTTTCACAGCAGCGTGTTTTCTTGTGTGAAGGCCACACTGATTGTACTTTGCTTATTGCGTGTACATTTCTCCCTTACTGTCTCACGGCTACAAACCCTTCTCATCCCATTGTTTAACCGTCCACACTTGAACACAGCCATAAAAGATCTTCTATAGTTCCTGTTCATCCAGCCATAGAGGATAGGGTTGGCAAACGTAGAGCACATGGCCACAATATGGAAAGCCGTATAGAGCAATTTAAAGTCTTTCATTTCCAATATACTACTATCGATATCCACAGCAAGCTGAAAAGCGTGGAAGGGTAGCCAGCTAACTGTGAAGACCACAACTACAGCAACCAGCATTTTTGTCGTTTTCTGTCTCCGTTGATGACGGTCGCTACGGCCACCGCCAGGACTGACGTGATTTCTTAGTTTGTTCCAGATCCGAGTGTATGCAAATGAAATGATTGACAATGGCAGGCCGTACTGTAGAAAAAACATGGCAATGCTGTATATAGTCCCATCCGCACTGCTTCCAGGCCACTTCTCGGCACAACCTTGAATCGTCTGGTCAGGTGTCAAGTCAAAAGTCACGTATTCACGAAAGATAGCTAGAGGACTGGCAAGGATTGCGCTTGCCACCCATGTGATCACGATGACGACTATGCACATGTCTTTTGACATCTTGGTTTCCATGTGGTAGACAATGCTGCGGTATCTGTCCAGAGCTATAACATTTAGTGTGATCGTCGAAACGTGGACCGCTAAGCCTTGTGCGTATGGTAACAGGTAACACATCACCTGTCCGAATTTCCACTCTCCATAGAGTGTGTACATTAAAGTAAAAGGCAAACACAATGTGTTGACCAACAAATCGGCTACAGCCAGGTTGACTATGAAATAGTTAGTCACCGTGTGCAAATTTCTAAACTTGTACACTACATATATGACCAAGGAGTTCCCGGTCACTCCAAAGACGATGATGGTGCTGTAAGCCAAAATCAATATCACTTGAACACCCACCAGTTTTGTACTGTCATCCAGACCGTCTAGTAAGACACCCTCAACTTGGAGAGTGGCTGGTGTAGAACAGTTTGCGGACTGAATTTCTTCTTCAGATATGTTTGTTTCAGTTTTTATATCCATATTTAGCGTAAGGGTTCACTTAAGTCACTTATTCTGAAAAAGAGTCAAGTGATAAAAAATAAAAAATAATAATTGTTAAAATATACACTGTATTGAAAACAAAACAAATAAATTATAATGAATTCATAATTCATTAAATAATCCAGAAATTATGAAAAGCTGGATTATAAAGTGATTATAAATATTCATAAGATTTAGTGCGTGATATGTTTTACTGTAGGATAAATATGTGAACATGTTAATTTATATTTTATATTAATACATGTTTACAATTATCCATAGTATATGATTATTTGCATATGCACGTATTGTCACTAATAACACGCGGTAAATAAATTATGGGTGATAACTATAAACTGCATAAAAAGCAACTTTGGATTGATCAGAGGAAAGAAAGAAAGACAATGAATTTAGGAAAAGGAACCTTAAAAAAAAAAAAGCAATATAAATCCTTAAATTATCTTACCTTCTTTATGTTGTGAAGTTTCATGCAATATAAGCTCACATACGTATTTTGCAAAAGGGAAAAAAAGACTGAATCCATACCGAATTTATCACGGTTACCTCAACGACAGTCGTCAAGAAGTGTCAATAACACGAGTCAGAATGAATCCGATGCACTAAAGGAGAAGGATCTGTTCCCTGAGCATCTGCTGGGAGTTTACAGGCTGCAGAATCTCCAGCAGCGCTCGCGAGATTGTTGATTTACACCGGGCTTCAGAGCTCGCCACAGTTTGCTTTCTAACTACAGCTATAATATAAAGCTTAATGCTAACAGATTCAAGTTTTTGTTTTTTAAATATGTAATTATGTTTTTATGTATTTCATAGTAGAATAAGTCTATCAAAGCTTCTTGACATTCAAATTTTAAAAGTAGCCTACGTTTAAACACTAGTTTATATAATTTATGCTAATAATGTTTACTCGCGTTAAAGTTTATTACGTTTAAAGATAATTTCCAGAGATGAAAAGAACTTAGTTATCATTTTCCTTTTCTGATATATACAACAAATTACAGTTGAGAATAATTGAATGTGATTCACGTACAACATGTACATGTTTGCTCAGCTCTTTCATATTGTCATTTTGCTTATGGCACAGGTACAAAAAGGTTTCAAATTACAGTAAATGTAATTATTAAGACAAAAGCACAATTGTATGTCCTTCTGATCCACATCAGGTAGACAGGGACATATGACATCAACAATCAGGATAAGAATCTA
The DNA here is from genome assembly GCA_032359435.1 of Enteromius unitaeniatus. NCBI lineage: Eukaryota > Metazoa > Chordata > Actinopteri > Cypriniformes > Cyprinidae > Enteromius > Enteromius unitaeniatus. Next base: position 2,677,183 of record JAUMHI010000033.1, on the reverse strand, counting down.
CCCATTTTGTTGCCAGACCTTCAATTTAAACACAATTAACTAAATGTATGCACTACTTTGTGTTTTGTTGCTGTAGGTCATAATATCTGATCTTGTCTGTTGTCACGTGATAATGGCGTCACGACACCTGTTTTAGTATTTTAGACTTATTCCTGTATGGAATACAGCTGTTTTAGCATAATGTTTATTATTCTGAGATTATGATCATTAGTCATGTGTATATACAGTAAATCCAGGCACCTGATTTTCATCATTAATAGATGACGGTCATTATACACTTAAGAAACATATATGCAAGGATCTCAAAATTTTTGTACATTATGTTTTGTTTTTAAGTGAATTTTTGCAGGGAGAATTTTATGAACCAGACTGCTGTATGCAATAATTCAGTTTAAAAACTCAGAAACAGCCTGAGCATTAGTATTCTCAACTATGCAACTGCATTGAGACTATAAATGCTAATCATGCTCTCAAGTTAAATATCACAGCATTAAGTGATCCTGAGTGATTTATAGCATTTTTCAATTATTGTCCACCATTGCTTCAGTTTTAAAAAATTGAATTTGATTGTATAATGCATTTTTCATAAGGTTTTTCTGAAGTCATTTGCACTTTGAAGAAGGTGCCCTCTTTTAAATGAGTTCTGCTGTGCTTCATGAAGCATATTGATTAAGGATAAAGTCAACAATGGATGCTGTTTGCAACCCAGAGCTAATTACTGGTGGTTTAAGTCTTTCCCTCTAGTTTTTTCCTCTCTTTGGAATAATGTGCCTCGGTCAATTGTTCACAGTGAGACCATGAACATGAATTAAAAGGGTTAAAATGAAAGTGTTTCAAATGTTTAATATGTTTATAAAATGACATTTATAAATACTTAATAATGCTTAGAATCCATAAAAATAGCTAAAAAATAAATAAAATAAATGTGAAATGGAGGAGAATTTTTTTTTTAAGTTGCCAGTGTGGATAAAAAAAAAGTGTAATTTAGCTTGAAAGCAAATTTGGGGGAAAATCATAATAATTTATATATTTTTTAATATTCTTCACATCAAAACTTCAGCATGTTATTTATAACTGCTTGGAGATAGAACTGTCTAAAGAGTGTTTCTACATCTGTCAAACCTAAAACATCTCCTACGAGTCACATACATTTGACTTAATTAACAATTAACAATTGCAGTTTGGTTGACGCAACATTTGGAAATAAACACATTTGGGTGCAAAAAAAAGAATAGGACAAAATGATCTGCACATTATGATACCTAAACCTTCTAAATCTCAGTGCAATAGCTTGTTAACTGAACTAAGCTGGCAGCTTTAGTCACTTATTGGCTGTGTAATTAATTGATATAGATTTTCATTCACTTCCACTGGGAGACCGAGGTAAATGTCCAGCCAGGCAAACTGACATAATTAGAAGCAGCAGCAGCACAACAACAATACAGAGAACACAATGACAGAAATAACCAGCTCCCTGAAGCGCTGTTTGTGATCCACAGTAAAAATATATAACGCTATGAAATACTAAGATTATATGTCAAATTGAGAATAAAAATGATAACTTCTTAAAGAAATTAGCTATTTTATTATAAAAATGTTGTCCAAATTTACTAGAAGGTCTGTTCATTTAGCAGTTTTAAACTATGCATGTTGAATATTTTATTTGATCAAAGCTTACAGTATTTATCTTGACATGACATGACACAAATGGCCTCATTTTTTAAGATATCTGCGAGATTTCACTCAAATGTAAATAAAGCAAGCTGGTTTATATCACATTAAAAAATATATGCCCTACTTCGCTTTACACACAACTTAAACAGCTTTGATTATTCTAAGAATAACTGAAGGATGTCTGAATTATGCAAACAAGCCTGAATAGTTCCTTAAACTAAACACATGGATGCAGTAACTACTGAATACTCTAAGCACTGAATTGGATCCAGACTCTGTAGGACACTAGATAACGTAAATTCTGCTTGCAGCATCCTTCCATAAACTATTCATCATTATTATCCGCATTACTGTTGTCCTTGACTACATTATGGCACTCAGGGCTGTCTAAATATTACTCATTTCATTTACTTGTTTCATTGTAGTCCGTAATTGAATAGAATTAGCAGGGACTTTAAAGTACTGTCCTTAACTTTGCATATGAATTGTTACACTGAATTTGTTATCTTGCTTATAAAGCTTTTAGAAATAAATGTAAAAAATTCAATGCATCATATATGAATATATAATTTACTGATTATGCAAAGAAAGAAAGAAAGGCTATCATGTTCATGTTTATTCTGTCTTTTAAGGTTTCGATGCTGTCAGTGCATGTTGGAATTGTGGAAAATGTCCTGGATATTTGTTTAGTTTTTTTGAAATGTCCTACCTTCCTCTCTCTTTCTCTCTCGTTTTCTGTCTCTTACTTTTTTATTTCATTTATTGTAGGGTATAAGTTTACAGTGGGCATCTTTAAGCATATCAAACTAGTCTGTTGTTTTCTTATTATAAGTTTCTTCTTTGTTACAAAAATAATGCTAAGTAAAACTTATAGGCTAATCATAATTACTAATCACATTCATGATGCATGATGTAGGGCCCTTTACGCAATAATAACATGTCATGCAATTAATAGTTTAATAATAAAAAAGAAGTGATGACATCATTACATTTATAGTTAGCAAAACAAACAAGTATTTTAGACACAGATAAACCAAGATATTTTGTAGCCTGTGTGAAGGAGTTGTTGACAGAGTAAATCCTTTGACGCTTGTTTCTGGATCAACATTAAAGGACAAATTCCACCCGGAGTGTCTTCAAGATGCCATCCAGATGGTAAAGGGAATGACGAAAATGGGGAGGGTGGTGAGAGGTGTCAAAGCGCCTAGATACAACATGATGAAGACCCCGATTATAGCTGACAGGAAGGCCATCTTTCTGCTTAAGAGAGTTGTCCTTATCGTTTTACAGAACTGAAAGAGATGGCATTATTAGGTATTATTTAACATGGAATCAAATGTTTATCTGTTATATATTAATAACTATTGCTGTAGTTTGCATTAACTCAATTAAATACAACAGCATTTAATAAAATAATACAAGAGTTAATTAAGGAAATATGTTTACTATTGTCCACTAGATGGTGCTGCTACCGTTGTTTGGTGCGTTTTGCAAAATGACTGTCACGTTTTCAGACTTTACTCAGATTCCCGAGCATAACAGAGTATGGCATTGTAACCTCTCCTGAAATGTGATTAGAATTATTTTATGCAGATGTCTTAGCATGACGCTCATCACATTTAATAGGAAAGCTAGGCTCATTTTGTATTATTTTATTAAATGCTGTTGCATAAATATGTTTTTAAAATATTTAGCAAAAATTGTTTATGCATTAGTTATCACTAACTAACAATCATTTTAATTTTCGGTTTGTAATAAATAGATTTTTTTAATGTTAGTGTAATTTACGGTTCTTATTAGTACTTCATGTTTAATCATTATAATCAAAAATGTTTTATTATAGGTTATATAAAAATTAACAGTAACCTATAGATTACCGCAATATTGTCAGTGTTAGTTCACAAATATATAAATATTATATATATATATATATATATATCAGGGTTTCTCAAATCTTACCCTGGAGGTCCAATGCACTGCAGAGTTTAGCTCTAACCCTAATCAAACACAAACACACCTAAACATGTTAATCAGCGTCTTAAAGATCATTTGAAAACTACAGGTAGGTGAGTTACATCAGGGTTGGACCTCCAGGGTAAGATTTGAGAAACCCTGATACAAACTGCTCAAATGGGGTTTCTGTGCTCTGAGCATAACCCTAATTATCCTTTAGCATTTAACAGTTTTTCATGCCACACGAGGTTAAGGCTGCTACAAAATGCAAGAGATGACTTTCGTCTTTTCCCAGCTCTATTTTTGGGGAATAAACCATGCGGAGAGGAGTTCACTGACATATTCAAATATGAGATAATGTGTGCTTGTGTAGGAGGAAATTGTGAAATCCTGTTTGGAATTTGGAAACAAAAGTGGACAAGTAAATAAATACTGCATGTGGGAGGCTCAGAGTGTGACTGTTAAGTCCACACATAAAATGCAAGGTGCTTAAATCTAGTGTCCATTCTTAAAGTGGTCATTTATGTTCAAATCTTTAACATAATGTCATTAAACTGACTTTATGTCATTAAAGTAAAATGTTATTCTCAGGCTCTTTTTTAAATAAATGTAGCCTTGGTAAGTTTTAAGGATTCCTTTAAAAAAAAAGGTAAAGATTTATATAGTGTATCTATATTCAAATTGTCTATATATGCAACCGTCACCTTTTGTTTAAGTTTTCTTACCTGAAAGGTTTGGAAGCTAAATGCAACACCATAGCGGCAGTACATCACATAGTGTTCACAGTTGTGCCACAGTAAGCTGTAGGAGAAAGATCCAATCAGCTTCTCCGCCCGTCGCGCAACTTCCTCTCCATTCAGTGGCTGTACACTGACCATACTGTCTATTTTATTGACCTGAATCTGATCACCGTATGCAAAATCAGCTAAAGAGTCCACACGGACACTGGCAGCTTTTGCCAAAACTCTTTCGTTGGTCACCATCTGCTCAACGATGGACTTCTCTTTTGTGAACACTGGTAGGATGTCTGGGATGAAATGAG